>JAQJVK010000091.1:0-600000 GCA_035578135.1 Flexamia atlantica | reverse complement strand
CAAGGGCCAGGCGACCAAGGGCGATCCCCAGTTCCCTGGTTATCGCCCGATTGGCCGCCATGGCCTCCTGGGCCTCTGGAGGATGAGCCCCAGACGGGTCGCGCCAGCGCTGGAGGGACCCCCACTGGTGGTCGAGGATAGCCTCGATCTCCAGAAGATGGGATGCGGGTTCCGCAGAGCGGTCCACACACTCCCATCGGGATCCCTCACAGTCCGGCGCGGCCAGCCCGGGAGCCTCCGAAGCCGAGCCGCCCGTACGATCACCGCCAGCGTCCCCCGAAGGAGCACCCCCGCGGTGATCGCCGGACGTCCCTCGGTCCGGGGCTGTCTCGGCGGCCGACGGATCAACCCCCGATACCTCCCCGGCCGACTCGGAGCCCACGTTACCACCCCCACCCCCAGCTTTCCTCTCAGCCCTCCGGTGCCTTTTCGCTCTCTGCTTCTCCCGTCGCCGTTCCCTAGCCCTCTCGGACGAAGCCGGGGGAGGCATGGTTACAGCGGCAGGAGGAGCAGAGGCGGCGTTCCCCTGAGCTGACGACCTCGGCTGTGCCGCCTCGGGGGCGGAGCTCACCGAGGCGGAGTCAAACGGATTCGGCTCCGTCTCGGTGTAACTCCCCCCCCGAAAGCAGAGCTCCATACCCAGGTCCTCCAGCTCTTCCCTCTCATCCGACCCGACGTCGAGACAGACCAGCGGGTTGTCGTCATCGGACGACCTCCCGCCCGTCGTCCGGTCGACCGCCCCGGAGCTAGCCCCGGCACGGTCGACCGACCGACTGAGCGATCCGTCTCGACGCCTTCCCTTCTTTTTCTTTCTCTTCTCCTTCTTCTTCGCCCCCTTCGACTGTCCACCTTCTCCACCACTCCCTGCATCACCACCCGTCGTCTCTCCCAGCAGCCTCTCTTCGTCGGCCTCGTCGATCTCCATGGCCTCGGGGCGACCCCTCTCGCCAGGGCGGAGTCGTCGCCTCGAGGTCGGGAGGTCGACCGGGCGCTCGTCGTCACTGCTCATGTTGACTTCCTGGATCGTCTCACTCGTATTCCAGTCCGCCACAAACCTAGTCTCACCAACTTCTACGGTCCCCGTAGGGCCAACCAAAAAGTCCGTTTCTACACAGAAATTGAAACCCGAGGGGATATGACAGTCCACCTCGCAACCACCACGACTTTCTATTGCACAAGCACTACTCTGTAACAAGCAAGCAAGCATTAGCAACAACATCCACAAGCTATAAGCAGGCAAACTGAGCATACTCACCTCAGGCTACCTCTTCGCAACATGCAACTACCTTACTCTACCACTATACTACCTAAGACCTAATCCACCGAGAGCATTCCACCACCATGCCCTAGCCGACCTACACCTCCCGGGAACCTTGTGCGACCCCCCGAAGGGGGTCACCCCAAGGCCCCAGACCCAGCGTCGCTGAGCCCCACTGACCGACCAATCGCCATAGCCCTATTCTGCAGCCGCTATTCGACTGAGCCCGAGCACCACGGCAAGGTATAGGGATGGCTTGTGATGGAGAGGCTATAACTTGCGCTTCACACCACCTTGCTCGGGACTCACCTCAGGACAGATGGTTCCCCGAAGGGAAAAGGACGCCCACCAACCACCCGAGACTTAAGCAACTCTGCTTATCAGTCCCAACAGCGCTATTCTCATTAACCTCCCCAAGTTAATACCTGCGCCAGTCTAGCCGAGTTTACCTCGGTGACCTCAAGACATCTGTCCCCTCCCCCCTAGCGGTTTCCCGCCAAGGGATCATCGGATCTCCCTTCTCCACCAGGCACCCTCGACTTCAATGGCTTCCATCCTTACTTGCCCCAGCAGATCTCCCATTTCTCCATCCTCGTCCAATCCACCGCCCATCCAAAGTGCGAGTCGCAACCCATTTCTCACCCAAATTCACTGAACCACCTAAACTCGCACTCTCGATCCGCCAGAGCCTCTCCCCTTCCTAACCAGCAACCTATTCCACCGGACCCCACCACGTCCTTCCTGCAAGTCTCACCCTATTCCCCCACGTCCTCCAGGATCATTTCCCTTCGCACCCTATCCGCTTCTTCTTTCTTCTTTCCTACCGCCCAACATAGACGGACAAAAGCCCGCCCAACCTCCTCGTCTGTGAATACGACCTCTGGCCTGAGTGGAAGCCCTCTCAAGGCCAGAAGTCGGACCAGCTCCACCCTATCCCGTTCGTTGGCGACGCAGTCATAGAGTACATGCTCTGCGGTCTCCGGCAACCCACACTCCAGACACTCAACCCCAACATCCAGACCAAACCCATGCAGTTTCGCCCGGAAATTTCCGTGGCCTGAAACATACTGGGTTGTGTAATGGTCTGGAACCCACCAGCTGTTCATGCGTGCCCCCACGTCAGGGAAGTACCGATAGGTCGTACGTCCCTTCGTGCCACTTGGTTCGTCCACCGAGCCTGCCACTTGGTCATCAGCACATCCATGTGCCGAGACCGTGACTCCACCTCATCCCTGCCCAATTCTTTATCTCTCCACCTGTTCAACCTCATTTCCACCAAGAGGTCTATCGGAGGTATCCCCGCAATAACTCTAACTGCTTCATGGGATATTGTCTTATACCCCTTTACCACCATAATCAATATCTTCCTTTGTAACCCCTGCCATTTTCGTTTCAGCTGCGGCACCCGTCCCATCTCCGCACCCCATATTTCGCACCCATATAACATCATGGGATCTACCATCCCTCTATAAAGCTTGATGAGGGTCTCCACACCGTAGCCGGAGTTCGCTTTGGCAATTCGGGTAAGTTTCCCGAACTCCCGCAGCACCCTCCCGGCTACCTCCTCTACGTGCACGTCAAATCTCACTCTCTCTCCCATATTCACCCCAAGGTACTTCACTGAGCGCACCGAATTTATTTGAACCTCCGGACTTCTGACCACAAACAAGCGGTCATCAGCCCGACCCCTTCGCACCCTAACCCCCCTACGTAGGGTCATCGCCACAGTTTTCTCCCTAGATACACTCAGTTTATTCCTTCTCCCCCATTCCCACAAGATTTCCACCGCTTCACCTGCTCTACCCTCAATCTCAACCCGTGTTCTACCACTTACCAATATTAATCCATCGTCAGCGTAGGCAAAAGCCTCTCCACCCATACCTCGAAACTGCCTGAGAAAGCTATCAAACAGTATATTCCACAGAAGGGGTCCGAGGATCGATCCCTGCGGACATCCCTTCGTGACCTGCTTAGATATTTCCACTCCACTAATGCTTAGCATCACCTCCCTCTCAGCCAGATAGCTTCTCAGAACACCATACAACTCCCCCGGACAGCCCCATGCCATAAGTTGGCCCAGGATCGCGGGCCACCACGCATTGTCAAAGGCCCCCGAGATGTCGGCAAAGATTCCCAAGACCGTTCCCTCCGCCATGTCATCTAACTGCCGAAGCACATCCGCCATTGCTAGCAATGTGCTCTTCCCCTGCATAAACCCATACTGCCTCTCGTGTAGCACCCCGGCCTGGTGCAAAAAGCCCCACAGCCGAGATACCACGAGTCTCTCCATAACCTTGCCTATGACCGGCAGGAGGGTAATCGGTCTATAGGACTTTACGACCTCTGGGGGTTTGTCCTCTGACTTTAGAAACACCCTAACCAAGCCACCCTTCCAAACTTGTGGGAATACCCCTTTTTCCACCATTTCATTTGCGATCACCTGAAGAGGTTCACGCAAATGACACCCCATCGCTTTGACGTGCTCGACCCTGACCCCATCTTTGCCCGGCGCCCTACCACTTTTCATTCTCTTCACAGCTTGATCCACCTCGTCGCACCGAAATCGCTCCACCCTACCTAACCCACCCTCTTCTCCACCCCAAACAGCCGTGACCTCCCGGAGCCGCCGATGTTCCCTCGAATCCGAAACCGGATTGTCATCGGGGATCAGCGAGTCCAAAAGGAATCGGGCCGTTTCCACAATTCCCTGCGTGTACTCCCCGTCAGCTTTCTTGAGGCTGACCAGAGCACACGCTCCCTTCATTTTACCCCTCAAAATCTTATAAACCTTTCCCCATGGATTATCCCTGTCATCCTGTTCTACCAGGTGTTCCCATCTCCGCTTCTTTTCCGACCTTATCAACCGCACATACTCCCTTCTGGTCTCCCGGACCAGCTCCCTATCCTCTTCACTGCCCGACCTCCGAAGCGCGTTTACACGACGCCGCAGCTGTCGTCGGCAGTCCTGCAGTGCCGGGGTCCACCACTCCCCGCCTCGACGGCAAAGCACTGCTGCAGAAACATGATCCCCACACAATTCTTCGACCACCCGTTGCAGGGTCTCAGCCTTGGCATTTATATCCACTTCCCGACCTCTCCAATCGGCAAGCAATGAAGACATCCTGTCTCCAGCTGCCTCTTTTAGCGCACCCCAATTTGTCCTCCCGACCGAGTATGTCTCCCGGGTCGCCGAAGCAACCCTGGGAGACCGACCCAGCCAGAACTCTATCACCCTATGACCCGACAGTAATTCCTCTCTCACTTTCCACCCCCAAACTTTCCCCGACATGTCCTGAGTGACCAAGGTCACGTCGATGTTACTCGAACGATCAGGACCGTCAGAGTAGGTAGGGAGGTGACCATCCCTATTCACCACCTCTAATTCATATGCCAAGATGAGATCCTCCACCATCCGAACGATGTTACTCGAACGATCAGGACCGTCAGAGTAGGTAGGGAGGTGACCATCCCTATTCACCACCTCTAATTCATATGCCAAGATGAGATCCTCCACCAGCCCCCCTCGATCGCAGCTCGGACCGCCAAACCACAGCGGTGATCTAGCGTTCATGTCCGAGCCACAAACCACCCTACGTCTACCCACCCTTCTAAGAATCCGCTCCAATTTCAACAGCCTAGGGGCAAGAGGCTCCGGCCGCGGTCTGCAATACAGACTCACAACCGAAGTCTCCACCCGCACCCCTTCTTCAAACCACCCCACCCTAACCTCAACTATGTCCTCGTCAGCGGAATCCGCTACCATCATTGCCTCCAGGTCCTCATTGAGGACCACCACCGCCACCCACACCCTTTCCAAGCCACCCTTATGGAAACACCTGCCCTGCTCTACCAAAACCACCCCATTCCTATCATATGGCTCCTGAACCACCAATATATCCACCTTTGCGACTCCGGCGCTCCTTACCAGATCGAGCATTCCCACCCTACTTCTCCCAACATTGTTCTGCCAAACCTTAATCCCCATAATCTACCCATTTCCGGTACCGTGATACCGCACGCTGAAACACCGGACACGCCCAGTCACTCACCGAGTGACCAGAGGGTAAACCCTCACGGACACAGTTCGCACACTTAGGCGGCCGGCCCCTCTTCTGACACCCTCCCTCCCTGTGCCCATCGTCGCCACAATGGCCGCACTTTTCCACCGCCCTGCAGCTCTTAAGGATATGACCGTACCTCTGACACCGAAAGCATCGAGGCACATCGTCATAATCCTTGACCTGACATCTAGACCACCCTATGCACACCATGTCTCTCCCCAAAAGCTCCTTCCTAACCTCTGGAGCGCATTCCAGGATCCAGTTCTCCCCAACTTCCTCCCCGTTCCTTTTCACCTTAAACCTCCACAAGAGTTTCCACCCTGCCCTGAATCCGACCTCATCCACCTCGGGGAAGTACCTCCGTCTGATCTCAGACACCAACATCTCTTCAGAGTATGTTGGGCTGATATCACAGATTTTGATGACCGGTCGTCTCCCAGACTCCCTGGTCACCCTCACCCCTTCTGCACCCAAGACGCGCTCCAGCACCTCTACATCACCTTCCTTTTCCACCTCCAACCAGACCTCTTTCTTTCCCGCTTGCAAGCCAAAGACTCCGACCCCTGTCGCTACCGGGTCCACCTTTTCCTTGACCACCCTTTTCAACGCCGTGCCGTCCAGGCCCTGCTTAACCAACGACACCCTGACCGTCCTTTTCGCGCCATCTACCCGAGGAGGTCCAGCCCCAACTCGTGGAGCCGGAGGACGTTGCTCAACAGGCCGATCCCCCAATCTCTCAAGGAGATGGGCGGTCAGCCTATCTCGCTCGGCCCGCGCCCCCCGAGCTTCGGCCACAGCCCTTTCCGCGTCAACTCCCAGACGCATGACACCCGCTCTGATCCGCGACACAAAGCTGCGCAGCTGCGACAACTTGTTCACGGACAGAGTCCTCCCTTTATTCAACTGATCTCCCCAATCCTCTATCTGTTGACACGCCCTCTCTACTTCCAGCAGGACGGAGTCAGAGTCTTCGGCCCGTGTCTCCACCACTTCACTACCTTCTCCACTGGCTCCACCATTATCCAGGGCTGGCTCCTGCCGCTCGTGGTCGGGGAGACCAGGCCATTCCTGGCTGTTCTCCCCTGCCACGAGCTGACCGGGGCCCACCCTGTCCCTCTCAATTTCATCCGCCATTTCGCACGCACTTATCGCAACAACACTTAGAGAACGCTTGCGCAGTAGCACTACAAACCATGCGTCATTGCCAACCTACTCGCCCTTACCTCTACCCCACCCGGGAGAACGCAGGGTCTTAACCAAAAACTAAACAAAAAACCGGCTCTTGTGCACCTCGCACCGCCAACATAATAACTCTCCCTGCAGGCAGATGGTCTGCCCTCGTCCCGCAGCCCCTACGGGGTCCCATGGCCGGCCAAAGCAACCCCCAGCCAACACCCCTACCACCTGGGGGCCAGCTCCGACCGGCCTCTACCTGATCCACCAACGTCATTGCCCTATTTTGCCACCAATTTTGGCGGAGCCCGAGCACCACGGCAAGGTATAGGGATGGCTTGTGATGGAGAGGCTATAACTTGCGCTTCACACCACCTTGCTCGGGCTCACCTCAGGACAGATGGTTCCCCGAAGGGAAAAGGACGCCCACCAACCACCCGAGACTTAAGCAACTCTGCTTATCAGTCCCAACAGCGCTATTCTCATTAACCTCCCCAAGTTAATACCTGCGCCAGTCTAGCCGAGTTTACCTCGGTGACCTCAAGACATCTGTCCCCTCCCCCCTAGCGGTTTCCCGCCAAGGGATCATCGGATCTCCCTTCTCCACCAGGCACCCTCGACTTCAATGGCTTCCATCCTTACTCGCCCCAGCAGATCTCCCATTTCTCCATCCTCGTCCAATCCACCGCCCATCCAAAGTGCGAGTCGCAACCCATTTCTCACCCAATTTCACCAGACCACCTAAACTCGCACTCTCGATCCACCAGAGCCTCTCCCCTTCCTAACCAGCAACCTATTCCACCGGACCCCACCACGTCCTTCCTGCAAGTCTCACCCTATTCCCCCACGTCCTCCAGGATCATTTCCCTTCGCACCCTATCCGCTTCTTCTTTCTTCTTTCCAACCGCCCAACATAGACGGACAAAAGCCCGCCCAACCTCCTCGTCTGTGAATACGACCTCTGGCCTGAGTGGAAGCCCTCTCAAGGCCAGAAGTCGGACCAGCTCCACCCTATCCCGTTCGTTGGCGACGCAGTCATAGAGTACATGCTCCGCGGTCTCCGGCAACCCACACTCCAAACACTCAACCCCAACATCCAGACCAAACCCATGCAGCTTCGCCCGGAAGTTTCCGTGGCCCGAAACGTATTGGGTTGTATAATGGTCTGGAACCCACCAACTATTCATGCGTGCCCCCACGTCAGGGAAGTACCGATAAGTCGTACGTCCCTTCGTGGAGTTCGTCCACCGATCCTGCCACTTGGTCATCAGCACATCCATGTGCCGAGACCGTGACTCCACCTCATCCCTGCCCAGTTCTTTATCTCTCCACCTCTTCAACCTCATTTCCACCAAAAGGTCTATTGGAGGTATCCCCGCAATAACTCTAACCGCCTCGTGGGATATTGTCTTATACCCCTTTACCACCATAATCAGTATCTTCCTTTGTAACCCCTGCCATTTTCGTTTCAGCTGCGGCACCCGTCCCATCTCCGCACCCCATATTTCGCACCCATATAACATCATGGGATCTACCATCCCTCTATAAAGCTTGATGAGGGTCTCCACACCGTAGCCGGAGTTCGCTTTGGCAATTCGGGTGAGTTTCCCGAACTCCCGCAGCACCCTCCCGGCTACCTCCTCTACGTGCACGTCAAATCTCACTCTCTCTCCCATATTCACCCCAAGGTACTTCACTGAGCGCACCGAATTTATCTGAACCTCCGGACTTCTGACCACAAACAAGCGGTCATCAGCCCGACCCCTTCTCACCCTGACCCCCCTACGTAGGGTCATCGCCACAGTTTTCTCCCTAGATACACTCAGTTTGTTCCTTCTCCCCCATTCCCACAAGATTTCCACCGCTTCACCTGCTCTACCCTCAATCTCAACCCGTGTTCTACCGCTTACCAATATCAGTCCATCATCAGCATAGGCAAAAGCCTCACCACCCATACCTCGAAACTGCCTGAGGAAGCTATCAAACAGTATATTCCACAGAAGGGGTCCGAGGATCGATCCCTGCGGACATCCCTTCGTGACCTGCTTAGATATTTCCACACCACTAATGCTTAGCATTACCTCCCTCCCAGCCAGATAGCTCCTCAGAACACCATACAACTCCCCCGGACAACCCCATACCAAAAGCTGGCCCAAGATCGCGGGCCACCACGCATTGTCAAAGGCCCCCGAGATGTCGGCAAAGATTCCCAAGACCGTTCCCTCCGCCATGTCATCTACCTGCCGAAGCACATCCGCCATTGCTAGCAGTGTGCTCTTCCCCTGAATAAACCCATACTGCCTCTCGTGTAGCACCCCGGCCTGGTGCAAAAAGTCCCACAGCCGAGATACCACGAGCCTCTCCATAACCTTACCTATGACCGGCAGGAGGGTAATCGGTCTATAGGACTTTACGACCTCTGGGGGTTTATCCTCTGACTTCAGAAACACCCTAACCAAGCCACCCTTCCAAACTTGTGGGAATACCCCTTTTTCCACCATTTCATTTGCGATCACCTGAAGAGGTTCACGCAAATGACACCCCATCGCTTTGACGTGCTCCACCCTGACCCCATCTTTGCCCGGCGCCCTACCACTTTTCATTCTCTTCACAGCTTGATCCACCTCGTCGCACCGGAATCGCTCCACCCTACCTAACCCACACCCTCTTCTCCACCCCAAACAGCCGTGACCTCCCGGAGCCGCCGATGTTCCCTCGAATCCGAAACCGGATTGTCATCGGGGATCAGCGAGTCCAAAAGGAATCGGGCCGTTTCCACAATTCCCTGCGTGTACTCCCCGTCAGCTTTCTTGAGGCTGACCAGAGCACACGCTCCCTTCATTTTACCCCTCAAAATCTTATAAACCTTTCCCCATGGATTATCTCTGTCATCCTGTTCTACCAGGTGTTCCCATCTCCGCTTCTTTTCCGACCTTATCAACCGCACATACTCCCTTCTGGTCTCCCGGACCAGTTCCCTATCCTCTTCACTGCCCGACCTCCGAAGCGCGTTTACACGACGCCGCAGCTGTCGTCGGCAGTCCTGCAGTGCCGGGGTCCACCACTCCCCGCCTCGACGGCAAAGCACTGCTGCAGAAACATGATCCCCACACAGTTCTTCGACCACCCGCTGCAGGGTCTCAGCCTTGGCATTTATATCCACTTCCCGACCTCTCCAATCGGCAAGCAGTGAAGACATCCGGTCTCCAGCTGCCTCCTTTAGCGCACCCCAATTCGTCCTCCCGACCGAGTATGTCTCCCGGGTCACCGAAGCAACCCTGGGAGACCGACCCAGCCAGAACTCTATCACCCTATGACCCGACAATAATTCCTCTCTCACTTTCCACCCCCAAACTTTCCCCGACATGTCCTGAGTGACCAAGGTCACGTCGATGTTACTCGAACGATCAGGACCGTCAGAGTAGGTAGGGAGGTGACCATCCCTATTCACCACCTCTAATTCATATGCCAAGATGAGATCCTCCACCAGCCCCCCTCGATCGCAGCTCGGACCGCCAAACCACAGCGGTGATCTAGCGTTCATGTCCGAGCCACAAACCACCCTACGTCTACCCACCCTTCTAAGAATCCGCTCCAATTTCAACAGCCTAGGGGCAAGAGGCTCCGGCCGCGGTCTGCAATACAGACTCACAACCGAAGTCTCCACCCGCACCCCTTCTTCAAACCACCCCACCCTAACCTCAACTATGTCCTCGTCAGCGGAATCCGCTACCATCATTGCCTCCAGGTCCTCATTGAGGACCACCACCGCCGCCCACACCCTTTCCAAGCCACCCTTATGGAAACACCTGCCCTGCTCTACCAAAACCACCCCATTCCTATCATATGGCTCCTGAACCACCAATATTATACTGTCCTGCTCACCTCAGGACAGATGGTTTCCCCGAAGGGAAAAGGACGCCCACCACCACCCGAGACTTAAGCAACTCTGCTTATCAGTCCCAACAGCGCTATTTTCACAAACCACCCCGGATTTATACCTGCGCCAGGCCGAGCCGAGTTTACCTCGGTGACCTCAAAACATCTGTCCCCTCCCCCCCGGCGGTTTCCCACCAAGGGATCATCGGATCTCCCTTCTCCACCAGGCACCCTCGGCTACCAAATGGCTTCCACCACTACCCGCACAAACCAAGGCCTACCACGACCCTTCTGATCAACCATTTACCACCCTTCCGCAAGTCCAACTCCTCTCTCCCGAAATTTCTCCACCGTTCTATCCACCAATTCTTGCCCCACAGCCCTGGTCTGTGCCTCCCCATCCGCGTCCAAAAGGACTTGACCATCAACCCACCCTGATCTACCATTCCCATCAAATCCTCACTTCTCCACCGACCCTTCCTCGCAGGACTCTACCTCTACTCTCCCCCTAGCCTACCACCCTATATGCCAACCAAGACCACCGCCCTTTATCCACCAAGTTTCCCAGATCCCGCACAAACCACCCTTACCCTTTTTCCCACGGTCGGTCCGTTGAGGCCCCCAGCCATCGTTGGACTGGTCTCCCCTTCTCCACCCGTACCGCCTGAGGCCAGCACGCCCAGCCGCCCACTACCTCCCTTCAAACCCCCGAAAACCTGCCTGCTTGCTTGCACAAACACCCTAAATTCATCAGCCCGAGGTTGGTCTCGGGTGATAAATCCAAATTCCAAAAATTTGGGGGGACCCCCCCCCTTTATTCATCAAACAAATCAGTCATATAAACATGTTTTCCACCTTGTCCACCTATTCTACCCAGCCTAAAAACTAACCTAACCCTAAGCCCTGTCCCCACACACTCTCCCACCCCTCCTTCCCGCACCGGTTTTCCACCTGCTCCCTCACATCTCTCCATCCCTCCAGCTGCCCGACACCTCTCACCACCCGCCATTCGTCCCTACGCCGCACTTTTCCACCTACCCACGACTGCCAGAGGACTGACCAACGCCACCGCGCTGGACGCAGGGGCAGACAGGATCGTCCGCCCCGTGCCGGGCAGCGTCTCCAGTGATGCCGCAGTCGAGGCAATTGCCGCATCGAGGCACGTTAGGGCCGGTCACACGACAGTCACGACCCTCGTGATCCCAGCCCGCGCACCTCATGCAGCGCGCTCGCTCGCGGCACCCCTGGGAACGGTGCCCGAACCCCAGGCATCGGTAGCACTGGTCAGCCCGCTGCCAGTAGCGCACCCTGTGCGACGACTCCCCGATCACTACCCGACCCCAGGAGATCAGGGAGGAGACAAGCTCCGACGGTCCGGAGATCCGCCAGTGCTCGACATCACGCCCCGATCTCCTGTCGGGCCGGGCAGTGTATCGGAAGGTCGACCGCACCTCAGTCAAGCGAGGAGGGTCATCAGGGCGCGCCCGGCGCAGAGCCTGCCAGACAGCGGTCCAAAACCTCTCGGGTCTCGTCCCCGGGGGGATGTCGTACACGAGGGCGTAGGTCACGTCGACCCCCCCCCCGAGAACGAACCCCAAGAAGCAATGGAGCCCTTTGTGCCGGTGTGGCCCTGGCGCGCCCCTCTCCGCCCTCACTTGATGAGGAATCTGCAGTGTCGGACAGCTTCCTGACCTTCCTGCGTGGACCCTCGGCCCCAGAGGACCCAAGGGCCAGGCGACCAAGGGCGATCCCCAGTTCCCTGGTTATCGCCCGATTGGCCGCCATGGCCTCCTGGGCCTCTGGAGGATGAGCCCCAGACGGGTCGCGCCAACGCTGAAGGGACCCCCACTGGTGGTCGAGGATAGCCTCGATCTCCAGTAGATGGGATGCGGGTTCCGCAGAGCGGTCCACACAGTCCCATCGGGATCCCTCACAGTCCGGCGCGGCCAGCCCGGGAGCCTCCAAAGCCGAGCCGCCCGTACGATCGCCGCCGGCGTCCCCCGGAGGAGCACCCCCGCGGCGATCGCCGGACGTCCCTCGGTCCGGGGCTGTCTCGGCGGCCGACGAATCAACCCCCGATACCTCCCCGGCCGACTCGGAGCCCACGTTACCACCCGCTTTCCTCTCCGCCCTCCGGTGCCTCTTCGCTCTCTGCTTCTCCCGTCGCCGTTCCCTAGCCCTCTCGGACGAAGCCGGGGGAGGCATGGTTACAGCGGCAGGAGGAGCAGAGGCGACGTTCCCCTGAGCGGACGACCTCGGCTGTGCCGCCTCGGGGGCGGAGCTCACCGAGGCGGAGTCAAACGGATTCGGCTCCGTCTCGGTGTAGCTCCCCCCCCGGAAGCAGAGCTCCATGCCCAGGTCCTCCAACTCTTCCCTCTCGTCAGACCCGACGTCGAGACAGACCAGCGGGTTGTCATCATCCGACGACCTCCCGCCCGTCGCTCGGTCGACCGCCCCGGAGCTAGCCCCGGCACGGTCGACCGAACGACTGAGCGATCCGTCTCGACGCCTTCCCTTCTTCTTCTTCCTCTTCTCCTTCTTCTTCGCCCCCTTCACTTGCCCACCTTCTCCACCACTCCCTACATCACCTCCCGTCGCCTCTCCCAGTAGCCTCTCTTCGTCCGCCTCGTCGATCTCCATGGCCTCGGGGCGACCCCTCTCGCCACGGCGGAGTCGTCGCCTCGAGGTCGGGAGGTCGACGGGGCGCTCGTCGTCACTACTCATTCCGCTGACTTCCTGGATGAGCTCGCTGGTACACCAGTCCGCCTCAAACCTGGTTTCACCCACTTCAATTGTCCCCGTAGGGCTTACAAGAAAGTCTGTCACCACACAGAAATTGAACCCCGAGGGGATATGTGAGTCCACCTCGCAATTACCACAAGCACTACTCGCTACTTCACAAGCACTACTCTGTAACAAGCAAGCAAGCATTAGCAACAACATCCAAAGCTATAAGCAGGCAAACTGAGCATACTCACCTCAGGCTACCTCTTCGCAACATGCAACTACCTTACTCTACCACTATACTACCTAAGACCTAATCCACCAATAGCATTCCACCACCATGCCCTAACCGACCTACACCTCCCGGGAACCTTGTGCGATCCCCCGAAGGGGGTCACCCCAAGGCCCCAGACCCAGCATCGCTGAGCCCCACTGACCGACCAATCGCCATAGCCCTATTCTGCAGCCGCTATTCGACTGAGCCCGAGCACCACGGCAAGGTATAGGGATGGCTTGTGATGGAGAGGCTATAGCTTGCGCTTCACACCACCTTGCTCGGGGCTCACCTCAGGACAGATGGTTTCCCCGAAGGGAAAAGGACGCCCACCACCACCCGAGACTTAAGCAACTCTGCTTATCAGTCCCAACAGCGCTATTTTCATAAACCACCCCGGATTTATACCTGCGCCAGGCCGAGCCGAGTTTACCTCGGTGACCTCAAAACATCTGTCCCCTCCCCCCCGGCGGTTTCCCACCAAGGGATCATCGGATCTCCCTTCTCCACCAGGCACCCTCGGCTACCAAATGGCTTCCACCGCTACCCGCACAAACCAAGGCTTACCACGACTCTTCTGATCAACCATTAACCACCCTTCCGCAAGTCCAACTCCTCTCTCCCCATATTTCTCCACCCTTCTATCCACCAACTCATGCCCCACAGCCCTGGCCTGTGCCTCCCCAATCGTGTCCAAAAGGACTTAACCATCAACCCACCCTGATCTACCATTCCCATCAAATCCTCACTTCTCCACCGACCCTTCCTCGCAGGACTCTACCTCTACTCTCCCCCTAGCCCACCACCCTATACGCCGACCAATACCACCGCCCTTTATCCACCAAATTTCCCGGATCCCGCACAAACCACCCTTACCCTTTTCCCACGGTCGGTCTGTTGAGGCTCCCAGCCATCGTTGGATTGGTCTCCCCTTCTCCACCCGTAATGCCCGAGGCCAGCACACCCAGTCGCCCGCTACCTCCCTTCAAACCCCCAAAACCTGCCCGCTTGCTTGCACAACACCCTAAATTTATCAACCCGAGGTTGGTCTCGGGTGATAAATCCAAATTCCAAAAATTTGGGGGGACCCCCCCCTTTATTCACCAAAAATCAAGTCTACAAACATATTGTCCACCTTGTCCACCTACTCTACCCAACCTAAAACTAACCTAACCCTAAGCCCTATCCCCACACACTATCCCACCCCTCCTTCCCGCACCGGTTTTCCACCTACTCCCTCACATCTTTCCATCCCTCCAGCTGCCCGACACCTCTCACCACCCACCATTCGTCCCTACGCCGCACTTTTCCACCTACCCACGACTGCCAGAGGACTGACCAACGCTACCGCGCTGGACGCAGGGGCAGACAGGGTCGTCCGCCCCGTGCCGGGCAGCGTCTCCAGTGATGCCGCAGTCGAGGCAATTGCCGCATCGAGGCACGTTAGGGCCGGTCACACGACAGTCACGACCCTCGTGATCCCAGCCCGCGCACCTCATGCAGCGCGCTCGCTCGCGGCACCCCTGGGAACGGTGCCCGAACCCCAGGCATCGGTAGCACTGGTCAGCCCGCTGCCAGTAGCGCACCCTGTGCGACGACTCCCCGATCACTACCCGACCCCAGGAGATCAGGGAGGAGACAAGCTCCGACGGTCCGGAGATCCGCCAGTGCTCGACATCACGCCCCGATCTCCTGTCGGGCCGGGCAGTGTATCGGAAGGTCGACCGCACCTCAGTCAAGCGAGGAGGGTCATCAGGACGCGCCCGGCGCAGAGCCTGCCAGACAGCGGTCCAAAACCTCTCGGGTCTCGTCCCCGGGGGGATGTCGTACACGAGGGCGTAGGTCACGTCGACCCCCCCCCCCCCCGAGAACGAACCCCAAGAAGCAATGGAGCCCTTTGTGCCGGTGTGGCCCTGGCGCGCCCCTCTCCGCCCTCACTTGACGAGGAATCTGCGGTGTCGGACAGCTTCTTAACCTTCCTGCGTGGACCCTCGGCCCCAGAGGACCCAAGGGCCAGGCGACCAAGGGCGATCCCCAGTTCCCTGGTTATCGCCCGATTGGCCGCCATGGCCTCCTGGGCCTCTGGAGGATGAGCCCCGGACGGGTCGCGCCAGCGCTGAAGGGACCCCCACTGGTGGTCGAGGATAGCCTCGATCTCCAGTAGATGGGATGCGGGTTCCGCGGAGCGGTCCACACAGTCCCATCGGGATCCCTCACAGTCCGGCGCGGCCAGCCCGGGAGCCTCCGAAGCCGAGCCGCCCGTGCGATCACCGCCGGCGTCCCCCGGAGGCGCACCCCCGCGGCGATCGCCGGACGTCCCTCGGTCCGGGGCTGTCTCGGCGGCCGACGAATCAACCCCCGATACCTCCCCGGCCGACTCGGAGCCCACGTTACCACCCGCTCTCCTCTCCGCCCTCCGGTGCCTCTACGCTCTCTGCTTCTCCCGTCGCCGTTCCCTAGCCCTCTCGGACGAAGCCGGGGGAGGCATGGTTACAGCGGCAGGAGGAGCAGAGGCGACGTTCCCCAGAGTGGACGACCTCGGCTGTGCCGCCTCGGGGGCGGAGCTCACCGAGGCAGAGTCAAACGGATTCGGCTCCGTCTCAGTGTAGCTCCCCCCCCGGAAGCAAAGCTCCATGCCCAGGTCCTCCAACTCTTCCCTCTCGTCAGACCCGACGTCGAGACAGACCAGCGGGTTGTCGTCATCCGACGACCTCCCGCCCGTCGCCCGGTCGACCGCCCCGGAGCTAGCCCCGGCACGGTCGACCGAACGACTGAGCGATCCGTCCCGACGCCTTCCCTTCTTTTTCTTCCTCTTCTCCTTCTTCTTCGCCCCCTTCACTTGCCCACCTTCTCCACCACTCCCTGCATCTCCTCCCGTCACCTCTCCCAGTAGCCTCTCTTCGTCCGCCTCGTCGATCTCCATGGCCTCGGGGCGACCCCTCTCGCCACGGCGGAGTCGTCGCCTCGAGGTCGGGAGGTCGACGGGGCGCTCGTCGTCACTACTCATTCCGCTGACTTCCTGGATGAGCTCGCTGGTACACCAGTCCGCCTCAAACCTGGTTTCACCCACTTCAATTGTCCCCGTAGGGCTTATAAAAAAGTCTGTCACCACAGAAAATTCGAACCCCGAGGGGATATGTGCGTCCACCTCGCAATTAACACTAGCACTACTCGCTATTTCACAAGCACTACTCTGTAACAAGCAAGCAAGCATTAGCAACAACATCCAAAGCTATAAGCAGGCAAACTGAGCATACTCACCTCAGGCTACCTCTTCGCAACATGCAACTACCTTACTCTACCACTATACTACCTAAGACCTAATCCACCAATAGCATTCCACCACCATGCCCTAACCGACCTACACCTCCCGGGAACCTTGTGCGATCCCCCGAAGGGGGTCACCCCAAGGCCCCAGACCCAGCATCGCTGAGCCCCACTGACCGACCAATCGCCATAGCCCTATTCTGCAGCCGCTATTCGACTGAGCCCGAGCACCACGGCAAGGTATAGGGATGGCTTGTGATGGAGAGGCTATAGCTTGCGCTTCACACCACCTTGCTCGGGCTCACCTCAGGACAGATGGTTTCCCCGAAGGGAAAAGGACGCCCACCACCACCCGAGACTTAAGCAACTCTGCTTATCAGTCCCAACAGCGCTATTTTCATAAACCACCCCGGATTTATACCTGCGCCAGGCCGAGCCGAGTTTACCTCGGTGACCTCAAAACATCTGTCCCCTCCCCCCCGGCGGTTTCCCACCAAGGGATCATCGGATCTCCCTTCTCCACCAGGCACCCTCGGCTACCAAATGGCTTCCACCGCTACCCGCACAAACCAAGGCTTACCACGACCCTTCTGATCAACCATTAACCACCCTTCCGCAAGTCCAACTCCTCTCTCCCCATGTTTCTCCACCCTTCTATCCACCAACTCATGCCCCACAGCCCTGGCCTGTGCCTCCCCAATCGTGTCCAAAAGGACTTAACCATCAACCCACCCTGATCTACCATTCCCATCAAATCCTCACTTCTCCACCGACCCTTCCTTGCAGGACTATACCTCTACTCTCCCCCTAGCCCACCACCCTATACGCCGACCAATACCACCGCCCTTTATCCACCAAGTTTCCCGGATCCCGCACGAACCACCCTCGCCCTTTTCCCACGGTCGGTCTGTTGAGGCTCCCAGCCATCGTTGGATTGGTCTCCCCTTCTCCACCCGTAATGCCCGAGGCCAGCACACCCAGTCGCCCGCTACCTCCCTTCAAACCCCCAAAACCTGCCCGCTTGCTTGCACAACACCCTAAATTTATCAACCCGAGGTTGGTCTCGGGTGATAAATCCAAATTCCAAAAATTTGGGGGGGACCCCCCCCCTTTATTCATCAAAATCAAATCTACAAACATATTGTCCACCTTGTCCACCTACTCTACCCAACCTAAAACTAACCTAACCCTAAGCCCTATCCCCACACACTATCCCACCCCTCCTTCCCGCACCGGTTTTCTACCTACTCCCTCACATCTTTCCATCCCTCCAGCTGCCCGACACCTCTCACCACCCACCATTCGTCCCTACGCCGCACTTTTCCACCTACCCACGACTGCCAGAGGACTGACCAACGCTACCGCGCTGGACGCAGGGGCAGACAGGGTCGTCCGCCCCGTGCCGGGCAGCGTCTCCAGTGATGCCGCAGTCGAGGCAATTGCCGCATCGAGGCACGTTAGGGCCGGTCACACGACAGTCGCGACCCTCGTGATCCCAGCCCGCGCACCTCATGCAGCGCGCTCGCTCGCGGCACCCCTGGGAACGGTGCCCGAACCCCAGGCATCGGTAGCACTGGTCAGCCCGCTGCCAGTAGCGCACCCTGTGCGACGACTCCCCGATCACTACCCGACCCCAGGAGATCAGGGAGGAGACAAGCTCCGACGGTCCGGAGATCCGCCAGTGCTCGACATCACGCCCCGATCTCCTGTCGGGCCGGGCAGTGTATCGGAAGGTCGACCGCACCTCAGTCAAGCGAGGAGGGTCATCAGGACGCGCCCGGCGCAGAGCCTGCCAGACAGCGGTCCAAAACCTCTCGGGTCTCGTCCCCGGGGGGATGTCGTACACGAGGGCGTAGGTCACGTCGACCCCCCCCCGAGAACGAACCCCAAGAAGCAATGGAGCCCTTTGTGCCGGTGTGGCCCTGGCGCGCCCCTCTCCGCCCTCACTTGACGAGGAATCTGCGGTGTCGGACAGCTTCCTAACCTTCCTGCGTGGACCCTCGGCCCCAGAGGACCCAAGGGCCAGGCGACCAAGGGCGATCCCCAGTTCCCTGGTTATCGCCCGATTGGCCGCCATGGCCTCCTGGGCCTCTGGAGGATGAGCCCCGGACGGGTCGCGCCAGCGCTGAAGGGACCCCCACTGGTGGTCGAGGATAGCCTCGATCTCCAGTAGATGGGATGCGGGTTCCGCGGAGCGGTCCACACAGTCCCATCGGGATCCCTCACAGTCCGGCGCGGCCAGCCCGGGAGCCTCCGAAGCCGAGCCGCCCGTGCGATCACCGCCGGCGTCCCCCGGAGGAGCACCCCCGCGGCGATCGCCGGACGTCCCCCGGTCCGGGGCTGTCTCGGCGGCCGACGAATCAACCCCCGATACCTCCCCGGCCGACTCGGAACCCACGTTACCACCCGCTTTCCTCTCCGCCCTCCGGTGCCTCTTCGCTCTCTGCTTCTCCCGTCGCCGTTCCCTAGCCCTCTCGGACGAAGCCGGGGGAGGCATGGTTACAGCGGCAGGAGGATCAGAGGCGACGTTCCCCAGAGTGGACGACCTCGGCTGTGCCGCCTCGGGGGCGGAGCTCACCGAGGCAGAGTCAAACGGATTCGGCTCCGTCTCAGTGTAGCTCCCCCCCCGGAAGCAAAGCTCCATGCCCAGGTCCTCCAACTCCTCCCTCTCGTCAGACCCGACGTCGAGACAGACCAGCGGGTTGTCGTCATCCGACGACCTCCCGCCCGTCGCCCAGTCGACCGCCCCGGAGCTAGCCCCGGCACGGTCGACCGAACGACTGAGCGATCCGTCCCGACGCCTTCCCTTCTTTTTCTTCCTCTTCTCCTTCTTCTTCGCCCCCTTCACTTGCCCACCTTCTCCACCACTCCCTGCATCTCCTCCCGTCGCCTCTCCCAGTAGCCTCTCTTCGTCCGCCTCGTCGATCTCCATGGCCTCGGGGCGACCCCTCTCGCCACGGCGGAGTCGTCGCCTCGAGGTCGGGAGGTCGACAGGGCGCTCGTCGTCACTGCTCATTCCGCCGACTTCCTGGATGAGTTCGCTGGTACACCAGTCCGCCTCAAACCTGGTTTCACCCACTTCAATTGTCCCCGTAGGGCTTATAAAAAAGTCTGTCACCACAGAAAATTCAAACCCCGAGGGGATATGTGCGTCCACCTCGCAATTTACACTAGCACTACTCGCTACTTCACAAGCACTACTCTGTAACAAGCAAGCAAGCATTAGCAACAACATCCAAAGCTATAAGCAGGCAAACTGAGCATACTCACCTCAGGCTACCTCTTCGCAACATGCAACTACCTTACTCTACCACTATACTACCTAAGACCTAATCCACCAATAGCATTCCACCACCATGCCCTAACCGACCTACACCTCCCGGGAACCTTGTGCGATCCCCCGAAGGGGGTCACCCCAAGGCCCCAGACCCAGCATCGCTGAGCCCCACTGACCGACCAATCGCCATAGCCCTATTCTGCAGCCGCTATTCGACTGAGCCCGAGCACCACGGCAAGGTATAGGGATGGCTTGTGATGGAGAGGCTATAACTTGCGCTTCACACCACCTTGCTCGGGCTCACCTCAGGACAGATGGTTTCCCCGAAGGGAGAAGAACGCCCACCACCACCCGAGACTTAAGCAACTCTGCTTATCAGTCCCAACAGCGCTATTTTCATAAACCACCCGGATTTATACCTGCGCCAGGCCCAGCCGAGTTTACCTCGGTGACCCCAATACATCTGTCCCCTCCCCCCCGGCGGTTTCCCACCAAGGGATCATCGGATCTCCCTACTCCACCAGGCACCCTCGGCTACATAATGGCTACCATCACTTCTCGCACGGATCAGGACCTACCGAACCAAGCTTATCCGCCTGCTTAACCACCCATCTGCGAGATATCCTTCCGTCTCCCCAATTGTCCGCCCTTCCGTCCACCACGTCTCGCATCCAAGCCCTGACCGTTGCCTCCCCATACCCGTCCAACGGACTTAACCACAAGTCTACCTAATCCACCTGACCCACCTGCACCACGCCACTCTACCGCCCCTTCCCGCGGGTCTCAGCTTCGACACTCACCCTGACGAACCACCCTAGACTCCGTCCCTTACCACCCCCTATTGTCCGTCACTTTTCCCCGATCCCGCATCAACCTCCCTTGCCCTCGTCACCGGTCGGTCCGACGAGACCCCCCACGGCCGCCGGCAGGTAGGCCACCCCTTTCCACCTTCTCCACCCAAGGCAAACACGCTTAGTCACCTGCAACCACCAATCTCTCCCCAGCCTAATGCTCGCTTCGCCTGTTTAACCCCCAAACTATCAACCCAGGTCGGTATCACGGCGAGGCGAACCAGCGGGTGTCGTCGTCTGACGACCCCCGCCCGCCACACGACCGACCGCACCAGAGCGGCCCCAGTACGGTCGGTCAAGCGACTGATCGATCCGCTCCGCCATGTATCCGTCCCTTCCTTCTTTCCTTGTCTTCTCCTGCTCTCCGCCGCCAGTCCCTCCAACACCACTATCAGCTCCCTGCTCCCAGCTGCAGCCTCTCTTCCTCCACCTCGTCGACGTCTAAGGCCTCGCCCACCGCCCCAGGGCGACCCTCGAGCCGTCGCCCCGGTGCCGAAGGGTTGGCCCGACGCTCGTCGTCACCCATCATTAAACCCACGTGGTCGACTAGTGCTACACTAGACAGCCAGTCAACCACGGCTCCTTACCCTACTTCAAGTGACCCCAAGGGATCACCACGTAATTTGTCACCAACTTAAATAAACCCAGAGGGGATCGTATGTCTCACCTCCCCACAATCACTAATCCTATTAGCTGCACAAACACTATTCTATAACAGGCAAGCAAGCATTAGCAACGTTACATCCACCTCTGCAAGCAAGGCAACCAGAGCACATCTACCTCGAGCTGCCCCTTCGCAGCTAAAACTGTTCTACCACCACCCAATCTAACCTGCGGCCCACCTACCGACAGCTCTCTCCTAATTCTACCCAGCCTACACCTCCCGGGAGCCTTGTGTGTCCCCCCCGTAGGGGAGCCACCCCAAGGCCCCAAACTCGGCCCCGCTGAGCCCCGCTGACCGACCAACGTCATAGCCCTATTTCGCCACCGATATTCGGCGGAGCCCGAGCACCACGTCAAGGTATAGGGATGGCTTGTGGTGGAGAGGCTATAACTTGCGCTTCACACCACCTTGCTCGGGCTCACCTCAGGACAGTATAAATTTCGTTAAATAATACAGCTTTAGTAGTTTTGATTTTAATCTATATATTTTTACCTTCCTGTTACAACCCTAAATACCGCCGTTTCCTCGCAAAAAAAATAAAAATAAAAATAAAAAATTAACCCATTTATTTGCCAAGTGAGGAAAAAAAAAGATCACGAGAGGCCGCCAGGCAAGTGGTCCGTCTCCGTCGACCTCCATTGGGTACCAAAGAATGTCTCCTTGTCCAGCTCCAAGAGACTGGAGACTATTCTCTCCCTGGTCCCCTTTTCACCAGGATTTATCACCAGGTTTTTTTTTCTTCTCTCTATTCGTCTTGTATCCCTTGTCTCCACCACATTTATCACCGTCGGGCATGTCGTCGTCCAAGGTGACATCGACCAGCTCCTGTATCACCCGTACTCTCATTCTCTTTCGCCGTAATTCCACTGGCTCTTCGGTCCACCGGCCGTCAAGTTCCAGCAGAAAACTCACCGCTTCCAATTCCACCATCAACCACTGAAAGTCTCTTCCAACACCACTAGTACTTGGCCACTAATTTATTACTCAACCACTAAGTTCACTACACTAAAAAGTGTAAAACATTTCACCGCTAGCGGGATCGGCACGGGTGCCCCCGACTACCCCAATAGGCCGCAAGGACGGAATAAGGTTTACCCCGAAGGGTTTTGTTTGGATTTGCTACGTGTATACCACCAATTAGGTCACCGGTGTTGGCCGTAGCCAGAGCATCCCGCGTGCACCTCTTTTGGTACTGTGCCGTCACCCAAGCCGACAGGACCCTCAGGCACCACGGGCCAAGGAGCACAACCCCGCTAGGCAAGCCGACCCGCCAACTAAGAGCTCGCGGTACGCCGACCCCAAAGTATTGGCACAAGCCGCAACAAGGAGCACAACCCCGGGAGGTAAGCCGGCAGGCCAGCCAAGAGCCAGTGGTACGCCGACTCCAAAGTATTGGCACAGGGAAACCACTCGAACCCCACCAACATGGGCACCTGGCAAGTCACCATACATTTAACACTCTTAGTGTTTAGGTCACCGGTGTTGGCCTTAGCCAGAGCATCCCGCGTGTAACACTTGTTATATGGTGGGCCATCATCAAAACCCACTTCTAGGATCTGTGATCCGGCGATATACCACGGGGGCCTAACAGGTCCGCGGCCGTAGCCTCACTTTGTCCACCCGGGTTCGCGGTGTCCGATCGGCCGTCTGCAGGGGGCCTCTGAAGGGGGGGCAAACCCCCCCCCCCAAGAGTACTGGCAATGAAGAGTGCAAGAGTGCAGCCGTTGCCCAACCCTGGTATGGGGAACCCCGGAATCGCCGCGCCGCTTGGTATACCGTTGTTCATTCCACCCGGATGAGGTGCCAGGGGGAGTCACCGCTCAAGCGTGCAGCGAAAGCCCAGATGGGCAAGGCCCCGGCTTGCACCGGATCCATGAACCATCAAGTAGCCTCCCCGCTCAGAGTCCGAAGTGCAGGCCATAAATAAAACAGGCCATTACTAGATCCGACGATAAATAAACACACGTCTTCACTAGCGCACCCAGACCCCAATAGGGGAGCAATGGCTCTCACGCTTCTTGTCGTGGTATACCAAATTATAGGGCCAAACCGACCATATTCGGTCCATCTCTGGCGCGCTGCGGCGAACCCCACGGGTGACTTCCAGTGTGGGCCAGCTCATGCCGTACCCGGGCGATCGCTGACGACCTGACCGAGGGGTTTTTGAGGCCCCACGCCGACAGCCGCCTTAACAACCCGGTTGACCTGCGCTTCGACGGACCAAGCCATTGCTATCACGCCCCCACCAGTCACTGGCCGGTGGGGTCATGGTCCGCAGGGCTGTTGCATCTGTCAACAGACCCTCCACGTGAGGTATCCCTTCGGGTGACCGTACTGTGCCAGAAGGAGCGGTGACTCCACCACGGCACTGCCCGGGAAGACAAGTCCGCAGCCTTACTCCCGACCTCACGCGGCGATTTAAGCGTGCTGCATTCCGCCATCCCAGTCCCTCGGCCCCCTCCACCAGCCGACACGCTTAGGAACGATGCTGTCACCCAAGCCAGCCGGACCGACAGGCACCGCAGGCCGCGACAAGGGGGCACAACCCCGCTAGGTAAGCTGGCAAGCCAGCTAAGAGCTTGCGGAACGCCGACCCCAGAGTCTTGGCACGAGGTAACCCCCGCATCCGGACCAACGTGGGCACCAGGCAAGTCCCCACGTTTTACACGGACGCGATGTCGGAGGCCCCCGAACTGGAATGCCCAGGTTACACGAACGTGGGCGTATGCAGACTCCGCGGACCCCAAATAGGGATCGCACATCCTGTCCGGCTTAGCCAAGCGTGAAAGGGTACACCGCCACATGCACGTCTTTAACCAGCCCGACGGCAGGTTCGTAACCCCTACGGTCCTTGGAGGAAGGTACGGTCCTTGGAATATAGGCGAGCGGGCACCACATCGGAGTCTTCGTCAAGCGAGGACGGAGAGGCGCGGGCTACGGTCCGACTGACGCCGAAGACCCCGGTGCTTCTTGGGGTTCGTTCACATGGGGGGTCGTCTTGACCTACGCTCTCGTGTACGACATCCCACCGAGGATGAGCACTGAGAGGTTCTGGGATGCGGTGTGGGAGGCCCTGAAGCGGGCACGCCCCAATGACCCGCCTCGCCTGACTGAGGTGAGGGGACGTTCCGATACTCGACCCGGCCAGCACGGGGATCGGATAGGAACCTGGAACACTGGAAGATCTCCGGACCGACAGAGCTAGTATCCTCTCTGATCGCAGGCGGCCGGATCGTGATCGGGGACGTATCGCAGAGGGTCAGGTATTAGCAAAAGGCTGACCAATGCTATCGCTGCCTTGGCTTCGGGCACCATTCCCACGGATGCCGCGAGCAGGCGAGGTGCATGAGGTGTGCGGGCTGGGACCACGAAGGCAGGGATTGCTGAGAGACTGGCCCGCTCGTGCCTAGATGAGCCAAGTGCCTTGACGCTGGGGTCACTGGGGCGGACGACCTGACCTGTCCCTGTGTCCAGCGTGGTAGTTTTGGTCGACCGGCTGATAGGCAGTAGAGGAGCTGGACGAGTTCAACTTCCGTGGGGCGAGCTACACGGATACCCTCTCGAATGATTTCGCGACGGACTCCGTGTGCTCGGTACCCGGGAGTGAGCAGACGCCTGCTACTGCCGGGGAGGACCCTGAGACGCCGACTGGGTCCTGAATGGGGCCCCCTTATGGGGTGGGGACCAAACAGGCTCGGCGCAGGGCCAAACAACGGGAGAATCGACGCCAGAGGGCCATGGAGGCGATGGATTCCGGGGCTCCGGGGGACGGCACGGCCTCAGATTCGTTTGTGGTCGGGTCGGACGCTGGGGACCGGCGTCGCTTGGCGAGGGAGCCTTCCCATGATTGGGGGGCGAGCTTTTCGGCCGGTGGTTCCGAGAGGTGGGGCGACGCTGGGGCTGAGGCTCCATCCCGGGGTGAATACGCGAGGTGGACGTGCGGGGGGAGGCACCTCGAACCCGCCGCCCACCTCATCAAGTGCCAGGAAATCCTGGCTGTTTAGCGCCGGATCCTTCAGGAATGTGGGATCAGGACGGCTTGCTCACCGCCCGGGCTCAAGAGGCTGAGGCGGCCAATTGGGCGGCTCTCGACGAATTTGGGACTGCTCTGGCTCGCCTTGCACTCGGGTCTGGCTCGGACGGTCCCACTTGCAAGAAGGCGAGGACGGACGTCTCTTCGAGCGCGGAGAGCGCCCGGGAGGAATCCCGGTCCCGCCCTGCTTTGGCCCCGCGGCCTCGCCCGGCCCCGAATGCGGACTACGCCTATGCGCTGGTCTGCAAAGTAAGAACCGGGGACATAGGGGCTTTCTGGAAGGCGGTGGGGGAGGCTCTCCGGGAAGCCGTTCCTAATGAGGTGTTGACTAGGGACGGTGTAATGCGGCAGTTCTGTCTCTCATCGCGGACTAGTGGCACGGAGTACTGCGAGAATTGGCGGATCTCTGGTCCGAGAAGACTCGTGCGCCCTCTGGTGCTAGCCAGAAGCATGCGATTGGGAAGCGTGATGCACGCAGTGAAAATTTGGACCCAGGTAGATCAGTGCTATCGATGCCTAGGCCATCGTACCCCGGCAAGCCGTGGGGAGGCATCGTTGTATGCGTTGCGGTGAGCGGCAAGGCTGCTCTGCCCCGGGATCGTTAGTTCCGCGTTGTGGCAACTGTGTCTCCCTCGGTGTGAGGGGGGGCGCTGCCCGACATGCCGCGGACTCTCCCGAGTGTCCGTGCGTCTTGCTCGCTAGGGTTCCTCTGCCTGAGCCCGAGACCAAGGGTGACAAGGGTGAAAAACAGGGAAAGGAAAAGTAAGCCTCTGGCGGTGAGAGTTGGTGGTAAACTATAGGTGATAAGCGTAGTGATTAGGTAATAAGTGTTAGGTGAGTGGCGGTGGTTGATGGTGATTAAGGTCTGGAGAAAAGCGGAGTAATCTTAATCATTATTTTTGAGACAGGTACCTCATGGAGGACGTTACCCTGAATATGAGTGAAGGATGAGTGTGATGATCGTGATGATAGTGGCGCGATCCTGTAGCCTTGTTAATGACTAAGGTTGGCACGTTCCTAAGACAGGACTGTTAATAAATAGCCCAACAACCAATGGCAGCTGGCTCCAGAAACAACCCTTCAAAAAGCTACTAACTTTCCTCGGGATCGATTCACATAATGTGAGAAAGATAGGGTGAAAAAGGGAGATAAAAGGAGTGAATGGAAAAGATGGCGTGGTTGGGAAATTGTTTTTTTTTTTTTAATTATTGATTGTGGTATTAACACAAGAGCTGTGCCATCTGAGCCTCTCTTCTCCAGTTTCATCCTAATCACCTTTCGCCTCTTTTCTACTTCGCTCGGACTATGCCCCTACTCTGGGCTAGTACTTTTTCCCTAGTTTCCCTTGATTCAGCTGCACCTATCTGTTCCACCATCTCCTTCACAATTTTCTCCCTCTCCTCTTTCACCCCTTGAGACTCGGCCGTGGCTCTTTCCCTGTCAAGATCTAATGATCTGTCATTCCTCCATATCGCCTCAACCATTTCCTTCAGTTGTACCAGCTTCGCACCAGACAAGGTACGTTTCGCCACCAAGTACTCACCAAGTTGTTCTAACTTTCCACACAGCTCTTCGACCACTTCCCTTCCATTCCTTCCCACCTGAAGCTCGGGCTGCAAACCCTCACCCTGTTCAACCTCTCCCAGATTTTCACCAGACCCACTATGCAGGGGTTCAACCGCTCTCCCATCACTTTCTTCTCAGCTTCTCACCCTGTGCTCTTCCAAATTGCTATCCGTCATCACGTTGCCACAATGTCACACGGGAACTTCTTGCGCAGTAGCCATAATATGCGTCCATTGCTAATCTACTCACCTCTACCCGTCACCCACCCGGAGGCCCAGGGCATAAAGAGCAACTAAACAAAAACACAGCCCACTTTGCGTATCCCGGCGCTTGGCCAACTAAAAACCTCTTCCCTGAGGCAGTTGTTCGGCCTTTATCAAAGTCCACGACCTCCCACGGGGCTCATGCTGGCCAGGCGCCAGGTTTCCCTGGGACTGGTTCCTTGTCTCCAGCCAATACCCATAGGTAATAGTACCTGGGGTCCATAGCCAGCCGGCCTTGTCACCTTATTCACCATTCATCATAGTCTTGGGGGTCCGGGTGTCGTTTTAATATGATGTACTGTTGAGTGAAGTACCTTACGAGGAGTGCCTCAAGGACGAGTCAGTGTTGGAAAGTCAGCAAATATGGACTTGGTTGACGGGTCAGGAATGATGGTTTTGACACTAAAGTGATTTAAAGAGACAGGTTGATAAGATACAGACAAATTTGTTTACTATCAATTAGACGTTGGTTCCGGCAGTCAGGGAGTAGTGAGAAATGGGCCAAAAAATCATACTCTAGGATAGGAGTAGTAACATCAGCCACTACCAAGTTCCAGATGAAGGATCGTCTCAGTCCAAAGTCAAGGTTTAGTGTTAAGCTCCCATAGGTATGGATAGTAGAATTATTCGCAGCGCGAAGTTCGTATCTAACTCGGTTCCGTTGTTCTGGAAGGTAAGATTTAGGAAAATAACTAATGTCTGAGCCAGTGTCACTTAAAAACTTACACTTTGTCGTTCGATCCGCAATTATGAGGCGGCGGCCTTCGGATCGACAGTCGCTGACGCCATCACTGACTGTCTTTGGAGTTTGTTGACGACTTAAAGGTTCAGGGGAATACGCACCTTTTAGCTTGTTCACCAAACCGTTTGTGACACCAGCAAAGAGACTCAGCATCAGTATTCTTATCATCCAAAGGATACTTACCCAAGGGAATTCCTATGGGTGCTGGAGCTTCGATGACGGTTAACTGCTGCCCGTGACCGGGATCGGGGTGGGTCCGGTCTTAACGATAGCATCTCGTCTGTCAACGATTTAAATTCTAGTTGCATAGCCGAGAGCTGATTGGCATTGTCGCTCAGGTTATGCTGTTTCGGAAGAGAACTAGAAGAGGAGACTGAGTGCATCAGTCTAGAGTTAGTAATAGGACAGAGCGTGGTGATAGGCTGCACTTACATAATTTTGTTTTAAGTCAAGGCTTGATATCTGTACTCACTCCGGCCTGGCCTGACTGGGTTTGCAGGATGCCCTGTACGTGAACCGGCAACCGCTGCATCCATAGTTCTCATAAGGCAATCTGGACACTCGCTGTGCCAACCAACGATCTTAGGTATCTCAGAAATTGAGACGGAGTTCGGTTACCGAGTTCCTCCTCTTGAAGGAGTTGCCTTACACGTCGCTCTTCAGGCACAGAGTCTGCGAATTAGTTCGTTTTTCAGAGAAGAGTAAGGTGACTCAAGGGGAGGATTTCCAATAAGTTCCTCGACCTCGTGGGCAAATCGTTCCTCTAGGTTCGATATTACGTAAGAAAATTTTGTATTTTCGTTAGTGAGTCTTCCTAGAGAAAATTGCGCCTCTACCTGGGCGGTTTCTTTTCCTAAAAAGGTGGTAATTTGATACGCATACGATTGATGGAAGGGTGAGCGGGGTGGTCTACGTCCGTGAAGGCGATCTGAGGAAGCTTGGGTCCGGGTGGAGGAATGGTGGCTGGAGGTTGGTGATCGACGGGTAGTTGATCGTCGGTGGCTGGCATCGGTAGCTGGATCGCTGTCTGTAATTTGTCGGAGATCTTCGTTTTGACGCCAAAAGTTCTTCCATTTCATTAAGGAGTTCGTCCATTTCGGCAGATGGTCAACTGTTGCTGAAAATTGTCGTTCACTCGGCGGGGTCACCAGCTTTAGAACCTTAGGCTTGATGAGAAATCCGAGACGTCAGAAGTATACTTTTATTCGACTGCGAGAGCAGTGGCGCATGTACGTAACCTTAGTTAATAGGATAACAATATAAAAACATTAGGTAAATAAATAACTAATTATCAGTTGCCGCCACAAGGGCATGGTTGGGAAATTGTTTTTTTTTTTTTGGGGGGGGGGGGGGGAATTATTGATTGTGGTGTGTTAGCTTTCTGAAGGGCATGAATGACAGCAGTGTTTCCAAAGTTATACTCACACCTACCCGTTCTAATCCCCGTTTATAGAAGCACCTGCCTTGTTCCACCATCACCTTTCCACCACGGTCAAGTGGTTCTTGCATAAGCAAGATATCCACCTTTTCAATTCCAGCTTTTCACCTGCCTTGTTCCACCGTCACCTTTCCACCACGGTCAAATGGTTCTTGCATAAGCAAGATATCCACATTTTTCAATTCCAGCTTTTCTCACCAAATATAACATCCCGGATCGAGACCTACCTACGTTGTTCTGCCAAACCTTAATTCCCATAGTCAACCCACTGGTATACCCCCCTGTATACCAGTGGTCACAGCCCGCTGATAGATTTGGCAGTTCCAGTCCCCCACCGAGTGCTTAGAAGGGAGCGCCTCTTTGGCACATCGAGGTGCCTCCCTTCTCGCCCCACATTGATCCTTCAGGTGTCCTTCCCTCCCAAAATGCCCGCACTTTTCAGTAGCTTCACATCCTTTCAGTATGTGTCCATACCTCTGGCACTGAAAGCACCTCGGCACGTCATCTTAGTCTTTCACCAGACAAGGGGACCACCCCATACATATCTTGCCCTTCTCGAGCAGTGATCTCCTAATCTCTGGCCTGCACTCTAGGATCCAGTTTTCACTGATGTCACCCTGTGAATAAAATTAATTCACCCGGTGTCAGCGTGGATAAAACATGAAACGTTCAGCTATTCTAAATTTTTTGGGAGAAAAATGCGATTTCAAAATGTCTACAAGTTCAATATTAGTAATCAGACATTTATAAACCGAACCATTCTTAAAAACAAACATAATGCATGGTGTATGGAAAAAATCACTTTTCTAACACCACGGACATAACGTCCGTACGTTAATAACGTATTATAATCGTTGCGGGTAACAGCCATCTGAATAATGATATTTAATACATTCTAAAATAATTAGTTTATATATCTTATTACACTTCTGATTTGGATTAAAACCGTTCATTACAAGCATGGATATGTTAGCATTGAGGTTATCCATGCACGAGCACTCATATTCATGGACAAAAATGTTGCACCTAGTACACGGGATGCAATGGATTGTGCACACAGTGCCAACTTTAGTTACTGTTTAAGTTTAAAACAGTTGGGAGATGTATCTTACCATTCATTTTCTCCTACAAAGATTATTTCTGTGACTTTTTCACTGGCTTCGTGGCTCTTATTTACAAGTTGGATTCATCACTCGGGGGATTCTTGCATAGTTTGCATCAGTCTTTTAAACATGCAATCTCGAGTAAATAACATCCAGCATGGATTATTATGCCCTGCAAGGTAAATATGCCTGAAAGGGTAATGAAAGGACACTAAGTACATGATCGTATTGATCCTTAAGCCCTTCGATAAAAGCAAGCCCAGCTCAAAGGTCTGAATACGTAGATCTTAATAAAGTATTCCCCTAAGTTTCTGGTTCCTTCATCTTCTAATAGCGATGCTTTGGATTTATTAAACAAATTTTTGAATTCATGGCAATGGCACGATTATAAAAACACCAGGACTGCTCATCGTATGGGCATTTTTGCGTCTCGCCTGTTGAAGAGCAGTGATGAAGTGAGGCCAGGATCGAGTTTTTATGACCGAAGGGATTTATTTTTAGCTTTCTGCGACGATTACGCACTTTTGCTTAAACAACACTTTCCCTCCCTGTAGATAACTTAGCTTTCTGAAGGGCATGAATGACAGCAGTGTTTCCAAAGTTATACTCACACCTTCTGCTAACTCAACTAGCCTTTCTGAAACACTCCTTGTTTTTTCACACCTGCGCTAAATGATGCTATGCAAACTTTCGTTTGCATTTTGATTTTGTCCCCTAATACACTTTTGTAACAGAGTGTCTCAGTTAGCCTCTTGTAAATTGGTGTCATATTCTTCAGCACTATCTCATTTAGTGGTGTTTTTAATTTATCAGCATGACTTCCAGGAACTTCACCGTTGGCAATGGCACGATTATAAAAACACCAGGACTGCTCATCCTATGGGCATTTGGGCATCTCGTCTGTTGAAGAGCAGTGATGAAGTGAGGCGTATTGAGTATATGACTGAAGGGACATCTTTATTTATGTTACTAAAATTTGCATTGTGATAATACCTTGTCAATTCCTGTACTGTAGTGTCCTTCAAAATTCCGAGAGTTTTTCCACCGAGTGTTATTTTCTGGGCCCTACATACTCTCACTTGGTTTTAAAGAGCTATACCAAGCCTTTTGGACACATGATTGACACACTCTTCCTTTTTCAACTCAATCTCACTGCCATGCACATTTAAACTTTATAAATGAGAAAACACTTTCGAGTCGCCATCACTGCATCACTGATGATGGTGGTGTACCTGAATTTATAGTCTACGGAGCGGTTTCACAAAATTTCTGGAGCAGCTGCCTCCACGCCTGGTGATGGCCCTTCATAGTTAATTCTTGTCACAGTCTAATTTATGGCCCTTATACCACACTTCAAATTCAGGGGGGTTTTCACCTGTCGTGTTTAAAAGATATGATCTACTTAGAGATCACAATTATTATAAATATGGGTTGTAGGTCTAATTTAAGACTCATAGGCCAATGTCCAAATTTTTGTCCTGTGCACTTGAATACATGAAACAATTAAATCTTAGATTTAAGAAATCCCCGGAGAAAAAAAATTACATGCATACAGATCCGGTGATCTGGCGGGCCAATGAATATCGCCAAAACGTGAGATGACGTGGCCGTGGAACATGCGTTTCTCAACATTCATCGAGTCCCTCCGACCGACTCCCCCATCGACTGACGCTCTTGTCATCGGTCTTTTTCCCCTTACCTTTCTTCTCCTTACTTTCCCCCCTGCTTTTTCTCCCGGAAGTGGAGGACTCTCCCGCCAGGAGGCGATCCTCCTCGTCACCACTGATCTTCATCGGCGAGCCGTGCAGAAGTTCCCTCTCCCTCTGCAACAGAGAGGAGATCATTCTCCTGCGTGCCTCGCCGGTGTCCATCCGTTCCAATTGTTGATCACAGCGTTGTTCTTCGCCCTGGTCCCCACGTTGGTCACCGTGATCTCGACCAGAAGAAGCCATTGCGTCTCCCTCTTCGTCTCTTATGGACAGGTCCACAAACTCAGAGATCGTGACTGTCGATGACTCCACTAGTTGGCTGGCAACCGGCACCCAGCGACCGTTAACCTCAATGATTTGGGTCACCAAATGAGAGTTCATCCAATCCTGTGCAATCACTTCCAAGTTCACCACTACTGTGTCCGTGGAAATTTCGTTAAATAATACAGCTTAAGTAGTTTTGGTTGTAATCTAAATATTTTTATCCTCTTGTTACTATCCTAAGTACCGCCGTTTTCCCGCAAAAAAAGTTCGTTGATATCTCCTGTGTTGTTATTTTCATATCTCTTAGTTCTTTTTCACCGTTAGCCAATTTTATCTTTTCTTTCAAATCTTCTTTTTCTTGAAAAAGTGTACTTTTTCAAGCGCGATGAGCAGAAATGATAGTCTGTGAGATTTGTACATCCCTCACCTTTTCTGGTTTTTTTTTTGACATAAACGTGACGGCATTGGTTTTTAACTCTAGAAGAAATCAAAATTGTTTTTCTTGGAGGCTCGTCATCGTTTTTTTCTTCATCGTCCGAAACAAACTCCTTGCTCCAAACCTTTTTCTTTGTTATTTTCTCCTCCGATTTTCCTTCTTCATTTTTTTCTCCAACTGATTTTCTTTTTTTATCTTTTCCTTTTTATCTCCTTCCAACTTTTATTCAATTATCTTCTTCTCCTGGCTTTCTCCCACTGCTTCCTCTACCATCAGTGCAAGTAAATCCTGGACTGATGTTGATGTCTCATTTATCTCATTATCACTAATTTCTAGATCTTTTTCTAATTGATTTTCCTTTTGGTAATTTTCCAAGTTTGTTTCTAATGTATTTTTATAAGGGGCATGTACAGACCGAGGCATTGTAGATTTCCTAAGGATCCTCCATCATGCTGCAACAGATTGATACCTTTTTATTTAGTAAATGTTAAGTTCACAAGTCAACTTTTACAATTGATTTGATTCATTTTCAAGGTGGGATCTTCCTTACTAAAACTGTCCATGCATTTAACATGCACTTTGTCAAAAAATTTTTTAACAATACTAGAAAAGTATTAATGGCCCTTGGCCTAGTAGTGTCCACCTTATTTTTCCTGTTCTCACATGCTACATCACTTTTATACATTCTACCCTAACAATAGTATATTTCATTAATAGTACCGAAAGTGGCACTTTCCGGTGCGAGCCCAAGTGAATCACTTTCGGTACAAGTTATGAACGGTACTTTTCATCACGACGCAAAAATACACACAATGCTGAAGAAGAAACCTCAGTAAAATGCAAACTATTATATTTCCCAATTAACATTTTTTTATAATAACAAATTTACCCATAATAAGCCTACATAACAACGTAAAAATTAGAAGTTCAAGGTTATGTTTATTGTGCAGTTGGTATTGTTGGTGACATTCACTCCTTCATTTATAGGTTCTTTCTGGAGTCCTTGCATAGTACAGTCCTTGAACAATAAGAACAGCTGATTTAAATTGTGAGAATAAACGGCAAAGCGACGTCAGAGCGCGTAGCGGGCAAATGGAAAACTAATTGAGAGCAAGGGAAAACAAATTTAGAGCAAGGGAAAATCAGCTGATCGTTTTTTCCTTGCTCTAAATTAGAGCTTGGGAAACGATCGTCTTCGTTGCTACCAGCTGACATCGAAAGTAGCTACTTTCGGTACGGAGTGATGAAAAGCAATTTCCCTGCTCTGCCCAAACCCTAAGCATGGCACTTGTACTGTTTGCTGTCCCCTCTTAATATCCTACAGCTAATAAACATTTTTTTCATCGAAATAAATTAAATTTCTCAGAAGCTATTAAAAAAATACAACAGGTCATAAAATATATTAAAAACAAAACAGCAAACAGATAACAATTAAAATTTAACAACAACAACAATAATAAATAAATAATTTAATACTGGTAACAAGCTGTAAAAACTTAACAAGAATTAACAATGCAATAGATGATAAAATAAATATAATAAATAGCTCTGTACACCAGATTATGGGCCATGCGATTGTCACTGTAGGTGACCCCACCATTGAGTTTGCCCCCATTGAGTTTGCATTGTTGTGAGGTGGGTCACATAGATGTCACGTGACCACCTAATCGTGTCTGAGACCATTAGGCGTCTCATGGTCTGGGCATATTCCGAGTCTTTTAATAACCCCCTCATTCGCCATGTCCCAGGAACCAAGAGAGCCTACAATGAAGCCGTCCAGGGTAACCCGGTAACCTTGCAGGCGGAGCTCGTTGGCAATGTGCTCGTACTTTTCATTTTTTTTGTTACGAGCTTCCACCAGCGCACCGTACCTGTTCTCGAACAGGATCGCCACATCAACAATGATGATGGTCTTCTCCCGCTCGTTGGTGAGAACCAGGTCGGGCCTCAGATTACCAGCCACCCCGGGAACGGCGAGGTCCACTCTCACGGAGCCACGAGAACTCGGAATCGCGCGGACCAGGCGATCCAGAACGGCATTATGGCGCCTCCTCCAGCCTTCTGAGGTCGGAGGGTAGTGGTTGAGGACGTGCGGCAGCGTTTCTGCCTCCCCACCACAGCGCCTGCACCGTCTATCTCCCTGGCCCCATCGTCGGCAGCCGTTCAGGGGGACTGTGCCTAGGCGGGCCCTGAAAATGAACCGCCAGTCGGCAAAGCGAGTGTACTTGCCAGCCTGGATAAAGTGGTTTGAATCACGGCTACGGCTAAATACCTCGCAAGTCTTCCCCTCATCGGGTTTCCTGGTTAGGCTGCTCAGCAGCTTTCTTCTTAAGGCATTCTTGAGCCTGGAGAAGAGGGTATTCCTTGCCTCCTCCGGAACGATGACAGGATCGAACCTGGCGCCAGGCGAGGGAATACGAATCTGAAACTCGTTCCTCGCGTGGTCAAATCGCCAATAGACTCCGATCTTCTTCTGGAGTCGGTTCGCGGCGTTCCTGGCATCACTCTAGATGGAGCCAATGTCGCCTCCATCCCTGGCGAAGTCGCCGTCCACCCGTCCAGACAGGTAGTCGGCGACGTCGTCAGGGGTGACGTCGCGGCGCCCCATTCTCCTTCCTGCGACGTGGCGAACAGTGTCCCTGGTAAGATTCCTCACCACAGCGTCCCTACACGTGATCGTGCGGAAGGCATGGACCACGGAGGATATGTCCACTAGGTCTGCCAGAGGGAACATACCGGCACCCCCCTCTGACACACCCAGGTAGACAACCTCTGCACTGGCTCGCTGTGGGAGGTAGAGCCACTTCCTTACCAGTCGCTTTAAGTCTGTGTCGAGTTTATTCGACACAGAATACTACTACTACAGAACACAATCTCTCCCTTGATACCCTTTAGCCTCCCCACTTTTATGCTACCTCATCAAAATTACAATTAATAAATCTTTCTATTTTATAAAATGTATGTCAAGGTCACTCGATTATTAAAAAAACAGAGCCCCGAAAGAGGTGGATCATTAAGCAACAGCTTCCTCATTCGGGGCTTAAAGTGTGCTTAACCTTGTTCGATATCAATAATATTTTTTCTTATTATTGTATTAAACAAAAATGTGCACCATAAAGATAAAATCTATTTGCAAACAGACATGACCAAGCTCACAAATTAGGAATGGAAGGAATGAAAATAAGTTCATTATCATTGCCAAACAAGCTAAAAATGACTTAATTATTTATTTATTTTAGCAAATGTGTATTTAATCTTAGAAACCATGTTTATTTTTAAACTTAAAATTTTTACAACAGACTTTGTTATTCGATCGGTAATAACAAAATTAGAATTATTATATTTGTTTGAAAATGTTGAATGTCATGTTTTAAAATTTGAAAGTTTGGTTTAAAATATTTTAATTTCTAATTTTAAATAATTTCTTGATTAGCATGATACGTGTTGTTTTTAGCGAATTTCCCCTATAGGGAAGAAGCTATTACCGTAGGTCTCATGGTAAGACCTAAGCCCCAGACCATGATAACTTTTCGTTTTGCAACCCCCAGAAGCAAAAAACACCATTCGTTCGAATTTATATATATATATATACCGGGTGTCTCACCTAAAGTGAACCAATAGCTAACTTTTTTATTATAAATCTGACAAAGAACTTCTTATAGGACACTTCCCTTAATTTTTAACGCTGTTTTTTGGAGTCACTTCGAAATTTAAAAATATAGCCGCCATTTTCCAATATGGCGGACAACTTTGATTTTTCTTATGGAACACCCTATATTTTAGGGCGTTTTTGGATGATACGCTTGATTTTAGGAACTTTTTATTCTTAATAATTTTTTCCTAAACCCAATGGTTAAGGAGGTATGAACAGTTTAAGTTATATTTTTCCCCCATTTAAAAAGTATTAGGAAATTTTTGGTAGTCTGTATATCGAAAACGGTTAGGTTTAATAAAAGATGCCAAAGAATAAAAGTGCCTAAAAATGTTAGTTTACTTGAGATTTAATCATAAAATAACTTTTAGTCGAGATTTAATCGTGGAAATGTGTTACTTTGAACATGATTTTACTCCATAAGGAATACATGGGATGGCACAGTTAAATGGACGCAATGCATTTTAAACGGGGAAAAATCAAACTTTAACTGCTCATATCTGCTGAACCATTGGGTTTAGGAAAAAATAAGAAAGAATAAAAAGTTCCTAAAATTAAGCGTAAAATCCAAAAACGCCCTAAAATATAGGGTGTTCCATAAGAAAAATCAAAGTTGTCCGCCATATTGGAAAATGGCGGCCATATTTTTAAATTTCTAAGTGACTCCAAAAAGCAGCGTTAAAAATTAAGGGAAGTGCCCCATAAGAAGTTCTTTGTCAGAGTTATAATAAAAAAGTTAGCTATTGGTTCACTTTAGGTGAGACACCCGGTATATACATATATATCTATATACTCGCCTTACGGCTCGCTGGGGGCTCCGCCCCCAGGCCCCCGTTTGTGTTCTCCCGCAGTTGAACAATACTCCACCCCCAGACCTCCCATTATGAGTCCCTAAGAAGGGGGGTTTTGATTTTGAAAAGACACAAGACCAAATTAATTTAATTGTTTCGGTTGAAATTCCTACCTCAAGATATCTTAATATGGTAAAAACCACCAGTGCAATTATAAACTCATTGCAAGTTCAGATTTAGAGAACTTTTTCATGGAGTTGAAATGGGGTTAAGTTGGCGAGTAGCTTTTGCCTCTGATAACGCCGGGCCAGGTGGGAGACAAAATTGTTGTTTTGAAATAGTATTGCAAACTTTTGAGTAGTACTTGATTTTTCTTCTTTTATTGGCGGGATTAGGGGTCGAAAGCGTTTAGAAATGACAAATAACTTAGGGTTATTGATGGGAGGTGACAATAACAAATCCCTTCTGAAAAATTGGACCTCTCAATCAAATAATAATTTTTTTAACAACAGAATATTTCAAAATATAAAGGTTCGACTTAAGACAAGTATTTTAAAAGTTAAAACGGGGTAAAGCCGGCGAATGACCCCTGATAAACCTGAGGGGTAAAAATCCCTCGGGTGAGGAGGGTTTGGATATAAAAGTCGCAAGGGAAAGTTATTAAAACTATGTACGAATTCTCGGCACAAGGTATGTTGGGGTTCGGGAGCATGTTTGGTGGTGGGGGTTGTTGGTTGTGGAAGGTTAATTATTTGAACGGGGAGAGTGTTCGGGGGCCAGGGGGTTAGGCAAAAGTATTTGTTTAGAAATAACAATGTCAAACATTTGAAAATAGTATAATTTGCTTCATTTTTTTATTGTATGTAGGGGTTGAATGGGGTGAGAAATAGCCAAAGACTCCGCTTAAACGTGGCGGTGACACAGAGTAGTCCCAAGTCAAAACTTGGGTCTCTCATTTAAAGAATATATTAGGAAAAACCACGAGGAAAATTCAAATTTAATGAAAGTTAAACTTTAAGACTCTTTTAGGGGTTGAAACGAAATAAATTGGGGAATGACCATTGATAGAGGCCTAAACCTGAGCGTTAAAACTGACTCTCTCCATGTCAAAACTTTGAATCAAAATAAAAAATAAACTCACAAATAAAGAAAAACCAAAAAACAAAGTTGAAATTTACAACAAATTTATTTCAGGGCCCATTTTAAGGGTGAAGTAGGTGAGATAGGGCAAAATATCCGAAAATAAGAGCCAAAATTGTAGAAAAACTAATTTAAATACAGTATTGATCTTTGTTTTTCGATAGGACCACTAGTTTGGTGGTTGTTAATTATTTAAAGGGGAAGAGAGTCGGTGGCCAGGGGGTCATGCAAAAGTATTTATATAGAAACAACAATGCCAAACATTTAAAATTTAATTTGCTTCATTTATTGGTTGTATGTAGGGGTTGAAAGGGGTGAGAGAATGCTAATGACTTCGCCTAAACGTGGGTGGGGACACTGAGTAATACCAAGTAAAAACTTGGGTCTATCATTTAAGAATATATTAGAAAAACCCACGAGGAAAGTTCAAATGTGATGAAAGTTCAAATGTGATGAAAGTTCAACTTTGGGAGACATGCCTCCCAAAGGAGTTGAAACGGAAGAAACTGGCGAATGACCTTTGATGGGGCGTAAACCTGAACGGTAAAACTGACTCTCGTCATGTCAAAACTTATAATCAAGATTAAAAATTAAGTAACAAAGAAAGAAAAACCAAGAAATAAGGTGGAAACGACAAACAACCTGTTTTAAGGGCCCATGTTAGGGGTGAAAGAGGTGAGATAGAGCAAAATATCCGAAAATAAAAACAGATATTGTTGAAAACATTATTTAAATACAGTATTGATCTTTGTTTTTCGATAGGATGACTAGTTAAGTCATATTTTGTTACAGCTTAACCATTTATTAGTTAGAGACGTGAATGTCGATGTGAACTATACCTTATTTAATGCCATTTCCAGTAACGCTGGTGGTTTAAATTATTTCGGATTTCCAGACGGAAACAGAATACAAAAAATTATTATGTTAATTCTGAGCAATGTTTGTTTGGCAGTGACTCCTTACAAGAGCATGTCTAGTCGCCAAACATAACACCCTTTGAGTTTTGGACGTTGAGTTTCCTGAAGAGTAAGGGTTTTGCTTCGATAACCACCTTTGTCAGAAAACATGGCATTAAATTAAGAGTCGTTCTCTACAATATTCGCTTAAAAAATAACTGAATAATACAAATATCAAAGATCGGTTGTTTCTTTAATGTTTTGATATAGATTTTGTTCAGGCATTTGCCATCACTAATTAGTGAAAACTAACCAGTTTGGAAGAATTTCTATTGACCACCCTTCATTATATTCATTGGGCATTAATAGAGAGAGAAAGATGTGTTGAAAATGTTGAGGTTTATATAATACAAATGTTTTGTTTCGACGGGGATTATATTAAAATTGTAAATATAAAAAATTGGAGAAATTTTTAAGTCGACAAAAACGTACAGCATTTTCACGATAATGTAGAACAGAACCTAAGGTAGAATATCTAAGCGCGGTAAAACTGAACCAGAGAATCACACTACCAGATGAGATTAATCTGATTTTGGCACGTACTGCATTACCGCCGTTATAAAGTGAAAACAGCGAGAACCTAAAAGTAAAATCATTGTTTTAAATACAATTAGCGCATGAAAGAATCATACGATTGAAGTATTTTCAGGCTTAAAACATCAACTTTGGTTGTAAAGTATATTTATTTATAAAAGTTATTTATTATCATTTTTACCGATAAGAAACACATTAGCAATTATGAAAGCTGCATTGAACAGCAACATAAAAGAACATGTCAGGTGGGTTTAACGAGGCAAATTTCAAAGATCTTTTAGCTTTAGATGCATTTTTATGTTAAGAACTAATTATATTATTGGTGATTTGTAACATATATAAGCTGTACAGACGATGTGAACCAAATTTCAGCCCTATACGTTTAATATCAAGCCAACTGGAGCTGGAAAACCAAAGGAAAATCTTCGAAAATTGAAATTTCTAGAGCAATCTAAGGGTGAAGGAGACGAGATAGGGAAAAAAGTCATAGGACCAAAGTTGTAGATCGTGAAAAATCCGTGGCACGTGGTGCAGTCTGTTTTTCGATAGGACCATCCGTTCGGCCACTAGAGCTCAAAATAACAGTTGTTTGAAAAAGGCTTATTTTAACGATTGTTTAATAATTTTTTTGAGGGAGTTAAAATTTAAAATTGTGGGTTTTGATATTTTTTCCCGTAGTTTGAACTAATGAGGAACGTGCGTGCCAAATTTCAGGTTCCTAGCTAATCTGGAAGTAGAAAAGAATTCGTATCCTTAATCAGTTACACAAGCGGCCGTATATATATTAGATATATGTGTCTGTTAGCACGATAGCGGCCGTAAAAATGGTCCGATCTTGATGAAATTTGGTACAGACATGTAAAGTGGTAATCGATTGGACGAGTTCGTGAATCAGCCCGATCGGACCACCGGAAGGGGGGGTAAAGGGGGATAAACCCCCCCAAAAATGGGTTTTTTGATCATTTTACATAGAAAATAAAATTTATCAAATTTTTGTTGGCACCATTGAATTCAGCTCAAAAAAACAAACAATTTAGTACTTTGAATCACTGCTCTATGTCCATTGGTTACCGAGATATTGATAGTGGTAAACACAGTACGTTGTCCCAATGTTAACCTTATGGGAAATAAGTAAAATGCTTTATTTCGTTTATTTCTTAACATATCTTGATAAAACTTGGTAAATGGCTTCTTCTAGTTCAGATCTACTAAATATTGAATTAAAACCAACAAGTTTAAACATACCTGTAGCAGCAAACCTGCATACTCATTCCCCATGTTAATCTTATGGAGCTTACAAAAACATGTCAAATCTCGCTATGTTAGATTAAATTATATTGTTTTGCATTTGAAATTCGCTGAGTATGCAGGTCTGCTGCAACGGGGGTATTATTTACATCCAGTTTTAATTTTAAGAAACATCTCATATTGGTATGTGAGCGTAAACCGTTGTTTTGAAACGTGCAATTAGTTAGGCTGATTTTCTTTTTACTTTAAACAATGAATCAGATCAAAAGGCTTAATTACATTGGGATTTTAACGAGGATAAATTATATCTTGTTTGATTGTCATTAACAATTTGTTTTTTAGATATTAATCAATTATTAAATAATGTTTTTTTGCATTAGTTATGAAAATAAAATTTAAAATCTTTAAATATTAGTTTCAAAAGTCAATCTTTCAAAGTAGTTTGTCTTAGAATCCTGCTGCAAGTCTCTGGTCAACACCCGCCTCTAGGGCCTCGTTCCTCTGGACTTTTACAAGAACTCTATTTCATAATAATTTAGACATTAAATAATTACATTTTTTAGCATTAATTTTGAAAGTAATTGTTTCAAAATAGTTTGTCTTAGAATCTTGCTGCAAGCCTTTGGTCATCACCCACCTCGAGGGTTTCGTTCCTTTGGACTTTTTACAAGAATTCTAAGTATCCATACTGCACTTGATAAATAATAATATGTTACAATTTGTTGACATTCATCTTAAATAAAAATTGTTTTAGAATCTTGGTGCAAGCCTCCGGTCAACAACCGCCTCGAGGGCTTCGTTCCTCTAGACTATTACCAAGAATTATATATCATAATAATTTAGTCATAACATTATTTTTAAACAATTAGTTTATAATCTTGCTGCAAGCGTCTGGTCAACACCCGCCTCTAGGGCTTCGTTCCTCCGGACTATTGGCAAGAATGCTAAATGATAATTAAATAGTTATTGATTTATTGAACATTAATTTTTAAAGTTTTTTTTTCAAAGTAATTTGTCTTATAATTCTGCTGCAAGCCTCTGGTCAACCCCACCTCTAGGGCTTCGTTCCTCTGGACTGTTAGCAAGAATTCTATGTCATAATAATTTAGTTATCAAATCATTTTAAATTTAACATTAATTTTGAAAGTAATTGTCTCAAAATAGTTTGTCTTAAAATCTTTCTGCAAGCCTCTGGTCAACACCCGCCTCTAGGGCTTCGTTCCTTTGGACTGTTAGCAAGAATTCTGTCATAATAATTTAGTTATAAAATTATTTTAATTTTTAACTTTAATTTTGAAAGTAATTGTTTCAAAATAGTTAGTCTTAGAAACTTGCTGTAAGCATCTGGTCAACACTAGCCTCGAGTGCTTCGTTCCTCTGGACTATTGGCAAGATTTAAATTATTGATTATTCTTTATTCAAAATACAAACAGAAATAAGTATTATTTACAGTAAATATATGAATGAAAATGGCGTGAAACATCTCAACACTAACGGGCATGCATACCATACACGCCTAGATGCACACATTCAGTCATGTCTTTTATTATTATTTATTTATTTTTACGTAAAGATGAAATGTGGGATAAGGAAAGATATTTATTTACAAATTCTGGCTAACCTAAAATTCCTCCAAATCTGTTTCAGTTTCAACATCCGATTTTGTACTTTTAATGACTGTTCTAATTTAAAATTTTCCCAGTCCATCTTCATTTTGTTAATTTTCAGCTGCTGCAACAACACGATTCGTTGCAGCTCTGGTCTAGACAAATATTATGTTTCATCCGTCTCCTACTTCCTTTTTTTTTGATTTCCTGATTTTCTTTAGTTTATTGCTAAACTGCGGCTCATCATTTTCTTCCTCCTAACATGACTCGTTCCGGTCGGTTTCCCCACTTTCGACTTGAGTTTGTGTGGTAATTTTTGACGTTTCAACAGCATAGTTTCCACGGACCTTCTCGTACATTGGGTTGCCTTTCGTATCTGCTAAGTCAATAAAATCTTGTTCCCACTTTTTTAGTTTTATGGGTTTACTAGCTGATAATCTCGGCTTTGCCCGGGAGATTATTTTTTCTTATCGTGTTCTAGTTGTTTCTTTGTGATTCTGTTAGTAACCATAGAAGCTAGAAATAGCTACCATTAAATATAATGATAACCATAGCAACAATTCAAAGCACTCCCAAAATCCTTGACATGGGTCCCTTTCGGACGATCCAGGACATAAGCCCTTAAAGATATCAAAACCAAACCAGCATAGTGCACATAGTGAGATTCCAAGCTTTAGTTTGACACCAAGATCAAGTGTCTAAGATCTGTAGTTTTGGCTGTAGCCCGAAATATACCAACACACAACTCTCTTTATCTATATATATATATATATATATATATATATATATATATATATATATATATATATATATATATATTGATTTCCAGTAGCCTTCTCATGAAAAGCCTTCTCATAATTACTACGCCCTAATAACTTTATCGTCTTCCAGTGGTTTTGCCTATGGCAAAACAATGGTTTTCAACCAGTCACAGAAAGCGTCTTCGTCAATCCAGCCAGATTTTGAGCGGTTGTATCGAGCCCCGGCCCAGCAAACATCATTGAGATACAACTCTTGGATGAGTTTACAATTCTCTCCAGGTATTGTTTGCCCCTTTTAAAAATGCCCTTACTTGACCCCGAGTCATCACTTAAATTGGTCTCGTTGTAGTTGAGGATATTTTCTGGAGGAGAAGTTCCAAGAGTGACTTTCAAGTAGGGGTCCGCTGGCCAGACTTCTCCTTCCTCCTATCACCTGTGCAATTTGAAGTATTATACCATTGAAGTAGTCTCCATTTCGTCTTCGATAATCGATTGTGGCCATGAATTTCATCATCAACTTGATCGTAAGTGTATACCTCGTTATATCGCAATCTTTTAGCTGCAACAATTTTTTTTCAATGCTGGAACTAGAAATCTTGTTGATTATGCAGTCCTTCTAACAATTTAGTTACCTCAGTCAGGTGACCTCACTGTCGCTTGCCTTTTCAAAGACATGGAATAATTGAATTCCTTTTATTTTTAAAGCCCTGTCATGGGCCCAATAGTGCTTTATTTACTTCCACGTGCTCTTTTTATTCATACAGTAAATTTACCCTTTTACACTCCGTCGATGCACGTTCATAAAATTCTTTTTCCGTATTCACTATCACCTTCTACACTACTACCTCTACTACTACTTACCTATACTACCTACTATTCTACTACTTACCTACTATATACTATTCACCCTTTTAGAGCTACCCCTATCTTGCCTTTGATGATCCCACCTACTTCATCCACATCACCATTTCCGTGGTTAGCTGCGAAGTTATTCCACCTTATTTTCATATTTCAGTCATCCTCCAAAAAACGTATTTGAAAACATAAATTAATTCAAATTAAATCATAAATTGACTTAAGTTCAAAAGCAGGGAGATTTGCAGTGGATAGCACCAAATTTTCTTTTCCATTGGCAGGATTTTTAGGTTTTTTCTTCACTGTAGTGGAGGAATAATATCAATATTTGGTTCTATGGACCTCTTTCCCTTCTTCTGTCTAGGGGTCCCTCGATCGATGATTCAGCGGTCAATTCAACTTCGTCGGGTTCATAGTTATCGCTATTTCCCCCTGAGAAATCTGTTAATGTTTTTCGTCAGATTCAAACTATAGATATTCTAATTCGTCATACAATTAAGCTTCAGTTACATCCTTCTTGTAACCATTGACATCTGAGTCATTGTCTGGTTCATGTTCTAATTCATCCTGCTTGTTCATCCACTAGTTGTTGGTTGGCCTAGTGACTGTTCAACACTGTTTACTGGGTCATCAAAAATTATTTGACTTACTTCTGGTTGGCTATCCTCCGAAAAATCACTGTCATAAATACAGTTTCTAATAGCACTGAAGTCCAAGTTTTCTTCCATTTCTTATCACTAATTTACACGAAAATACCTACTACTAAACTATAATGTCTGATATCAAATCAGAGACGTAGTTGCTAAAAGGCATATTGCACCGAAAGTCTTTACAGTTATCTGGCATAAGGGGGAGACGACGGCTCACGACGTCAGTTTTTTTTGCTGGGCACATTCCTCTTGGGGAATTCATCCGTTTAGGGGAAGGAATGCGTTTCTTTTTAATAAGACTCACCTTCAAAAAGTCAAACTATGTTTTATCCCCAATGAATGAAGTTTTGTACTTAAGATTCATTGACGCTCTTTAAACATCATATTGGCCTAATATGGCATTGAGGTGTTTTCCTGTTTTAGTGATTGATGTGTGGTTGAATTCCAAAAAAAAACGACAAACTTTTCAAACTAGAAACTGTTACCTTTCCAGAATTATTTTTTTAACGGCAACAGTAAAAGCTGAAAAGCACTTTGGGCCCTTCAGCTTTTATACGTTATTTCTCATTTCCTGTTTAGCTTCAAGCAATTTCAGTATTTTTCCCGAGTCCCTGGTGTCAAAACCTTCAATTTTAGCCCTCTCCCACCATCCCACGACTTGCCAAACGCCCACAATTTCGGGCAAAAATTTCTCTTACGTAATTATACATAGATTCGAGTTATTTTAGCTCAAAATAAAAACTAGCTGAAACCCATCATTCAAACTCGGCCGCCAATTACTCTTGTACTTTTTATGATATCTGAAAAATAATCAATGCTTATCGTGAGGAATTTATTTCTGTTCATTTTGATACGTAGCTTATTGTCTGTCGAATTTCCAGTCACCTTATATTATTTGAACAAAGAGATTATAAGTAACCATGGTTAATTTGCTGAAATTGTTTCACAATCAATTTGTATACTACAGCATTGTATTTGTAATGACTGTTCATTTTTTTCATACCTAGCTATACTTAAATAAATTTATTATATTAGAAGGAAAATAATTAAGAAAGCACATAACTTCAAAATTCATTCAATAACTTTAAACAATATAGGATGAATGGACAATACAAAATTACTAGTCATAAAAAATGGCAAATTAAATAATTCCATATTGAATTGAAGGTTTTAAAATATTTTTAGTGAACGCCTTAGACTTACAGCCATAAAGAATTATCATTTAAAATTTTACTTCTTGCAGTTTGGTGGTGTCTGAGATTTTTTGGAACACAATTTGCAAAACATTTATTTATAATTAGATTTAAAATAAAAACCACCACTTTATTACTGCTCGTTAGAGCCACGTCAATCATTAGGTTGATTTCATTCTTTACTTTTACAAGTGGAGTTGAAGGAAGTTAATATGTTAGACGAAAGCTTATTTATTTTATTTTTAAAACTACTATATTGCATGCTGAAGAATTTTCCTCACAGTTATACTCAAACAGTATCTCAATATTGTCAGCTAGGTAAACCTTACAGAACACTATGATTCCATAAGCGTAGCGATAGCGCTATTTATGTCTTCTTTTTTTCTTTTTTTCTACTACTTCTTTAAATTCATCAATTTCTACACAGCCAGAGTGGTTAATGTCCATGTGTCAACCAGAGCAAGTACACTGGATCTTGTCAAAAATGGCTTCAAGGTCATTGTAATTTTTCTTAGTGACTGAATATTGTGAAATGCAACTGAAAAGTTTTCTGAATCTTCTTCCAAAACGTTCAGGTCGAAATTCACTGGTTTTTCTTTTATAGCGCTTTTAATTACTCTGATGAGTTCGTCATTACTTTTCCGAGGCTTCACATAATTACCTCGAATATACGGCCATTGAGGGATGTAACCCTGCTCAGTGCTACATACAGTTAATTGCGTTTCATTCCAGGCTTTACAGTTACCACTGCAGAGCTGTAAGATCCACCTTGACTTATGTGAATTGTTTTTGCTTCTTCTGGTACAACTGGAAACTGTCTCCTCATTTTTATTGCCTAGGTATTCTGCCTTGGCTTAATATTCTTGGACATTATTTCAATCGGTGTTAATGAACCATCAATATCTTTGGATAAGGAAATTTGTTTAATTTTGGTCCGAGTAATTTTCCCAACTGTTGGGTCAGTGAAAGATATCCAAAGTCTCTTAACCTCACCCACATCATTTTTTCAATTGATTACAGCACCATTTACCACCCCATCTTCAACGTTTATGTTACAAGTGATCATATAATGTATTCCGATAATCAGTTTCAAGGTTTTTGGTAATCCAAAGGTTGATTACACCTTATGGTCTTTAACCACTTTGAGTAGTGATTTTTAACTGTTTCATGAACTTTACCGATAACCTTCTCGCAAGCATTTACATTGAAAACATTTTTTTTCTAAAAAATGATTCATGGAAAAGTCTACTTCTGCATTACTTCTGAATAGTCTTATAGATTCAGAAGGTTCATTGTGATTGACTCTATAGTTAAACATGTCTACTTCTTCTGTCAGAGATCCTTCAGCCAAATTGTTTAAAGCAATTGTAAAATTTGCATAATCTTTCTGTCTCATTATTTATGTCAGCATAAAGAATGAGAATTTTTAACATAACGGATTTCCAACTAACTCACTGTATGGATTTCTGGGGTCGGGTTTAAAATGTATTTATCACCTACAGGTGCTAGTTGGTTGAAATCTCCAAACATTATAATTGATTTTCCTGCTAACGGCTCACTTGAGCGAAATATTTGTTGTAATCTCAAGTTGACCCGTCCAAATACTTCCAACCATACTTATTTCATCAATTATTATAAGCTTTAAATCAAGCAGCTTAGATATAGCTTAGAATAATGAACTGCTGAAACTACTGCTGAGTGGGGGCATATCACTTCAAACTGGTTCACGGGTAGTACAATTTCAGAAGTCAATGTTATTCCTTTAATATTGAAAGCTGCTTTTGCAGTGGGAGCACAACTTAAGACTTTTAATGACTCAAGATCAGTACCCTCTTGACTGTTGTGATATCTCAATAATGATTGATGTATTACCTATATAAGTCTTGAATTTTCAACGCCTGCACCTCCCAAAACACACCCATAAGTTGGAAGCTTTTTCAATTTGTGACAGTTAAGGACATGTAACATGTATTTTTGTTTGTTTGTTCAATGTACGAGCCATATCTTCAAAAGCATCATCATCAGTGAAATGTGGAACAAGAAAAGCAACATCATCACCACTTTTTTTATTCACATCAATACATCTATCATTGGATACATTAGCTTCGTTACCCCTGTTGTTTAGGACTTCAAATTCATTCCCACCATCTTTATCATCATCATCATCATCATCATCATCATCATGTTCGCTACTATCGTTTCTTGTATTATGATCATGCACTGCTGTCTCAATAACATCTCTTGGGATGTGATCACCTGAATCTCCATAAATGAATTTTGATTTATTACTTAGAATTGTGACTTTCAATTTTACAAATTCCACCTTATGATTGACATTGATAACGAGTTCATGTTCGTTTTTCCAGGGCAAAAACTGCATTAGTTGCTCCCTTTAGTAGTTGAACCTCACATACCTCAAGAGTTTGGTTTTCTTTCGCTTAATGTATGCTCCAGTGGAAGCCATTGGTTCATTTTCAATTGATTAAGGTTCACGTAGCTCATCATGATCAAATTCATCGTCTTCTACTGTATTTTTCAATTCTTTGATTTTGAAAGATTGTAATAAGCTGCAAATTCTACAAGGCAAACATTATTTAGCTCCTCTGGCCGCTTTACATAGTGATCAATCAATCCTTTCTTGTAGATATCAGTTGAATTGCTTGGAAGATGTTTGATTTCTCGTTTTGACTTTAAAATGGAAACTTTTTTCTGGAACTGTGGTATTAATAAACACAGCTGATCGAGAGCATATCGATAGCGGTAGGCTTAGCAAACAGTATACAGCTTCTTGTGCTGAAAATTCACTTGCATACAAAAACGTGTTTGCCAGGAATCGCAGCTTTACTTTAGGGGAAAAATTGCCTCTTTTTACCTCGTTCATTGCGTCTCGAAGTATTTTGGAGATACCCCTTTACTTTTGTTGATGTAGTTTAAAACATACAAAGCACATCAGTTATGAACTGTATGTCCGTATTCGATACAGATCTATGGAGAGAAAGGATCTCTATGTTGTATGCATTTATCCTTATGTCTTTAAGAGATCTTTTTAGAATGCATTTGGTCTTTTCAATGGAGATTTAAAGGCAACGATGTATGCCTCTTCAGTGAGATTCAACAAAATTCCCCAAAAGTGATGTCTTGTTCTTTTTGATACATTTCACCAAGTGATGTTCGTATTTTGACAAACTCATTTTTGTGTTTTATCAGTTCTATTTCAGTAACTGAATCATGTAATGGTGATAGGATATTTGTTTCTTTCATAGGAAAAGGAGGTATGCCAAATCGACATTTTTTCTCAATTTTCTTTTTTCCAGCATGTTAAAGTGCGTTTAAGCTCTTGAAATAGAATGAGTTCATCATCCCCTAAATCAGTATTACTGTGGTTGCAAGCAATAAATCGGTCGTCGCACATTGTCTTAAACTTTCTGGGTCATCGGGATTTTAGTTTTGGAGCACCATTTAACCAAACTAAGCAGTGTGCATGAGGTAATCCTCTTTGTTGAAATTCAATTCTCATATAACTATCAATTAGGACATACTCTCTGAAAACACTATTTTTTCGCTTTTAGAACATTGAACAACTTTCGTAGTGTGTAGTCAAAATATACACTACATGTCACAAGATCATGTTTAATGAGCCTAACCTTTTCCTCATAAGGCATAGCTAAGGCCTCGTCTTCTGAAATACATTCCACCAATGACTTTTTTTTTAAGATGACTAAACGTTCGAAGCGGTTTGTCATTTTTTGCTTATACTTATTTTGCATGCAGAACATAGGTGACCAATCATTGTATCGCTTATCACTTTAGTACAACATTGCTAAATGAATCTCAGTGGAGCATTTTCAAACATTTCCTGTTTCATTAACTGAATCATATAATGGTGCTAAGATTTTTGTTTCTTTCATAGGAAAAGATGGTATTCCGAATCTTATTTTTCCAGCATGTGAAAGTATGTTTGTGCACTTGAAATAGAAATAGTGCATCGCCTAAATCAGTAATACTGTGCCTGCAAACAATAAATCGGTCAATAAATGTTACACATTGCCTTGCAGTTTCTGGGTCATCTGGATTAAGTTTTGGAGCACCATTTAACCAATCTAAGCTATGAGATCCTCTTTGTTGAAATTCAATTCTTATGTAACTATCACTTAGATCATGCTCTCGTAAAACACTATTTTTTGCTCTTACAACATTGAACAATTTTCGTAGTATATCGTCAAAATATACACTACAAGTAACAGGGTCGAGTCTAACCTTTTCCTCATATGTCATAGCTAACTAAAGCCTCATCTTCTGAAATATCCATTCCATCTATGACCATCTTTAAGATCAGCCAATTTGGTTTCAGCTGGTGTTAGAGTAATAAAGAATGTTGGAGAACCAACCTGTCTTTTTATAGCAAATAGTTCTTTCTTCTTCTGCTCCTAAAAAGCAGGAGATCCTCTATCAGGAGCAAGAACTGTCATGAACTGTAGGTTTGAAACCACTGTCATGAACTGTAATAGTTTTAATAAAATCATCTGCAAGTACAGTTGTTACTGTAGTACTTCGTCTTCCACTACTTTTTCTCATACATATTGATATACTGTTTGATACCTTTTTTGCCAGCAAAAATGTACAGGAGTAAAAAAGCTTATCAATGGATGAGGCCACTCGTCTGTCTGAACGCAATACTTCGGATTTTGTTATGTCTTGTTGGTAACTCGTGTGTTGGGTACTCTTAAGTTTCTCCTACATAAATTTTTATAAAACTCATTGCTTCTGCATTTGTGTCCAAAAATAATGGCACTGGTTGAAAATTTTCTCCAGGAGCAAATACAATAGCTTCAGAGCTTAGCATTGTATGATCGGCTGGAACATTTATTGGTTCATATTTACTATCAGAACCAGAGTCATCATCATCTATTGTATCTTTGTTGTTTCCATTTTCAACAGCGTCTCCCTCAATTTGCTGAAGTTCGCTCGTTAGCTTATCAATTTTACAGTAATCAATTAAAACGTTAGCCTTCTACAACACAGGACAGTCTTGTAGAACCTTTAGAGCATCTATAATACGAGGATGATGCAACTCGGTCGCTCACGCTACGTTGCGCGTTGCTTCTGAGCCCTATGTGGTAACCCGATTCTTATAATTAATAACATTGGGTCTTACAGTTTGAAACATTAAATTACTAATGTGCCCTTTTTTTATTTTTTCCTACAACTGCTAATACATCGGTTTGGTGAGGAAGCTGAGGTAGGACATCGATGTTTTCTGTTACTATCAGTTTTACGCTGCTATCAGTAGGCACATTTACTACTCTGCTTTTGACAGAGTATTGTTGGTTTCCTCCAAACGTTCTTATCTACATAAAAAGAATTCTAGGGCATAAAAACCTTTATTCTAATTGTGTGAGTTTTTTTTACTTCTTCTGGAACATGAGGGAATTGCAGTCTTTTGTGGCACAAGGAAACCAAAGGAAACTTTTTTGTACGTGAAAAGGTATTTTTGGCTGGCTGTAAAGTAGTCCTCATTGTAGAGGCTCATTCTTTGTTTAATGCTAAATTGTCTAATATATCCCGGACATTTGTTATCCATAAGGCAGTGTTCACCATGACAATTGGCACAATTTAAAATACTAACGCATTGTCCATCGCGGAACTCTTTACTGCAGTTCCGACAGATTCTTTTGTTATTGCAGGGTGAATTTTGTGGTACCGAGCGGAAGGCTCAATAGGATAATTAAAGAAAAAGTATGCCACCATTGATATCCAATATAATATTTATTACAATTTCATAAGTTTGAGTCAACAATGGATTAAATAGGGAGACCATTTAACTCTATCTGAAATCAAAGAACACAAATTATTTAAATATTCCCAACTGAAACATTTATTTCCCTACAGTTACTTCGCAAACGGCTGGCAGAGTACTTAGCTTAGTGGAGTACTGAGATCAGGCGGCTGGAGGTCTACGCTGACGGCTGCTCTGCTGAGTGCCCGAATGAATTGGAAATTAATGACCGATTGGTTTTATTAAGTGGGGGTCATGTGACCAAGTCACATGACCGGACTGTGTGGGTTACGAGGATCCTCGTGATACATCCACACATTTATGGTCTATCACTATTTATGAACTACCGGGATGCAGCCGGCATCAAAGATATAGGGCGCCGCATAGGGCACTGCAATTTGCAACCTGACTGTAACTAAAGCTCCGATAGCATTGTTTGACTGGTATTATATAAGGTTCTATTTTCATTAACATATGATTTAGTTTGATTTCTTTAGGTGAAGGATCTGAATCGAAAGTCATTTTCAAAAAATAGGTGTCTTTAAGTTCATGATTAATTCGTCTTTTAATTCTACTGACATTTAGTATTAGATAACCACTGAGAGCTTCTTTTGAGGCACAAGGAAAACCGCGGTTTGTCATTTTTGCTTATACTTTTTTTGCATTCAGAAAATAGGAGACCAATTATTGTATCGCTTATCATTTTAGTACAACATTGCTTAATGAAACCCAGTGAAACATTTGCAAATATTTCAATTGCACAAAATCTTGCTGAGCTTTTAAACAGCAAAGAACAACGTGATACACATTCGCAAAATGGTCTGTCTTTTAGTAAGTTATTGTACTTTCCAAAGAATTTTTATCTGGAGCTATTCTGTTGTCTAGTGATTCTACTGTGGTACTTAAGCCTGGCTTTTTCATTATGCATAATACGATATGTTTTAATTCGCATTCTTTTGTATTGTGATTCTTATGTATTGTGATTCTTTTATTCGTTTCAGATGCTTTTTTCGAAGAGCTAAATTTTACAATACTTCCTTTTGACATTCTGACAGTATTTTTCTGTGAATTTGTCGGTTTTTGTCTAGGGAAAGTAGTTTTTTCTGACATTTAATTAATCTTCTTTGTTGAATAGCTCTATTAGAAAGACTTTTATGGTGTGCCTCATTATCTTTTAGTCGATGAGTTTCTTGGTTTTTTTAAGCGCAAGTCTTTTATTTTGACATTCTCTTTTTTAATTTCTTTATTTTTGTCAAGGGAAAGTAGTTTTTTCTGACACTCAATTAGACATCTTCTTTGGATAGCTATATTTTGCGCATTTGATAGTATTTTTTGTGTGCCTTATACCTTTAAGTCGACGAATTTCTCGTTTTTTCAAGCGCAAGCCTTTTATTTTGGCATTCTGACAGTCTCTTGTTTTGAATTTCCCTATTTTTGTTAAGGGAAAGTAGTTTTTTCTGACACTTAATCTTCTTCGTTGAATAGCTACTTCCTGTGCGTTTGAAAGTCTTTTTTGTGTGCCTATCTGTCTGTTAGTTGATGGCTTTCTCTGTTTTTGTCAAGTGCAAGCTTTTTTTAAGTTGTTTTGATGAAGACGAACTTATGGATTCTTCCTCATGATGGCTTTAGCTTTCTTATCTATTTCTTTCAAACTGTTTCTCTTAGACTCATTATCTCGCAGTTTCTTCGAAAAACATTTAGAATCCGCTTGCCGTTGACAACTACTCTTCTTCTTGTAGTTAAAAGCTATGCAATCCTAATTACAACTTCATTTATATAAATTATTTTGTACTCAAATTTAACAATGAAAAACTATGTAGCCTATGTTAGTATACACAAAAAGTAAGCTTCCTACTTTTTGTTAACCTACAAAAGACAAAGACAGTGATGAGGCTGGGTAAGCTCATAGAATGAATAAGTTTTTTCTATGCTATGAGCATAGAATGAAAAAAATAAGTACTATGTTCATTATATGTACAGTGGGGTTGAAAAGTCCCGGAACGGCTAAATATTTTTGGAACCGGATTAGTTTGATAAATCAAACTTTGCACATTCACTCCTATGTAAAAAAAACTACTTTCTTAGGTAATTACCGACTCTTGGCCCCCAGTGGGGGACGGCCCACGAGGAGTCAGTACAAAATCTTAAATGTAAGCATAGGTTTATATGCACATCATTTTAAAGGGCTAATCAAATAGAGTTTAATGCTGCAAACCGCACTTCAAAAAGTTCCTTAGTTAAAAATGGCGGTTGATCAAAAACCTAAAGGAATGTACATGGTCTGCACCTGAATATCGTTTAAATATTGTTCACAGACTATGTCTGAAGAATCAAATCTCTGGAATTGAATGTCAGACCTAAAACCCTATTTTTAGGGTGCCGAAGAGGATATTACCTTCAATGGGGGACGTCCCAAGAACTGGCCGATTGTCGATAGTATCTTGCAATCGATTGTCCCGATAGTATCGAGCCTAACAATCGATAGTATCGAGAGACAATCGAGATTTTCAGTACTACCTAAAAATCAAACTTAAATTGAGAAAATTGGTTGAATTAAAGAAATGATTAATAATAACGTTGTTTGTTGACATGAATTTTGTGTAATTAATGTTATAAGAATCAGCATTATAAAAAGGATTTAGGCCCTACAAATGCGTTGTGTAACAAAAGAACCCCCCACACTTACTTTTCATCTAAAACCCACATGTTTGTCTTTAAAAACATTTGCTTGTCAGCTCTGGTTGGGTTTAGCCGACTCCGGTTCTCATTTATTATCTGTCCTGCTTTGGAGAATATTCTCTCAGCTGCTACAGACGTGGCAGGAACGGATAAATTTTTTTTGCAAGTTGCTGCAAAGTAGTGAACTTAGTATTCCTTCAATTAGAGCGCTAAATTGAAGAGGATATCTAAAGTACTATCACTTATATCCAAAAATACAAAAATATATATACAAAATATATACAAAATTATATACTAAAATATACAGGAATCACAAAATACATTATATGTTTTAAAGCTTGAACAATTCTTCTTTATAAAGATGGCGATTCCTCAAAAGTTACTAATTGGAGACCAATTTCAATATGTTCAGCATTGAGAAGAGCTTATGAAAGAATATTAGACAGACGATTGAAAGAATATGTTTCCTTCAATCAAAGCGCAAAAAAGATTTACAAATGTTCCAGGAACATATCCTAATAATCCTAAATCCTAATATTTTAGATTCCGTTTTAACGCTAAAAAAGAAAATAAAGAATGCTGCATTTTTAGGTATTGAAAAAGCCTATGATAATGTAGGACATGACCACCTAGATAACGTACTTGACTCATTAAAAATTCCAACCATTTTGACTAAAAGTATAAAGATTCTACAAAAACAAAATGAAACCCGCATCGAATCAAGTAATCCCTCACCGGATAAGACTCTAGGGCCCGGGAGAAGAGTATTAAGAGCATAAGTCGAATTGTGTATAAATTAAAAGCACACTGTAGGTAATTTTATTTGATACGCAATTCACTTAAGCTCTTATCAATTTTTTATTCCACCCTCCGACAAAGCTAAACCAATGTATTTTTGATGAACACTTAAATCACCCGCCATTTTGTAACCAATAATCCTTTTGAAATGCGGTTTGCGGCATTGAACTCTACTTGATTAGCCCTTCAAAATGATGTGCATATCGACTTATGCCTACGTTTAAGATTTTGTTCCGACTCCTTGTGGGACGTCCCTCATTGGAGGTAATTTCCTCTTCGGCACCCTAAAAAATAGGTTTTTAGGTCTGACATTCAATTCCAGAGTTTTGATTCTTCAGATATAGACTGTGAACAATATTTAAATGATATTCAGGCGCACACCATGTACTTTCCTTTAGATTTTTGGTCAGCCACCATTTTGTAGCGAATGAACCTATTGAAGTGCGGTTTGCGGCATTCAACTATATTTGATTAGCCCTTTAAAATGATGTGCATAACAACCTATGCTACATTTAAGATTTTGCACTGACTCGTTGTGGGCCGTCCCCCACTGGGGGTCAAGAGTCAGTAATTACCTCAGAAAGTAGTTTTTTTACATAAGAGTGAATGTGCAAAGTTTGATTTCTGAACCTAATCCGGATCAAAAAATATTTAGCCGTTCCGGGACTTTTCAACCACACTGTATATGTATAATGTATACGGGCAGGAACACATATGGAACGATGGAACTGAAAATTGCTCCCAATTCATATGTTGTTCAGATGCCAATACGCAGTTTTCGTCGCAACGTAACAATGCTCCGCCAACCTCAGTCTCTAACTCAAGAGGAGAAATTCCTCCTCAAAACAAAGCTGACGAAAGATATGTCCAATAATCAGAATAAAATTATCATAATTATGTTTGCACACAAAACAACACATCGAACCCAGATCTTGTCAGCAGATCAAGATATGGGCGACCAATAAAGCCATCTGTGAGGCTGAATCTGTGAAACAAGCTTTTAAAAGAAACGAAAAGTAAGATGTTGTGTAATTGCTTTTTACTACGTTTTAACAGTTATCCCATATTTCTGTATAAACATATGATTGATTGTTTTATATTTTATTTACTTAGGAAACTTAAGTCTTGAGTTTGACTCTGTTTTAATTAATAAATATCTCATTCAACGTAAGCTTATTAATCTGATTGTTTATTAAAGATGGCAGAACATGGATAGTAAATATTATTTAATAATAAATGCAGAATTTAATAATAAAATATTATTAAAAAATATTTGTAAGTCATTGAAGTTGAAACAATATAAATATATAATATGTATGGTGAATAGTAGGAATTGCGAAGAACATACAAAATACTTATCTCATTCAACTGGTTATTAATATTATTTGTTCTAGAAAAATGTAAATGTTTTAATTTTGATTCGTTATCTCCTTTAAATAGTAACCATGCCTCAATACGAGCAATAAACTTAGCTTTTTCCTATGTGGAAAAACTGGCATTAAAGTAAAAGAAATAAAATGTAACAGACAAAAGTAAATGTTTAATGCGGTGTACACTTCATTAAGAATGCTGAAATAATAACATTTTTTCTCAAGCACAATATGGATATTCACGAGAGGAAGATAAGTTTAAATAGGATTTCTACGTGTCTTCAATGTATCAAAGATATCTAACAAACAATGACCGAGATAAATGCATATCATTTAAAACCAGACTTTCTACAGAATCAAACAATGACAATATTTCAACTAATCTTTGTGTAGACTTAAGCACTCCTAACAAAAGTAGGCTAACGGAGAAACATCCAGGATTGAATTCTGGACCTAATTTCCAGAATCCTGGAGTTTTCTTTTAATAATAATAAATGTCAACATTGTGGAAGAATGTCTAAGAATATCCAAGCATTAAATATACACATTTCGAAAAGTCATATGATAGATAGAAACAATATCTGTAACAAATATAAACCGTTGCAAGATAGTGATGAAGTCCCTAATGAGGAAATAACAAATTTTACCGCGGATAAAAAATTATCAGACCAAAATTTAAAAAGTGAAGTAGCCAAATGGATAAATATATTTTAATAAGACATGAATTTTGAAGAATTTAATGATAATACAGTATGCCTAAAATTCTCAAGGTTTATATCAGATTTGATAAACGTTCAGCCTGCACCTAAACATCCAGCTCGTAAATATTATGAAATTCGTAAGAAAAATCGAGAAGTCAAACAAAACAAAAGTTAAAAAAAACAGTAGTAATGACCAAAGAGCAACTAAAAATGATCGCAAGAAAAGACGGGAAAAATACATGTACGAAACATTCCAATTTGAATTTTACATCCAAAGGAAACGAGCAGTTCGTAAAATAACGGATGAGGAGCCAAATCTTGCAGATATTTAAAAACCCTTCATGATCAATTTCATCAAAGATTTTCTGACCCCAACAAGAATGTACTTCCATCACATAAGAACGTTCATGAGAGCACATTAAATGAATTGAATTAGTCATATACCGTGTGTCCCAAAAGTCCCAACCCCCCTGTTATTTTTTTTATTTATAAATTTTGAACTGCCATAACTTATGATAGGATTGACGTAGAGACCGCTGGTTTTCACCATTCCTTTTTTTTTTGATTACGACCTTTAAAATTATGCATAACTCGATAGGGGTTTATATTTGAATATTTCGACTTATCCCCAAACTACCCCTTTGGGGGCGGGAGGGGGTGAAAATTTACATACACCAAAAACTTCCTCTTTTGATAATATAAGCATTCCCTGAATATTATACTTTTTTCTCTATTAATAAAAAAAACCTTGGGACACACGGTTTTACCGAAATCAGTGAACAAGAAGTTTCATAATATGCAGTAAAATCTATGAAAATTGATTCTGATCCTGGTCCAGACAAAGTTCCAATTAGAGCGCTAAATTGAAGAGGATATCTAAAATACCATCACTTATATCCAAAAATACAAAAATATATATACAAAATATATACAAAATTATATACTAAAATACACAGGAATCACAAAATTCATTATATGTTTTAAAGCTTGAACAATTCTTCTTGATAAAGGTGGCGATTCCTCAAAAGTTACTAATTGGAGACCAATTTCAATATGTTCAGCATTGAGAAGAGCTGATGAAAGAATATTAGAGAGACGATTGAAAGAATATATTTCCTTCAATCGAAGCGCAAAAAAGATTTACAAATGTTCCAGGAACATATCTAAATCCTAATATTTTAGAATCCGTTTTAACGCTAAGAAAAAAAATAAAGATTGCTTTTTAGGTATTGAAAAGGCCTATGATAATGTAGGACATGACCACCTAGATAACGTACTTGACTCATTAAACATTCCAACCATTTTGACTAAAAGTATAAAGATTCTACAAAAACAAAATGAAACCCGCATCGAAACAAGTAATCCCTCACCGGATAAGACTCTAGGGCCCGGGAGATGCCCGCCATGGCCGCGGGGAGCAGTTGCCAGAAGAAAATAATCCAAAAAAATATTGAAAATACGAAACGTCCATAAGAAATGTATAGGGATAAAATTTTATTAGTGCATATCTTTTTAACAAATGCATATTTTCAAAAACGGATTTCAGCATTGTAATCAGCGTAAAAATCTAGTTCATAATGATGTGCCACAACAACATCTTTACATTACAAAAAATTAATTGATATCCAATATGGCGGATCCAAGATGGCGGCCGAAAATTTTTATCCTGTCAAAATAAAGGATTGGCCACCCAACAATGATAGGCGTTGGTCCCGAGTCAATATCTCAAAAAATGCATGTCAGAAATGCAGTCATGTGATTTTTTTCAATAAGATCCCATGTTATTTTTTCAACGATTTATCAATGATATTTTTTGTTTTTCTGGGTTGTGCTGTAATTTAAACGTCGCAAACAAGCAAAACCTTAAAGTACATGTCAGTAGCAACAAAAAAATACATGTGTCGAAAATTCCCACGGGGGGAGGGTTTTATATTGGCGGCCCATGATCTAAATAGTTAAATTTTGTCCTCTTACAAAAATTTTTGGCCGCCATTTTGAAAATTAGACGTCTAATTTTTGGGGTCTGGGCTGAATTTAGTTCCAAAATGCTTGATTACTGATTATGCAAAGTTTCATAGTGGTAGCCAGAAACCTAATATTTTCATACTAACCTACCTCACTAGGACGCCGTTATTTCGTTATCGAGATAAACTACCACTCCGTCGTTTTGGCTCAGATTGTTGTAGGAACGGTAATATTTGTAGCCTGGTAAGCTATATAAATCACTGTGGTCGTGCAACCAAGACTCTGTCAATATAATACAGTTTAATTTAAGCTCAGAAGCTTGTAAAAACACTTGAAACTCGTTGAAATTTTTGTTGTAGCTTCGAACATTCTGGTGTAACAAGGTAAGAATTTTACAATCAGAGTTTTACAACATGGGGGGGATACTTTAGGTCCAGACCTATAATATTTACCACTTTCATTCATTTTTGCCGGACAGTTATTGAGAAATAATGGTTTAAAGTTTTATTGGCAGCCCCATTCAGAGCGCCCGATATTTGATGATAAATCAAAGAAAACGCGACCGACCAGGCATTACATATACATGGGGGGGTAGGACAGGTCCATACCTATAATATTTACCACTCTCAATAATTTTTGCCGGACAGTATTGAGAAATTATGGTTTAAATTTTTTTCGTCAACTCCTTGGAGAGCGTCCGGTTTGTAAAGGTTTCGGTGATGATAAATGAACTAAAACGCGACCACTAATATAATATTTACCACTTTCATTAATTTTATCATGTCTCAATAATATTTTCCCGGCCAGTCATTGAGAAATAATGGTTTAAAGTTTTTTTTGTCAGCCCCGTGGAGAGCTGCCGATTTGTGATGATAAAACAAAGAAAACGCGACCGACCAGGCATTACATATACATTGGGGGATACTATAGGTCCATACCTATAATATTTACCACTCTCGTTAATCTTTGCCGGACGGTTATCTAGAAATAATGGTTTAAAGTTTTATAGGCAGCCCCATGGCGAGCTGCAGGTATGTGATTATTACATAAAGAAAACGGGAGCAAGCCCGCATTACAAATACATTGGGGGATTCTACAAGACCAGATTTATAATATTTTACCACTCTGGTAATTCTGTATCAGACGGTTTTGGAGATATGATGGTGTAAAGTGTTTTTGTCAGCTTCATGGCGAGCTGCCGGTATGCAATGATTCCGAATCATTGATCTTCGACGGTTTCGGAGATATGATTAATCATGTAAAAATCACAAACCGACACTCAGACGGAAAACGAAGCACTTAAGGACATATGTTCATATAAACTTGTTTTCTTATTTTTATCTCTAATATCACATACAAAAATATGAGTCCGCTCTCCTGCTAGAGAAATCCAAGCAGTCCGCTCTCCTGCTAGAGAAATCCAAGCAGTCCGTTCCTTTGCTAGAGAAATCCAAGCAATCACCCATCCCGCTAGAGAAATCCTTAGCATACAATCCAATCCTGCTATTGCAAACCAAGCAGTCCCTAGGTGGCAGTGATGAATTGATCTTCACCTGGCCAGAATATGTGACGGGGATAGCTTCAGCGGTGTGCTGGGAACGTTCCAGGGGTCTGAAGTCGAGGGTCAGGTTGGAGGGGAAAAGGGAAGGTGGCTCAGACAGATCGATCAAAAGTCCCCGAAAGGATCTCACAGTTCTAGCAAAGCGAGGCTTGCCAGGTGAAGATAAATTCATCACTGCCACCTAGGGACTGCTTGGTTTGCACTAGCAGGATTGGATCTGACTGTGTTGTCTTCGTCCCCTGTGGATTGTTTCGCCTCAGCCTTGGAGAAAGCCATTACTAAAGCTGGTTTATCTGATTTATCTTCGGTCTTAGTGATGAACTGCACACTTGGCTCGCCCATGTAGGGTTTGGCCGCTCGCATCTGGTACCCAAACAACTTATTTAGCAAGGCCACATTGTCTGGTGGATTTCGAAAGTTCACCAACAGTGTGTGTGTCGATATTGTTGTTAACGGTGTCCTGTTTCCAATGTAGATTCCTTCAGCAGGCTCTTGTAACCTTGATTGCTTGTCGTCCCCAACCAAGAATACTTCTTCTGCGGCGTTCAAGAACTCAATGCACGCCAAGTACTCGTAGGGAAAAGATGTGAATTCATCCAGGAAAATCCTTGTATGGTTTCTCGTCGTCAGCGCCCTATGAGTGGTCTTAAAAGTCAAGTTATAAGACTGCCCTGTTGGTCCAGTCAAGTTTCGGTAGTCGCCCTGCAATTTAGCAAAAGGACCTAGCACTAAGTCGTTCTCATCTGCCATCTGTCGAATGATATAGGACTTTCCACACCCAGGTCCTGCCTTGATGTAGTTTATCTTCACTTGCCTCTGAAAAGGCCCCTTGGGCAGCTCTTTTAGCGCTTTCTCCTTCACTTCCCTGATTCCAATTGGATCGTTGTCGGTGTTCAACAACGCGCTTCGCATTGCTGTCAGATCGGACTCAGACAAAGTAAATGTGTGGTAACTAGACTCTTTCATCCCACACACTATTTGCTGAGCACCCAGTTTTCCATGAAGTGCCAAGCAAACATCGCAGCTTGGTAAATCTTGTTCATTTGGGAAGTCTAGAGTTAACATAGCCCTGGTGATTGTTCTGGGTTCACCGGTTTGCCCCGAGTTCTTGAGCATCTTTAAATCTTCCTCTGTCATTCCTGCCGTGTTCAAATCAAATCGTCTACGCACATATCCAGCCTGAAAGTACTCTAACGGGCATTCTTTCACAATGTCCTCACTAGGACGCCGTTATCTCGTTATCGAGATAAACTACCACTCCGTCGTTTTGGTTCAGATTGTTGTAGGAACGGTAATATTTGTAGCCTGGTAAGCTATATAAATCACTGTGGTCGTGGTAAGCTATATAAATCAATAAGCGCTCTCTCTGTCGTGGTCGATATCTTAAATGTCCTCTCATAAACGTAGAGACCTCGGAGAGCCGCAATTACCGAGTGGTCACTGGGCATTACGGATGACCCCGTGAACATTACCGGGAAGGGCACAGTACGCTTGAGGTATTGCCTCTCAGCGGGATGTAAGTTAATGTGCACCTTGAAAGCGTTCTTTGTAGCTTCCCGGAAACATTCCGTGGCCGATCCGTTACCCAGGCTCACGGCGTTCGCAGCTACCGATGTCTCGATGACGTTCTGTACGTTTATATTGAATCAGCTAGATGTGCAGCGGGCAATTAAAGACTACGACTATCCAAGTCGAGCGGTGTTGCTTTCCTAGAGAGCTCCTTAAGGGACGGTTAGACGGTATTTGAAAATCCGTTGGTCCCTCAGTCACACTCCGAATCACAAACAACCTCTCTCTTTTCAAGTCTTGTTTTAACTGCCGCACGGGGTGGTGGCTGATCCAAAGTGGAATATATTAGATAATGCACTTCTTTAGTGATAAGTTGTCATGTTTTTCCCGTTTACCTTGTAATGTCTTTGTTTACTTTCCAAGAAATAAACAAATAAATGAAATGGCTTAGGATATTGTTTATTTTGATGAAACCTAATCTTAAACATTTGACTAGTAGAAACTCATGATTATAATACAAACAAAATAGTTCATTAGCAAAGATATTCCACCTAGTCTTTACGGCTTTTAGTTGAACATATCTAACCGTAACCCTAAAAGTGTCTATATTATAACTCTATGATTTTATTTTATTTACCATCTTCCTACCTATGTAGGTTGCCAAATACAAAGAATAAAAACAATATATTATTAAAATTTTGTTGTATTTTTTTAAATAATTAATGATTTTTTTTAATGAGGTCACTGCAATAGTATATGATTTTTTATTTATATCTAATTCATATTTTTCCGAAATTCCATCACAATTTGGTTAATATTCCACGTGAGCCAATTAATTGATAAACCAAATACCCCACAGACATTTTTTCGCGTTTTCATTTATTTTCTATTGAAGGCGTGATTTATATAGAACAAAGAATAGAGTAAACTCAGCTTCATGGTCCAATAATTAAGCCTGCAATCAAGCAGCTAAAATTTAAAAAAATTGTCATCCTGTGACCATTGTTAAACTGAATTAAATAAATAGTTTTTCGGTATGATATGATTAATTTCTATAGCAATCTGTGGTGATAGATAAATAGGTAAATGAAAGATGAAGTAACAGAAATTAAAACTTATTGACTGTTCTTGTTGTGTACAGCTGTAAATATGGACCATCATTAATTTACACTTTTGCAGGTGACTGTAGTTTGTAAGAAAATTTTAAGAATACAAATAATCCTAAATAGTCAATGGTATAATCGATTTGCAATTACACCTATAATCCTATGGTTTGGACATAATTTATTTTATTATTGTGTCAGTTCATCAGCCTCTGCCCCGAAGGTTATGTTTGGCTGTTTGGTTTGTCAACATTTGTAGGCATTCCCTAATGTGTAGGCGTCCCTACGTTCAGATACTGACCCCACTTCGAAACACAGTATCGAATCAGTAATATCTTCCGAGTTTTCATTCTACGCTTGCCCATGTAATCTATCAATGGTAACTAGGTGCCTATTTTTCTCCCTCTAATTCTTAGTAATCAAAGTAAATGTCTTTTTTCCAAAATTTAGAAAGTAATTCCCTGATTCCGGGTAGGCCCTACTAATACTAGCTTATTCTGGGAAACGTTTCATAACCAACGAAAAAAATAATGGAGAAAATGTTTTTTTTCGGATATAATGTATGTGGGTACCTACTCAAATTACAGGGAAAAATCAGCGGAACAAACATCTGTAAGATTTGTTGAGCTCTAATGCTTGGTCCGATGCATTTTAATGAAGTTACAGCCAAGTAAGCATCCCAAAAACATTATATTTCCACAATTAAGTTAGGATAGTTCAGTTATTTAATATCACAGATCATTACGAATACCCTATGTGCTTGACAGCTACGGCACTGGAATTTGCCATGGCTTAGGTAAGATATAACGCAGCAAGTGTATCAGTTTGCACTTCCGCAGGAACCTGGTTAAACAATTGAATAATAATTTAATTAATATCGCTTTGCAATGTATAATCCGTCTAGACAAACAAACCACTAACTCGTAAGTATTTCACCAAGAACGATATGACTCTAAACTAACCCAGCCAAACTTAACCAAAACTCATACTCATAAAGAAACTCAACAGCATTTCCTTCATTGACACTCTAAAATCTTATTTAACATCGTTTGCCATCTTGCATTTGGTTTACTGTCAGTCGTTGTCAGAGCCGTTGTAAGTTATATCGTCTGCCCTGTAAACTGAGGTGAGGATTGCAACTCACGAGTTGCAATCCTCGAGCTGGCCTAAATAGCCATTTTGTTAGGCTAATAGTTTTTGTCAAGTAAAGTTTACTTTTTAAATTGTGATTAGTTATTGTGGACCGGTGTTCCATAGTGGGGATAAATGTCGTAATTGTTCGTGAATTGTAAACCAGGCGAAAATGTGGTTCGGATCCCACATTAAAATGTAGGTCCCTTAGTTGCCACTGACGGTTGGACAATTATTTAACAGTCGGCTATTAATTAAGGAGCATGTCAACCTCAGTCTGTAACAACAAGATCGCGCCACAATCATCCTTCACTCATATTCCGGTTACAATACACAGCCAGTGCTCCGTCCGGTCTTAAGAGCTATTAAAGGTATGATGCCTATAAAGTATTTTGTTTAAATGTATAAATATGTTTTTGGTTACAACTCTTAACAAAACAGTTGATCACCTCACATATGTAAATATTCATCAATTTGTATAGGTTATAATTCAGGTAATACTTGTAAATTAATTTGATAAAATACATTTTTAATGTGTTTTTACAGTACGTAATGAGTTGTTCAGTTCACTTTATACCCTCAGTACGGTGTCGGTAAAAACGTACCTACCTATGAGTGACACAATATGACTGTTCAGCACAGAGACGTAAAAATATTATCTTTGGCAATTGAACATAGTAAACATGTTTATATAATGTGTTTACTTGATTTGTAAGCTTAGGTAATGAATTTCATAGGGTTATTTTACAAATTGATGGTACTTCCGTTTAGTCCGGCCGGTGGTCCGGTCCCGAGGTGGCCATACTAGAGGGCGTCTACTGTAGTTTGATGAAAACCTCACAATTTGTGATATCTGATTAACTTTATCAAGCACCTTAATACGGCTGCTACATTTACATTTTTAGATTGTTACTCACCAACAAACTTCACCTTAACTACCACCGTGAACTCCAAGAAAAAAGTATACTCAGTCGAGTTCAAAAAGGTGCATTTTTCATACTTAAATTATTATTCTAAATAATTATAAAATGCAACATAATGATTGATAAGACAACAAACAGTTATTTGAACATCGACTGCAAATCTGTTTATAGGCCTTCTACACACGATTTTAAGTGGGTTGCTTGATTCACAATTATTCAACACAATGATTCAAATGAAAACTTGAAAAATATCAAAAAAATATATAATACCCCCGTTGCAGCAGACCTGCATACTCAGCGAATTTCAAATGCAAAACAACATATTTCAATCAAACATAGTGGTAAGCTCCTTAAGAATAACATGGGGAATGAGTATGCAGGTTTGCTGCTACGTATATTAAAACTGGGTGGTTTTAATTCAATACTTAGTAGATCTGAACTAGAAGAAGCTATTTACCAAGTTTTAACAAGATACGTTGAGAAATAACCGAGATATAGAATTTTACTTATTTCCCATAAGGTTAACATTGGGACAACGTACTGTGTTCACCACTTACAATATCTCGGTAACCAATGGACATAGAGCAGTGATTCAAAATACAAAATTGTTTGTTTTTTTGAACTGAATTCAATGATACCCACAAAAATTCGTTACATTTTATTTTTCTATGTAGAAAACTAAAAAACCCATTTTTGGGGGGGGGGTTATTCCCCTTTACCCCCCCTTCCGGTGGTCCGATCGGGCTGGTTCACGAACTCGTCCAATTGATTACCATTTACATGTCCGTACCAAATTTCATAAAGATCGGACTATTTTTGCGGCCGCTGTCGTGCTTACAGACACATATATAGATATACATATATATATATATATATATATATATATATATATATGTATATCTATATATGTGTCTGTAAATTCGAATATATAAATTCGAACGAATAGTGTTTTTTGCTTCTGGGGGCCCCAAAACGAAAAGTTATAGTGGTCCCGAGCTTAGGTCTTACCATGAGACTTACGGCAATAGCTTCTTCGCTATAGGGAAATTCGCTAAAAATATCTAAATTACCTGAGTACGCAGGTTTGCTGCAACGGGGGTATTTTTTCCTAGGCAATGTTAAAGTATATTTTTGTTATATTTTTCCATGTAGAAAATAAAATACCGCCCTTGCAGCAGACCTGCATACACAGCGAATTTCAAATGCAAAATAGCATATTTAAATCAATCAAAGTGAAATTTGACACGTTTTTGTTAACTCCATAAGAATAACATGGCGAATTAGTATGTAGTTTAGCTGCACCAGGTATGTTGAAACTGTGTGGTTTTAATCCAGCATTTAGTCGAACTAAACTATAAGAAGCCATGCACTAAGCGTTATTGAGATATGTTGAGAAATAAGCAAGATAGAATTTTACTTATTTCCCATAAGGATAACATAGGAACAACGTACAGTGTTTACCACTAGCGATATCTCGGAAACCAATGGTCATAGACCATCAATTCAAAATACTAAATTATTTGTTTTTTAAGCTGAATTTACATTGTTTTTTCCTATCTCTTCGGAATTTCAATGACATTATAGGTATCAAAAATTTCTTTTACTTCATTTTTTTGCGTAGTAGTTATAATTTAAGTTATAAAGTAAGTTATTAAAATCAGATAAATCTAAATATTAATACGCAAGCGGTTTTCTTTTCACAGTCCAACCTTGAGGTTATTGATAACGGCCTGACGGATTTTAACGTTTCAGGTGTCAAATTAAAGGGATTTTTATGTAGATTTGTCAATACGTCTCCGAATTTTTAAAAAGAGCGTCTATAAAGTACAGTAAAGGGCTGAAGTTTCGTAACAGTGGCACTATTCATCGACATTTGAGCAAGCTCGGTTCACTTTGTTTACAACTTAACATATGGCCAAGCTCTGAAATAGTTCTAAAGTTAAACCTCAGATTGGAGCACTTAGAATTTTTTTTAAAGCTGTTTTTACAGCTGCTTTGACTAACAATAAAGATATTTTTGATGAAACTTAGGTTATGTTATTAAGTGTTTTAAAGGGCTTAAACATTGCAGTTACCAGTTTTCAGTGTAGTTTACGGTATCTCAATAAATTTCAGCATAGTGTTTTTTTAAGTTTTATTAACTTTAGCCAATTTATTTTTGGATTTGGTGCAGTTATAATGCCACCAATAAGAATAAGACGAATACTGACCGGTCGGAGAGAACACGATCGCAACGACCGAGCATCACCCTCCCGATGTAACATTTGATGATCCTTCCGACCTAAGACCAATGAACTGAAAATTTTTGCATCGCGGTGGGTTGCATTTCAAGATTGAAAAGACTAGTGTATCATTTACGTGTTGTTGCCACAAAGGAAAAATTCTTTACAAAGACAGCCGTTCCCTGTAATTCCTTTTTTTGTGATATTTATCAATAAGGTGCAGAGGCAGTCCCTAAACAAATGAGGTCTTTGATAGCGGCGCCAGTGTTTGCTCTCGGTCAGCTACATGTTGCTGTAAGCAGAGCTTGATCTTTTGCCGGCATTAAAATATACATTTCAGAATAAAGAGAACATGGAAAATGAAGGTTTTTCCCAAAAATTCGTTAACTGGAAACTCCTGCGGTAAATCAAATGAACTTTTAGAGTTTCAATGGCTTAGCCATAATTTTATAATTAAATTTAGCCCTTTGATTATATTTTAAAAGTATACAATTACCGTAGGCTGTTTTTCTTTATTCTTTTACTGTATGATTTTTTCCTCGTTTTCGTGCTACGTGTTATCTAGTAAGTCAAAATTTCACTTACTCATGAGGCCGGCGATCAGGCCGGCACTTGCCCAGGGGCAGCTTTGGAGAAACATGTTGGCTGAATTTCGCACAGCCTCCGCCTCCGGGCTGGTGATGAACAGGGCGGCTGCCGCCCTGCTTTTTGAATTTTCATGGGGCATTCTAAAAGTGAAAATATTTATTACTATAATTTACATGCAACGCTTAGTTGCACACATATCAAAGTACACTGTGCTGTTATATAACTAATAAATGCCCAAGGCTCAACCTCTTTCCACCTCTTTTCCACCTCTTTTTACAATCGGGAACTAAAAAAGACACTCATATATTTTAAAAAAAAATTTAAACTCATATAATTATTTTAATTTAAACTTCTACTTTACTTTCTCTCTAAAAAAAATTAATAGTTTGTTTTTATTGTACATTTCAGATTCCTGGCTACAGGAGAGTCGTACCACTCTACATTTTCAATTTCGTTTGGCAGTGAGCACAATAAGTAAAATAGTAAAGGAAACCCTTGCAGCATTGAAGAACAAATTGGTACCTTTATTCCTATCTCAACCCACCATGGCTAATTCGGAAGAGAATGCAAAAGAATACTACAATAAGTGGAATTTTCATAACTAAACTGTGTTGGTGCCATCGACGACAAACATGTGCGAATAAAGTGCCCAAACAAATCAGGCTCTGTATATTATAATTATAAAGGGTTCGTCTCAGTCGTTCTTTTGGCTGTTGTTGATGCAAATTACAAATTTACTTTTGTGGACGTTGGTTCATACGGCAAGGAAGGAGATAGTGGTATTTTTGAGAAATCCAATTCAGGCAAGATATTTTACGCTGGAAAGCTCCTACCTCCACCTAAACATCTGCCAGGATCTGAACTTATTTTACCGCATGTTTTGGTAGGAGATGACGCATTTCGTTTGCATACCAATATGATGAAACCATATCTGCGAGAAGCTGTTATAGTTAACAACTTCAAAGCAGTTTGTAATTACAGATTTTGCCGCATTCCGCGGTATTCCGCATTTTTTTCACGCCAATTGCTGTGCTTCCTGAAACGGTTGATGACGTCATAATAGTATGTTGTTGCTTGCACAATATGATGAGAGAAGGCTACTTACCGGAAACCGGACGTTCCAATTTTGATCTCGATCAAACTCAAGATCTTCCAAAGGAAAACCTACTTCCGCTGCGAAGAGTTGGTGGATTTGGAGACGTGGAGGGGTTCGCGGTGAGAGACAGTTTTGCTACATACTTCGTGCAAGAAGGACAAGTCAGTTGTAGTCGGGGGGCAAACTGTATTCCGTGGGATTTTTTGTGAAGGGAAGGTGTGACTATGTGGAATCTCTTCATTTTATGTCATATAATGGTGTAGTACCGGGTGTTACCTTCAAATCCAAGATGGCCGCCATGTGTGACACCTAATCATTAAATTAATAATAACTCTTTTCAGAGTAAAATAATCGAATTCTTTGTCCATTGGTTACCGAGATATTGAAAGCGGTAAACACAGAACATTGTCCCCATGTTATCCTTAAGGGAAATAAATAAAATTTTATATCTCCCTTATTTCTCAACATATCTTAATAAAAATTAGTATGTGGCTTCATCTAGTTGAGATCTACTTGATTATGGCCTAAAATACCCCATTTTGACATTTCCGTAGCAGCAAACCTGCATACTCTCTTCTCATGTTATTCTTATGGACAATATTTTTGCATGCTTGTTGACAAATCTTAGTGAGAGGCACCATTTTAATGATTTACTAAAGCATTTGAAATTCGCTGAGTATGCAGATCTGCTGCAACGCGGATATTTCAGTTATAAACAAATCTCACTAATTATAGGTATAAAATGAAATCAAATAGGCGTTTTTCGTGAAATTTGTAAGGGTTTACAAATATTGATATTCTAAAAAAGTACTTGATGGATTTTGATATTTTTTGTGTTTTTTTTAAGACAATTGCCTAAACTTCATTTATTTAAATAGATTCATTATAATATCTCTAATACCTTTTGTGCGGTTTTTTATAAAAATAAAATAGTATATAACAAATTATTTTCAGTCCCTAATAAACTTATAGACCTAAATCTACCTAAATATTTGCATAATGTTGTCTAGAATAAGTAGTAAAAATTTCAATAATGTAGCTCCATTGGTTCTCAAGATATAGGCCCTATCAAACTTTCCCTGATAAAACATGAAATTCCAAAGTAGAGGAAAACAGCGTTTGAATGAGAGCGTGTACAGTAACCATGGAAATAAAGGAAAATAAACTGATGAATACAGCTAAAAAGTTTGTTATTGTTATGTTAGCTTATTTACACACCAAATTAGTAAATATTCATCAGGTCTATAAGTTTTTTAAACGGATTATTTATTTATTATGAAAAAGCATTATTAACGGGATTACATTATTCAATTTAAAACAATTTATCATCTTCATATATGTCCTCCCATGAGTCTTCGTTGTTTGTATAGTCACCATGTTTATCACACATCTCTTCATCTCCTCCACACAAACATAGTTCAGTGCATTTTAGATTGTGGGAATGACACTTACATGGTGGAGCGCACTTTCTTTTAACACAAGAGCACCTGATTAGCTGAAGAACTGTCTCCGGAGCACATGGTAGTACACACTTAACAGGAGCATATTGGTTGCTATCCTCTTTCAGTCCCCAGCCAAAATTTAACGGTGATGGCAGATTTGTGAAGGGCTGATCAGCAGGTATTAATTTAATAGGTATTAAATTAATACATATGCTAATCTGCATCTGCATATGTTAATACCGCATCTGGCAAAAATATTGCATACTTTCACATTTTCCAACAAAATGGAACATTTGGATCTGACTAAATTTTAATTGCTATGCATGTATATTCACGGGATCAACAAGGTACCATAAAATGTTAAATTATATAGCCGATTTGTAGCAACTTACTGGCGTTGTAAAACGGGACAAGGAAACCGTACAGGATATGGGCTTATTGGTACATAACAGAATATAAACAAAAAGAAATATGAAGGATGTGCTCAAAAACTCTTATATTAAGTCATTAAAAATTTCCTGAAATAGCTTGTATTGTATAGTGTCTTAATAAAAAAAATCTTTAGCTAAACTATCGAGGTGTATACACACATTAAATAAAAAAATTGAATCATAATATATTAATGAGTGTTTATCGCTTTTTCTCCTCATTCATTATTAAACCTGTAATACCTTTCTAAGCTGCAATATACATATTTATATTTACCTGATCACTAAGGTTATTTTAATGTTAATATCGTTTGACTCTTGTAAAAAGTCCTCCCTATGCCCATATTGCAGTGATCCTGTGTATTTATTATGATTTCATTAAAACATTGACGGTTTTGTTTCAAAGAGCAGGCCTGAATTTGATAAATAAAACAAGAAATCACAGTGAATTTCTTCCACTTCTTTCATAATTTTTCGGCTTAGCAACGATTGTTGTTTGTTGTTTTTTATATTTTGCAATTATATTTTGGTTATCAACAACAATAATATAACAAACGGAATACTAACGAAAAATAATCTGAAAAATATTGAAGCGCCATGTCAACAATAAAAGCCGGAAGTATTTAAGCAGGACAGTGTGAATAAAAACACCAATTTGATATGTCATGTGTTCCACTGCTAACAAATGTGACGGACAAACCAAAGGTACAACTGTGGGGTGTCGGATGAACAAAAAGTCGTTGCCAGATAAAAAATTAAAAACAAGCGGATGAACAAAAAGTCGAAACGACAAAAATTGTTTAATGTGAAAAGCCTATGACTTTGTGTTGTTGAAGTTACATACATTTAATAAATCACCCCCCCCCTAATATCACTGCCCTTGTTGCCCTACCCCAAAAATCAACCTGCATATTTTTGTAAACATCAAAGCTTAAAGCTACTTTTATGAATACATATTCTGGACAAAATCTGTTATCTTGAGCCAAGTTTTATTTGCTAATAAATCTGAATGTTAAGATTTTAATTCCTCACACTCAAATCTTTCCGGCGTTTTTTTTAGATGTAGGATTGGAAGATTTTTAAAACTGCTTCTTTTTGTTCAGGTGTCCATAGAGTTAGTATTCTTTTTGGGTTTCGTTTTAAATAGGACTTACGTTTAGTGGTACCAGCATTGTGACTTGTTCCTGGTAACGGATCTTTGGACTTGTTATCCATTAAGGGAAGCAACTCCTGCTCCCTGGGATGATCATCGGGCTCATCTGCTGAACTTGCGTCGTTAGTGATGCTGTCCAAAAGATTTTCGTCTAAATTGATGTCGATGTCGTTTAGTGATTTTCCAGCAAAGTCTGTTGTCGCCCCACTTCCCTTCACTAACAGCATTTTGGCTACTTTGGCCGTTTGGAATACATTATCCGGAAAACGGTACTCCATCTTGTGTATTCCTGCTGTGTGCCCCATCAAAGTTGACAAGTGTACAATGTCTTGGTCATTCATGGCAAAAATCTTGCTTATTGTAGCCAAGTGTTTCCGAAGTTGTCTGGATGTTAAGGCAAGTGGGTTTTCAAGATCAGGTTTCAGACAATGTTTGGCTAGTGTTTTGTAACCAATAGTTTCTTATCTGTAATTATCAAACAAATATGTTATGTATTTAAGTTCAAGTATTTACAGATTCATACCGTGTGTCCCAAAAGTCCCACCCCCCCCTCTTATTTTTTTATTACTAGAGATAAAGTATAATATTCAGGAAATATTTATATTATCAATAGAGGCTCCTCTCCAAACAGTTCTGGTACTTTCAATACAGCTAACGTCATTTTGAAGCCATTGCCTCCTAGTTTAATGATTTCCTGTGCCCAAGTCTGCAACCTTTTCTGAGAATTAAGAACTAATGACAAAGTATTCTGGATTTTCTGGAAAAAACATGTACATTATTGTATAAACCCTGACATGTTGTTGAATTATACTCCTTTTCAATGCCATTTTTTTAAGTAATGGATACTTTTTATATTGGGGAATTGATCATGGATTGATCACTATCCATTTTATAAGTAATGGATACTTTTTATGTTGGGGAATTGATCATGGATTGATCACTATCCATTTTATAAGTAATGGATACTTTTTATATTGGGATAGGAATTCACTTATCGTACATTTTTGATTCGAAATAAAGAACCCCTGTTTTTTAAGGAGTTATCTACAATATCACAGTTGCTCGTACTATTAGCAGAAGATGGTATTGCTGATTCGTTCAGATACTTCTTTTTTCATTACTTAGCCACTATACTGTCAGCTCTTCTTTTGTTTTTCTTTTATTTATCAAACATTGTTTCCAGCCCCCATAACCTGAGCCTATTTTTCCCTCCAAATGAGGATAAGTCCTTACAATCGATTTTTTCAACTTTATTCTAGATTTCTGATGTCGGATATTTAGTTATGAGGTTGATGTCAGCATATACTTAATCTTAAAACGTCAAATTTAACTTGCACGTCAAATTTGACTTTGACTCTATGGAATGTTTTAGGATGCTAGAAAACTTCTCATGGGATATGAGAAGTAAGCTTCCCCTCAAGCGTATTATGAAAAAATGTGTGTTCGAATCAAGTGCTTTTGGGAGCAAAACTACTGTTAAATGGTATATTTAAAATTAAAACGATATCTCAATACGATCTACACTCCTGAATTGAATAGTGTTGAGAAGACACACGCATTAGGCCAAGTAGCAACGTTTGTCACCTCCGACCAACCATTGTACATCAAAGCTCAAGACTTGTTAGCCAGTCAACTAGAAGACCCTGCACAAAAAAATGTAGTCAAACGTCTTGGAGGATTCCATTTACTTATGTCGTTTATGGGGGCAGTGGGTTTCATTATGGAGGGGAGTAGTTTGGCGGAACTGTTTAACACTATCCATGCAAGGGCAATGAGAGCTCACATTTTGGCACCCAGAACTCTGGCTGCACTAACCTTTGAAGCAATCGAATTTCCTCCCGACATTCAGAGTGAAGTGCAAAAAGTTTTGTACAACGCAGACCGCTCTGAGATTACGAAAGCAATTGGTAAAGACTGTGTAATGAGCTCACTGAAAAATTCAAAGATCAGCTTGAATACGTCACATCTCTTGGGCCTACAGCCAAGTTGTGGAGTCATTACTTTGAAATGGTCACATTGATGATGACCTTCAATGACGCAGAAAGGGGTCTGGGACTTACATCTCAAATCAATCCATGAGATGCTTCCCTACTTCAATTCAAGTGGGCACTACCTGTTTGCTAAGCGCGGTCACCTACACTTGCAGGATATGATCGACTTAGAGCACACAATGCCCTCGGAAGAATTCCAATCTTTTAGTCAAGGTGGCTTCACTATTCGCAGGAGCGATAAATTTCGTTGCGGAACGTGGGCTGGCATGGGCAATGAGCAAGAACTAATGAAGCACCGCACCTAAAATTTTCTGGCGGGCTCACAAGTGGCCGTGGGACCAGAGACAGAATTGTGTCCAGGTGGAACTTAGGAATGTCTACGCACCGAAATATTTGTGATGGTGTAGAACAATTCAGCGAAGTTGATTTTGTCTCATCAGAACAACAAGTTAATAACAGAGAGAGCAACTTAAATCGAGACGGGAGAGACGCGCAGAAAATGATGTATGGGTTCCGTAAACACCCGCCTTTCCCAGACACTCCTGAGGTAGTCTCCATTAGCACTGGGATAGTGGGTGATGATACCATATATTGCCACATGTCTAAAGACGTAGGAATAGAGTATATCAATTCAATCGTAGACAAGAATTTCCAGTCAGTTAAATGCAAACGCAGTAACAGGGTGAAACCTCTTCCTTCCATGAAACGATCAATAATTGTTCAGAACCACTCTAACTGTAAATCCTAAAGGCGGTGACACACTATCACACATTTGCCCGAACAAGACATCACATCACACATCAGATCGCGAAGGGAGATAAATTTTTCGCTCCACACATTCCCCCGAACAAGAAATCGGATCACACATTCCTCCGAGCGCGGTAAAAGGGAGTTTAGAGAGAGGTAGAGAACAAGACGATGCAACCCGCAGAGCACCCCTGTATCGATAGCATGGGCTGCTAGCTAGCGCCTTCAGATCTTAGTCCCACCACAGAGAAGTAATATCTCTGTGGTCCCACAATCGTGATCTCACTACAGCTGGGGGTCTCAGCCTACACACTTAGTAAAACTCAATACCATAATGATTTACGACTAATGTAATGTAATTACATATTTTTATAGTTACTATGAATAAGTATGTAGGTACTCATCTAAGACTTACCTAATAGTGGTGCAGTTAAAATTAATTTATGAACAGAAACAACGTTATTGAACGACTTATTTTTTAACAGCCATTAAAAATGGAGTTATTACTATTCTTGCCCGTGAAATATTTGCGTCTTATAGTGCGAAGGAGGTATAAATCGGATGAAGCTGTGGCAAGTTACATGACTCCAAAAAACTGAAATTTTGGTTTATCCAAGATTTTTTCCTGATTCAAGGTTTAATATCTACAGTTCTATTAAGGTTATAAGTTTAATGTTATGGACTTTAATTATTTAAGGGATCACTGGCTGTCATTTATAAATATATCGAGCGGGAAAAGGTTTATAAAAACTCGAACACTTATTCGGAAGCAGATAAATAAATATATTACATTGGTGGTAACGATTGACTAATATTTATATAAATAATTAAGTACTCAAAACCCGTAAAATAAACTTTTAACTTTAACCCAACTAATCCAAACATTACACCACACAACCTCTCAGCATAAAATCCGATATTTCACTAACATTAATTGCTAATTCGATTAATTAGGGGTATTGCAAAATTTAATATCAACGCGTGCGGGGCGGCGTTCGCTTCGGCGTACGGAGCGACGTTCGGGGCAAAATTAGACCCTGACACACTACCACACATCATACAAGACACCGTACCAGACATTTCTTTGATCTTTCGCCAAAAAACCGCCTCCAGAGCGCTCGCGACGATGTTCGGTGTGATTTCTTGTGTGATGTGTGATAGTGTGTCAGGGTCTACTCTGCCCAGAATGTCTTTCAATACGCCGTCGCGTTAACGCGCTCGGAGGAATGTGTGATCCGATGTGTGGTCCGATGTCTTGTTCGGGGAAATGTGTGATAGTGTGTCACCGTTTTAACACTATATTTCAACGAATGTGCGTTGCAAAGCAATTAGACGAACTGGAAGATTTCCTATCGTACGAACTAAGCCCTTTTCCACTTGCTCTTTTCGACGAGGGGGGAATCAGGAAAAGAACTAAGTCATCTTTGTTTAGCTATCAAACCTGAACCTGATAAACGTAACGTAAACCTAGCCTAACGTAAATTACTGTAATCTAACTTTAACCAACAAACTTGTTGTAATTTTTTACTTTTTTCCGACACTTTTACGGCCGTATCCAATCTTGAAAAGTCTTGCAGATTGTTGTTCATCTCACTCTTCCGGTTAATTTGGGTACCCACATGATTTATTTTAGAGAATTATAATTTTATCATTTTCAGATTCAGCGCATTATTTCCTACATTAAAAAAATTCAAATTTCTATATAGGTACTGGAATATGCATCATTACCTACACTTTCCAGTCATTGACATTATTAGTACTTTGGTTTACTTTTTTTAGTCACACATAAAGTGTTTCTACCTTTTTTGGGTGTAAATATGTCTTCAAGTATATTCAAATCAACACAGTATTCATTTTGTTTTGATCTTTAAGTCGGAAAATGAAATAAAGTCAAAAAACTTTTAATCAACAAACGTAATACCAGATTTCATCCTCTTCATTTGAGTTGGATGACGAGTCAGATGTTGAAGACAATTTTGCTAAACTATTTAAGAAAACACAAAGTAACTCGCGTAAAATTAGGCGACAGTGTCAATACAATTCAGGCGATATGAGAAGGAAAATTACAAAACCTGGAGAAAAGGGGTCGCATTTGATCAAAATTGAAATCACGGACACTAAGGATTAAAAATCTTACAAGTACGAAAATTTTTATTGGCAAAAGATACACAAAAAAGGCTTATTTTTGCTTAATGACAGTGATAAAGATGACCAGGAAAAATTGGATCAACTTGTTAATGTTCTTGCTAAAGTCGGAACTAAAGTGTCTAAATTGAGCCTAGCGATGTGATAGGTTTTAACAAACAGAAACCTTTTTTACATTAATAAACATTTTATTAATAATTTTTAATTTTTTGTTTTTCCTAGTGTTGAAATTACAATATTTCAAATTAACAGAACATGGATATGCAGCGCAGCGTGCTACATCTTATTCAGTTGGTTATGACTTGCGAAGCCCATATGTTTTGATGAAAAAAAAAACAAAATTTGAGTTAAAACCGACATCGCTATCGAATTACCAAATAACTGCCACGGCAGAATTTTGTAGTAGGTCGGGTTTAGCTCTAAGACGATCAATTACTAATGTACATTAGATCCATATTACACAGGCAATCTATACGTCTTGTTATTCAACCATTCAAATGTCGATTTCCCCATTACAAAAGGAGATAGAATTGCTCAGTTCATTTGTTAAGTAGCTTTGTTCCCCGACGTAGTTTATGTAGAGGTTTCGGGCGAAACTAAACGGGGTAACGGCGGATTTTGGTCAACGGGGGTAGTGTAATTTAAGTGGGAAAAATGTTGTGCTTGCCCATCATTGAAACAAACTATATTTTCCAGATATTTGAGACAAACATGGATTCTCCAGAACCACCTCCGTTGCATATGGAAATTGATCAACGTTCTGAAATAGGAAAACATAATAGGATAAAAAATCGACTAACATTAAATCCAACTGATAATTTCATCGAAATTAAAAGCGCCTTTGACGGTGCTTTAAAAACTTAAATTTCCACAAAAACCAATGCGAAATACTAAGGTATTTGTTTAATGCTAATAAGTATGAAGGATAAAATTAACATTTTAATTGCGGATTACTTAAACGCATTTGGCGCTTTGAAATTTGATTTGTTAGTGGAATACACATATTATACACCACGCTGAAGAACAGCAAGCTAAGGCTTTCAAAACGTCAAATTGTGCAGTGTTTTCCGGCGTTGGTTTCCGCAATTGGATAGTATTTTACGTAAATTATTTCGCAAAATCTGTGTCGAAGAATGCGACCAACAAAGCAAGGGAAGCGGCTGGTCTAGGTGAGATAGTGTTGAGATTTAGCCGTTTCAAACATTAAGGCAGAAATTGCCAAAAAGTACTCTATTAAAATAAGCAGTGATAAATCCGAAAAATCACTAGTAAATATGTAAAGACGGAACATTTTAATCTTTTTTTAATCCAAAAAAAGGTGGGAGCCGTTATTGTTACATTAAAAACTTTTCTAGAGTGTTAAGTAGTCAAGTTTCTAAAATTTAAGGGGTCGATAATATTTTGTAACCATGTTTGGTTTTTATTTTTATGGGAAAAAAGAAGTTAACTTAAAAATTTATTGCTCTTGTAGTTGCAAATAAAGCTTTAAGAATAAAGATGGCGGAAAATAAAAACGATCCCAATGTTTCGAAAGTTTTGAAATTTAATGATCTTCATCATTAGAAAAGGGTTACCAATAGTCGCCTACGCCGACTTTGAATGTATTTTAAATAAGTTGAACTCTAAGCAAACCAAACACACAACCATGAAACAACACATGAGCCCAGCAGCTTTTGTTTGTCTATATTTAGTTGTTGATCATTCTCTACCAGATTTTATAATAAATCTGAATTACCAGATCAACATTTCTTATTTCAAGGAAAAAATATGTCTTTGTTTTTATGGATTATTTGATTTATCTAGCAAATTTAACTGGCGAGTTAAAATATGCTCCCGTTGACCCAAGAAGATAAGCTGAAATTTAAAAACTGCAAATTCAGCGAACTTTGCAATATTGAGTTTTCCACAATTCACTTACCCGTCAGAGTCCATTGCCACCTGACAGGCAAGTTTAGATCTGTTTTATGTAATGATTGTAATTTAATATGCAAAATATCAATGGACTGTGAAAGTTTGCCTGAAGTGTTTGGGAGCATACTCAAATGTCCCGTCCATCAACAAAATTTCTCGTTCAAATAGTAAGATTGATCTCACAAGAAAATACAACAATTTCCTTTTCACTACCTGTTGTTTTTATTTCCATCGCGGCCAAACTCTCCGCCTCTTGCACCTCTGAGGGTGACTCGGGGAGTTTTAGAAACGTTTTTGGGCAAGCTGCAATAATGTTATCCCTTATGCGTTTGATGTCCTTGCTTGTTGTACTTTCTAATGCTGGTTGACTGTGATACAGTTTTTTGTGAATCAACTTAGACGGCCTCTCAATTATTTCTTTGTCGGCTTTCCTCTTCAGGGAATGCTGCAACCAAAAACCGCAAGGGATCCATGGAAAGTGAATTTGGTTATCTTTAATTAACGAAAATCTTAAATTTAAAAGCATAAATATATTTTCCCGGGCTGTAGCGTGCTTTGGTAAAAATAAGAACATAAATTTATCTTTCACGACAATTTTCAAAGTGCTATATTGATAATAAAGGTAACGTTTGTTAAATTGTAATAGGTTTCTTATAATGAAGGTGAGATTTGCAGATAGCTCATAATGATTGTTTTTTTATAATGGAAAAATGAAAAGTATATTGAGAAATAACTAAAATAGAATTCTTCATTAAGGTTGTTACTGAAGTGTGTATTTTTTACAATTTATATTGTTGATGTTGAAATATTGTTCAAAAAATGAACTTAATGTAAAGTATTGTAATACTGCAGAGATGTTTCAGCAAATAACTCATGATTAAAACCAAAAAATGTGTCTTAAGTAATTATTTTGAGCAGTAGGTAATTATTTTTATGTGGTAATTATATTATCTTTGCTAGTACGAAAGTAAGCAAAGAAGAATCCTCCACCCGCTCGTCCTCGGGTTTATATCCCTCCTGCCTTCACCTACAGGGGAGGGAGCCGAGAGGGATAGATCAGCTGATCGACCATCGTTGACATCCAAAGCTGGGTGATGTCTGCTTCACCACGGCCACAGCATATATCATGCAGCTGACATCGACTGTCACCTTAAGAGTGATTGAGGCTATGTCGATCGATGTTTATAAACAGAAGTCGATCAGGATTCCTAGTGTCTAAAAGGGGTTTGTAACGTTTAATAAGACGAGTGTGGGGGCAATTATACACAACTATAATGGCAACTTAATGCCCGCACTATGGTCTGTGACGCCGGCGAGAAGGTTAGCCTTTATTGGTTTAGGGACTTATAGCCTGGTTAACAATGGCACCCAGTGTTGATTAGGTTATACCAATATTTAAAAGCTACCCAGTGTCAACCAATAAAGGTATCAGGGTTTAGGCCTATAACAAATACAGTGTGTAAATTAAGTATGGAAACTAATCTGTATTTTTTCAACCGAAGGAGATAGATATATGCCCCTCCCCCCAAAATGCCCCCCACAACCCACGCGGCGGCGGTTTGGTCATGGGTGTTAATAATGGTATCCAGAGTTTAACTTGCCCAATGTAACCCGCTTTAAAGGTAAATTTAAGTATCCATCTCGTGTGTACGCAGGGCGTACCCGTATCCTGGACCTGTCACTCAGGTAGACCCGCCACTTCCCATTCCTGCACTGCCTGGCGTTCTGCGCGACGGGTTCAGCAGCCAGTCTCTCCAGGATTTCATCCGGGACCCAGGGTTGTGGACCTGCCCCCCCGGACCGGTATGGCGTCACCAGCCGCCTCCTCGTGCCATCTCGGTGGACCTGTCCCCCCGGACCGGTAGGGCGTCACCAGCCGCCTCCTCGGGCCATCTCGGTGGACCTGTCCCCCCGACCGTTAGGGCGTCACCAGCCGCCTCCTCGGGCCATCTCGGTGGACCTGTCCCCCCGACCGTTAGGGCGTCACCAGCCGCCTCCTCGGGCCATCTCGGTGGACCTGTCCCCCCGGACCGGTAGGGCGTCACCAGCCGCCTCCTCGGGCCATCTCGGTGGACCTGTCCCCCCGGACCGGAGAGCGTCACCAGCCGCCTCCTCGGGCCATCTCGGTGGACCTGTCCCCCCGACCGTTAGGGCGTCACCAGCCGCCTCCTCGGGTCCCCCCGGACCGGTGAGCGTCACCAGCCGCCTCCTCGGGCCATCTCGGTGGACCTGTCCCCCCGGACCGGAGAGCGTCACCAGCCGCCTCCTCGGGCCATCTCGGTGGACCTGTCCCCCCGGACCGTTAGGGCGTCACCAGCCGCCTCCTCGGGTCCCCCCGGACCGGTGAGCGTCACCAGCCGCCTCCTCGGGCCATCTCGGTGGACCTGTCCCCCCGACCGTTAGGGCGTCACCAGCCGCCTCCTCGGGCCATCTCGGTGGACCTGTCCCCCCGGACCGGTGAGCGTCACCAGCCGCCTCCTCTTGCCATCTCGGTGGACCTGTCCCCCCGGAGCGGTGAGCGTCACCAGCAGCCTCCTCGGGCCATCTCGGTGGACCTGTCCCCCCGGACCGGTAGGGCGTCACCAGCCGCCTCCTCGGGCCATCTCGGTGGACCTGTCCCCCCGACCGTTAGGGCGTCACCAGCCGCCTCCTCGGGCCATCCCGACCGTTAGGACGTCACCAGCCGCCTCCTCGGGCCATCTCGGTGGACCTGTCCCCCCGACCGTTAGGGCGTCACCAGCCGCCTCCTCGGGCCATCTCGGTGGACCTGTCCCCCCCGACCGTTAGGGCGTCACCAGCCGCCTCCTCGGGCCATCTCGTTGGAGCTGTCCCCCCGGACCGGTAGGGCGTCACCAGCCGCCTCCTCGGGTCATCTCGGTGGACCTGTCCTCCCGGACCGTTAGGGCGTCACCAGCCGCCTCCTCGGGCCATCTCGGTGGACCTGTCCCCCCGGACCGGTGAGCGTCACCAGCCGCCTCCTCGGGCCATCTCGGTGGACCTGTCCCCCCGGACCGGTGAGCGTCACCAGCCGCCTCCTCGGGTCATCTCGGTGGACCTGTCCCCCCGGACCGGTAGGGCGTCACCAGCCGCCTCCTCGGGTCATCTCGGTGGACCTGTCCTCCCGGACCGTTAGGGCGTCACCAGCCGCCTCCTCGGGCCATCTCGGTGGACCTGTCCTCCCGGACCGTTAGGGCGTCACCAGCCGCCTCCTCGGGCCATCTCGGTGGACCTGTCCCCCCGGACCGGTGAGCGTCACCAGCCGCCTCCTCGGGCCATCTCGGTGGACCTGTACTTCCGGACCGATGAGCGTCACCAGCCGCCTCCTCGGGCCACCTCGGTGGACCTGTCCCCCCGGACCGGTAGGGCGTCACCAGCCGCCTCCTCGGGCCATCTCGGTGGACCTGTCCCCCCGACCGTTAGGGCGTCACCAGCCGCCTCCTCGGGCCATCCCGACCGTTAGGACGTCACTAGCCGCCTCCTCGGGCCACCTCGGTGGACCTGTCCCCCCGACCGTTAGGGCGTCACCAGCCGCCTCCTCCGGCCATCTCGGTGGACCTGTCCCCCCGACCGTTAGGGCGTCACCAGCCGCCTCCTCGGGCCATCTCGGTGGACCTGTCCCCCCGGACCGTTAGGGCGTCACCAGCCGCCTCTTCGGGCCATCTCGGTGGACCTGTCCCCCCGACCGTTAGGGCGTCACCAGCCGCATCCTCGGGCTATCTAGGTGGACCTGTCCCCCCGACCGTTAGGACGTAACCAGCCGCCTCCTCGGGCCATCTCGGTGGACCTGTCCCCCCGACCGTTAGGGCGTCACCAGCCGCCTCCTCGGGCCATCTCGGTGGACCTGTCCCCCCGACCGTTAGGGCGTCACCAGCCGCCTCCTCGGGCCATCTCGGTGGACCTGTCCCCCCGAACCGGTAGGGCGTCACCAGCCGCCTCCTCGGGCCATCCCGACCGTTAGGGCGTCACCAGCCGCCTCCTCGGGCCATCTCGGTGGACCTGTCCCCCCGGACCGTTAGGGCGTCACCAGCCGCCTCCTCTTGCCATCTCGGTGGACCTGTCCCCCCGGAGCGGTGAGCGTCACCAGCCGCCTCCTCGGGCCATCTCGGTGGACCTGTCCCCCCGACCGTTAGGGCGTCACCAGCCGCCTCCTCGGTCCATCTCGGTGGACCTGTCCCCCCGACCGTTAGGGCGTCACCAGCCGCCTCCTCGGGCCATCTCGGTGGATCTGTCCCCCCGGACCGGTGAGCGTCACCAGCCGCCTCCTCTTGCCATCTCGGTGGACCTGTCCCCCCGACCGTTAGGGCGTCACCAGCCGCCTCCTCGGGCCATCTCGGTGGACCTGTCCCCCCGACCGTTAGGGCGTCACCAGCCGCCTCCTCGGGCCATCTCGGTGGACCTGTCCCCCCGGACCGGTAGGGCGTCACCAGCCGCCTCCTCGGGCCATCTCGGTGGACCTGTCCCCCCGACCGTTAGGGCGTCACCAGCCGCCTCCTCGGGCCATCTCGGTGGACCTGTCCCCCCGGACCGGTGAGCGTCACCAGCCGCCTCCTCTTGCCATCTCGGTGGACCTGTCCCCCCGGAGCGGTGAGCGTCACCAGCCGCCTCCTCGGGCCATCTCGGTGGACCTGTCCCCCCGGACCGGTAGGGCGTCACCAGCCGCCTCCTCGGGCCATCTCGGTGGACCTGTCCCCCCGGACCGGTGAGCGTCACCAGCCGCCTCCTCTTGCCATCTCGGTGGACCTGTCCCCCCGGAGCGGTGAGCGTCACCAGCCGCCTCCTCGGGCCATCTCGGTGGACCTGTCCCCCCGGACCGGTAGGGCGTCACCAGCCGCCTCCTCGGGCCATCTCGGTGGACCTGTCCCCCCGGACCGGTAGGGCGTCACCAGCCGCCTCCTCGGGCCATCTCGGTGGACCTGTCCCCCCGGACCGTTAGAGCGTCACCAGCCGCCTCCTCGGGCCATCTCGGTGGACCTGTCCCCCCGGACCGTTAGAGCGTCACCAGCCGCCTCCTCGGGCCATCTCGGTGGACCTGTCCCCCCGGACCGGTAGGGCGTCACCAGCCGCCTCCTCGGGCCATCTCGGTGGACCTGTCCCCCCGACCGTTAGGGCGTCACCAGCCGCCTCCTCGGGCCATCTCGGTGGACCTGTCCCCCCGACCGTTAGGGCGTCACCAGCCGCCTCCTCGGGCCATCTCGGTGGACCTGTCCCCCCGACCGTTAGGGCGTCACCAGCCGCCTCCTCGGGCCATCTCGGTGGACCTGTCCCCCCGACCGTTAGGGCGTCACCAGCCGCCTCCTCGGGCCATCTCGGTGGACCGTCACAGTCAGACGCGACGGTCTTTCCGGCAACTGCCGAGGGGTTTGTGGGCGATGTCTCACCCTCTCGCCGGCGCCATCTCCAGGTCTCCGGTCTGACCTACCCCGGCGCCCATCTCGCCCACCCCGGCGCCCTCGAGGGTTCGTTCCACCCGCGTTCCTGGAACTTTGAGCAGAATTAGCTACCGGGAAAGGGTTCACCACCCTCGGCCGGTCCTTGGCGGTCTCTGCGCAGATCCTACATCAGCCCTGCGCCCCTGGTTACGCTGGTCGACCCTGCGCCGGTGTTCCGGGCGCTGGTTCGGACGGCGCTGTCTAACCGTCTCGCCTCTTCGCTCCGTCTCCCGTCTACCAGAGGGTATCTCTGCCCCTTCACTCCGGTTAGCAGACCTCCAATTCGCCCGATGGGTGCGGCGCCGATTCAAGTCACTACGGGGCCGTGACTGGGTCCGCTCACGGGGGTTTTCGGGGGGACGTCTCTCCGCGGATGAGTCGAAACCCCAGCGGTTTGGTCATGGGTGTTTTGGAGGGCGGCTCAGTACTCGGCGGTGTACTTGGCCTCGGTCTTTTCCTAAAACTAAGTAATAGGAACATAAAAATAAATGCAGTTCAAAATCATGGTTTGAGTATACGTATATATACGTACGTATAAAATATAGGTAACCCTTTATAGTATAGTCTCTGGCAACCATCAGATGTACAATTACATGTAACCCCCATTTTATCTAAAATGAGTGCATTGTTTGTGAAGGGCTTATATAACCAATAATTTAAGATGATTTAATATTTAAAATTCGTAAATTTTATGATTCCTCACAAGAAGTTATTCTTGTTGTGATAAAGACCCTCATAATCTACATTGAGACTTAATAAAGATTACGAAATAATTTTTGTGAAGTAGCGTTAAGGTAGAATAGTAATCAGTGTTGCCTATAAAGCTACAACCATATCTTTAGTACGTGGGGTCGAAACGTAACAAAAGCTTGATACCTGGGTTCCCTTACTTCCCCTGACTGTAGAAACCCTGTATAAAATAATAAAATATAAAAGATTCTGAGTAACAAGATTTCTGGCGAAAACTCTTCTCCATTTTCCTGACACAGCTCCTTCTGTTTTTTTTTTTTTTTTTTTGGCAGCAAACAAAACATTAGCGGTACATACAGTAATTTACATTCTCTACAACGTGCATTGTGAACATATGTGTGAAGAATTTAGCACAGTAGGAAAATGCCCCGTCCATGGAAATCGTTTGGCGTTTTGTTAGATAAGAGAGATTCTTCTTCGTCGAAAAAATCACGATGTTCGATTTTTTATCATTAAGCAAGAGCATATTTTCGTTTCCATTGCTTACAACTTTAAAACATTCATATGCGTCGTGACACTCTTGCCTATATTTGGTAATGATGGATACTGTTGTATTTTTTCATGTAGAAGTTGTTTTTTATTCGGCGCAGATCATTACAAGTTAAACTTTGCTGCAATTCATGGGGAGCGTCTCTCTCTTGCGCTGTTTGAAACCAACTGTCTGGCCAATGTTTCACCAGCATCATGGTTATGGACTCCAACGGGCATCACATCATTCGTTGCATCAACATATAACTTAGTGCCACACTTCCTATTTATGCACCTCAACTTTTGTCCGTGTTTGGTTTGATCAATCTTGTAAAATTTTTGATTATTAAAATCTATCAATTCCTGCCCTTCTCACTCAACATCCCTAGCGTTCCTGTCACAACCTCACTCATTCTGCTACAAAATATGACAACCGACTAAAGTATATATGCTGCAGGCCAGAACAGAGGGTGTTGGTTACCAACCGTCAAAACTCATGTCAAAACAAAGGGGTTGTAATGTGGCACGGCAACTTGGGGTTACTGTACTGGGCTTCCCGAGTACAGGAATAATATCCCACCATTAGTTTCAAACTTGGCAATTTCTGTTTTGTAATAGTTATTTAAATTTAAATTATTGCTAGATTATTAGATTATGCTAATGTAATTTAAATTATTTAAGTTATTTTTATTATCGTCTTGAATAATTTAAGTTAACCGCCAGTGCAATTGGATATCTACTACATGGATCAAAGCGGCTACTTTAACCACTGTTTTAGTATGGCTGAACACTTGAACATTCTTTTAGAAATTGTTCGGGTATATGAGCCGAGGTGAGTTGATGTGCAGCTCTTGTTGTTTCGCTGCTGAATTCAATCTCATATAGCCGCCTTATATTTTTGAAATCGAAACAACATCGTCATAAAGGGTAAAGTCAAGCGTTAAGAGATTATTTCTTACAGATATTAGAAGATGTGGTCGGTCGTAGAGGATGAAAATTTTATTACCTCGTAGTTAAAAAAAAATGGTTTCTCAACCCTTACTCATAATCTGCTGTAGGCGTTGGTATTTGTTAAACATTGGTCTGTGACAACAGCCTTGACTATTATTCCGGTTTGTGAAAGGTGTCCTATGGAGTCTCTTGAGCAATGACTGTGCCTGATTGGCCGTCCTGGGGAATAAATATCATATGGGTACTTTCCATTGACATGATTATCTCTTCTCATGGAACGAAAGAGATAATCTAGTCCTGCTTGTCCTTTGATTGATCCAGAGGAAGGCAAAGGGTCTTAAAGATCTCCGTCATCTCTTTCTTGCGCATTTCTGCGCTTCTTGAAAGTTCTTCGTCGTGGTGTTGGGGCTCGCCTGGAACAAGCCGTGGTCCCCGATGGTCTCCAACAACTGACTGAAGGGGTGGGGTCCTTGTTTAAGGACCCAGTTGAGAAATCCTCTCAGTTGGGCCGAGTTCGAGGCCGTCACCTCCGTGGGTTTGAATCGCTAAGCAAGAATGTCGGCGTAAAAGCAAAGAAGCCGCAGTCTACATAATTTGCCTGCTTCTTACGTCTCGTCGGGTTTCCTTTTAGCTTCCTTTTGCTCTTATTTACCTCCTTCACCTACAAAATGGCTTCTAAAGTTAATACTTTTATGGGCTCTAGTGGCCGAACGGATGGTCCTGTCGAGAAACGGACTGCACTATTTGCCAAGGATTTTTCGCGATCTACAACTTTAGTCGTGTGACCTATTGCCCTGTATCGTTTCTTTCACCCTTAGGTTGCTCTAGAACTTTCAATTTTCGAAGATTTCCCCTAGGTTTTCTAGCTTTAGTTGACTTGATATTAAACTTAGAGGGCTGAAATTTTGTACATATCATCTCTACAGTATATCTGTTACAACTAATCAATAATATAACAAGTCCTCAATATGGAAATGCTTATAAAGTTATAAAAAACGTTGAAATTTGCTTTATTAAATACAACCATGGCAACTAAATTGTTACAATAAATCACTGAAACCTAGGAAACAGTTGTTGATTTATTCAATTTACTGAGATTTCGTTTGCTTTGAAATCTTACTCAGCGAATACTAAGTCAATCTACGTCTACAAGGCTACTTGGATCCTGACTTGAAGCTACTTGAAGCTACTCCTGACTTGAAGCTACTAAGTCAATCTACGTCTACAAGGCTACTTGGATCCTGACTTGAAGCTACTTGAAGCTACTCCTGACTTGAAGCTACTAAGTCAATCTACGTCTACAAGGCTACTTGGATCCTGACTTGAAGCTACTCCTGATTTGAAGCTACTTGAAGCTACTCCTGACTTGAAGCTACTAAGTCAATCTACGTCTACAAGGCTACTTGGATCCTGACTTGAACCCGTCCAACTTCGAATCTCGTCCAACTTCGAAACTCATCCAACTTCGAAACTCGTCCATCTCGAAATGGATTTGCTAAAAGGCATGTGGTAAGTCTCATCACATTTAATGACTAGTTAAATTGCTAAACTAAATGCTATCAATCTGATGTTTGAATAAAAATTAAATGTAACAACTGAAATCATCTCCAAAGTTGCTTTTTGAAGCCAAGAGGTGCGATGGAGCCGACAAAATCTGTTTCAAAACTCCAGCGTTATCCGCTAAACAGAAAACAAGTTTTTTTGCACTGTGGCATTAAAAAAGTTTATTGTTCAGCCATGGAATTCTATTACATCATTGAGAGGGAATCGACAACCTTCCAGAGGTTATGAAAACTCCCCACAGCAACATCCTCAGTACTAATGACCTTTCTTCTTTTCCAAGCAGGAGTACAGGGTTGCCTTCACCGTTGGTACTAATACCAATTCTTTTCCAGGTCGGAATACAAAAACATTACTGTAGGCTAACATTGTTAGCGAATAGACAACCTCAGAGCGGCCAAGAAAAATCCAACAGCAACATCCTCAGTACTAACGACCTTTCTTCTTTTCCAGGCAGGAGCACCGGACGGCCTTCGCCGTCGCAGGGGGGCTGGCCCTGCTGGGGCTGGGGGGCGCGGCGGTGGTGACGCTGTGGAGGGCGCGGCGGGGGGGGGACCAGCCGCCGCCGCCCGCGGGGGGCAGGGCCCGGCGCCCGCGCGGGGTGTACACCCACACCAGCGCGGAGCCGGACCCCGGGGAGGAGAGGGTGGTTGCCGTCATCGACTATTAGGAGTGTCGGTGGCGGCGCTACCCGGGGGGAGGTGAAAGGGAGGAGGAGGAAGAAACAACGCCGAGAACTCTAGAAGAACACCATCTAGAAAAACCTCCTCCATAAAGCGCAGAGACCAAGAACAAGAATCGCCAAGAACAGACATATCGACAAAACCTCCCCCCCCCCAGATGGAAAACGGTAAAACTCCTCCCCATGCCCACGGCCAAAGGGCCAAACCAGAAAAATACCCCCCCGGAACAAACAATGAAAACAATTAAAGAGCCCCCGAAGGGAAGAAGACAAACCCTAGAAGCCCCCCAAAAAACATACGAAGAACAAAGACGAAATGAAAAAGCCCCCCCAAAAGGAGGAAGGAACAACCGAGGAGCCCTCCAAAAACAAGAAAAAATCTCCCGAAGGGAACCCCCCCCTGCCAAAAGCGCCCTCCACCAATAGGAGAAGGAGTATCTTAAATAACCAAGAACTTGAATAATAAGTTTTGTAAAACAATATGGAAAAAATTAATAAAGCAAAGAAAATAATTTTGAATTTTTTTTAACGATAAGGGAAAATTGCTGGAGTGTCGATCCAAAGCGAACGAAAACAAATTGTCAATAACCAAAGAGATAGAAAAAAGTTTAATAAGTAGGAAAAAGTTTTATAAAGTTTGAAATGAACAAATTAAAATATGACAAAAGTTTTGGGTACAAAGTGAATGGTATTAGGTTAGGTTAAGAATTAACGAAAACAAACAAAAACTCATTGAAAAACTTCCATGGTAACAATTGAAAAAAAAACTATGATTGAAATTGTATTCAAATAACTTTTGCTGCCATGATACACAAATAACAGACACAAACATTGAAAAAGAATGATTCCAATTGTTAAATGTCATACTTGACTTCTTGGCTGATACCTACAGAAAATAAGAGTGGGTTTTAAACATTTACATTACAGTTTTCCAAATGTAGGGAAATATCCTTGTGGAGGCATCCATGAGAATTAATAAAATATCATAAACAATTGAAGAAAATTATATGTTGCCTACCATCAAAGGATGGTTCTTTTTAATATTTTTCAGCCAAAGCACATGGTCCCCACAAAGAAGAAAGCATTATCTTTACTGTCATGAAACACAGCCCAAAATCAGTTCGCAATACGCTATTTAGAATATAATATTGTTAATGAGTCAAATGAGGGTCAAATGAGAGTCGCTCATTGGGCCTGATGATGGTTGGTGTGACCAACCGAAATCGATCGCCATTTTCCACCATTTTTGTGTATTTACCATCTTTTATGTAAATGCAGTATAAGTGTAAATATATTTTTAAGTGTTGTAAGACGTTTTTTATTTATGTACCAGATAATATTTTTGGCCTAGCGTAGAGATATTACAAATGCCAGATTAGGCTAATGACTTCTAACCAACAAGAAACTGAAGACAAGCGAACTACACCATAACTATATATATTTTTTTTGTTTTTGCTGATATTTTGTAAATATCAGACAAGTTTATTTTTAAGTTATATTTTTATGTAAATAGTTGTTATTCAGTAGCTCATCCTTCTGTTTATTATTTTGTATATTATATTTAATTAATCCATGTGAAGTGTAAGAAAGGGCCATGTGGCCCTAACTTTGCATGGTGAAATAATGAATTTTAATTTTCATTTTTTTTCATAACACATTCAATGGTGAAATTAGCCCTATTGGGTCCTCTGGGTGCTAAAACGTAATTTTTCATATTCACTTACCTTTTGGTGTAAACAGGCTGGAAATGATGTTCTTTTCGCCGAAAAAGCTCGTTTTCGCCATTTCCGGGTTGCGTCATTTCCGGTCCGCACATGTGCGTGATGAGCACTCGGGAAGTCATTGCACACGCGAATTGCTTCAAATACGTAATCGAAGCGAATAAAACACACTAAAAATCATTATAATTGATTTACTTACATCAAAGTAAATGAAAAAACTATATACACATATGTACAACCCCTCCCACCACCCCTCAGTGTTTCAGATTATTTGTGCCAGTCGTCAAAGCATTGAACAATGCACAGTCCGGGCTCTCCGGGGCAGGCTTTGCAGCAATAGGTCGTGTCTTTCCTTTTCCCTCGGCGACTGCACATTCGACACATTTTCCTCTTCGTTCGGTTCTGATTGTCCTTGCTTTCGATCTTGGATGGTGTGTGTCTTGGGCTACGGGGTAAAGGTCTCGGCGGGGCAGGCTCATCTGGCAGCATTTTGTCAATAACGCTCAATCTGAAGTCATAAAATGACATTTTTCGCTTGTCCGCCATTTCGATGCCATTGAAAAGATGAAATTAATTCAGTAATAGCATCTGGATCACGTGGACAAAAATTTTGTTGTACCACCTCAGAGTTTTGCGGTCGCAGGGGTAGTAACTGAGCATCTGATCCCCCCTGTCAACACCTTTCATGAAAGCGTTGTATTTTATGATCGGCAGGGGCTTGACTTTATCATTGCCTTTCCTGTTTTTGAATGACACCATGTCATTTTCGTGTTCTGTTGATAAGTAGGTTACTACACGCTTATCTTTCCAACGTGCTACCATCACCCCCTCTGAATATCTAGCAATTGTTTCCCCTTTGCTAAGTTTTGCAGATTTCACATCTTGAGGAATGTGTTTTCTATCGACTCGAAGTGTACCTGTACAGTACGTTCCCAGGGATAACAGTTTCGCAGCAAGTGTGAAACTATTATAAAAGTTGTCCATGTATAATGCATGGCCGTTCTTTGAGATACCTCTCATCAGGTGTAAAACTACTTTAGAAGCGTGGCCTTTGCCTCCAATGTCGTCATCATTTTTTCCAGCATAAAGGCAAAACCTGTAAATCAAACCATGTACTTCGGCGAGAGTGTACAGTTTGACACCATATTTATGTCTCTTGCCTTTTATATACTGGCGAAACTGTAGTCGCCCTCTCCATAACACCATACATTCATCAAGGGACAGGTTTCTTTCTGGATAGTAGACTGACGACATCTTTGAATTGAAGTAGTCAATTACTCCTCGAATTTTAGCCAATCGATCATTTGTTTGCTTACTATTGTCACAAAAGTGCAAGCAACGCAAAATAAGTAAAAAACGGTCTCGACTCATGTACTTTGAGAGGCAGGATACCAACTTCGAGTGCATATTTATTAGTCATAGTAACAATTTCGTCGAGAAACAAGTCATCAAGCAGCATATAAAAATAGCTTATTGGTTGCCCGTCCGCTGGTTTTGGACACAATAAACCACTTTCCTTTACAAAGGTAATAGGCTTCATGCCTGCAGTGTTTATAGACCATACCGGAGGCACTGTGTCATAATCAGGATCTTCATCGTCAGAATCAGTCTCATAGTTCACCGGTTCATCTTCACTCTCATAAACGTCACGTAGGCCTACATCTTCAAAGCTAACGTCCTCATCCGGACGGTTACTTGGTCCGGGAATATCCATCTTTGATCACACAACAATAATAAATACACAATGTAAACAAACACGATTCCACTCGTACATAACCTCACTTTGTTATTGTGATAAACACCGGCTGACTGACAGTCCAATGGCGGAACAGCTGGTGTGCGGGCTCCGCACATGTGCGTGGCGCTGTAAGTGGCGCAACTCGGAACTAAGCATCATTTCATACACTAAAGGTCTTTGGTGAATGGCGCAAGAAGTATTAGCTCCTTTCGTTGACAGCTGACGGCTCCAAAAATGAATGAAGTCAGAGCGGACTTACTCCGCACATGTGCGGGACGCGCACCCGGGCCCCGGCGTCATCACGCACATGTGAGTGATCAGCACCGAATGTGTTAATACAACCCGCCTCATGTTCTTTTAATATTCACATTTTTTATTTTGTAGCTTTCGTAACTGCTAATATGCTTCTTATCGGTAAATTTTATAATTATAATCTTTCAAGGGTTGCGTATTTAGCAGTTGAAATGGAAGGCTGCAAAGAGGGATTTGGCACGTGAACCCATTTTGCACCTTTTCCTCGACTGAAGAGGAGTAAGTGGTTGATTTTCCAGAATATCATTTCCAAATTCTGAATCTACAAAAAAAACTCATTTTTCAGCAAAATATAATTTCAAGCCAATCCATGTTTCAGTCGACAGCCTAAGCCAAACCTAATCCATAGTCATAACAAATGAGTTACCCACTTTTTATACTATCCAGACTTGATAAATATTTATACAACTTAAGGATGAGTTAGTCTATGTCAAAAGAATATCTGGCAATATAATGATGTTCACCAACATACTTGCAACCCAACCATGAAATTCATTCACTGACCAAATAAAATTATAACACTCATGATGATTCTTGATTCCTAGGTTGTAAAAATGTTATAAAACTTACCTTTATTACTTCCTGATCTCTATTCATGATCAGAGCTCATTTTGAAGTTATAAAAACAATCAAAACAAACAAAATAAACATTGACATAACCTAAAATTAATTGGACTTGGTTGGTTGTTGCTCTGAAACTTTGTTTTAAACTGTCAGAGCATCAACAAACTAACCCACTTTGGTGGCAAACAACTGAACTGTGGACTTAGTTTGATGTTGCACTGAAGAAAGCTTGATTTTACTGCCCTCATAATCTAAAAGGCCTTAAGTCCATTTTTTTTTTCAAAATCAAGATTATGTTATTTTTGGATTCTTGAGGTCTTATTACATCATAAAAAATAATAATTTTGCCCACAAAATATAAATTAAGTACTTAAATTAAATAAAAATATTAATAAAAATTAACTTAAGTCCACAAAAGTTACTGGATAATAATTCAAATAACCTTATCTCCAGATAATAAATCAAAAAGCCTTATATCCATTGGAATTAAGGCTTTTTGTACTATGACAAGGAGTTAAGGTTTTTTGTTTTATTATTCATATGAGTAGTTGGAGTTAAGGTTTTTTGACATAACGTTAAGGCTTTTTGTTTTATGATGTTACCTTCACTGGCCCTGGTTGTCATAGCAGCAACAAACATTATCTGCCTTCCTTTCTTAATAAACATAACCTCTTGTAATCAGTTTATTTGACAGAGAGATGGCTATGGGTTAAGTGAAGTTGAGTGTCAGTTAGTGTCTTAGAACGTTTTAGTGCCATTAGGTTTTAAATATTTCATAACTTATAGAGGGTTGTATTGAAGATACCATGCATTATTGGAGTGTTATTAGTTTTAGGTAGTTTTGCATGTGGTGTTGGTTTTAATAAACTATTTTTATTTATTGAATGGAGCTGGGTAGACAGTAAGTAGGCATGCTGAGTTTGTTAAAAAGGATTTTGGTAATTTAAATAGGCCTTACTAAATCATGTTGCGAAGCAACTCAAGAACTATAAAACTACTGCAGCTTGCTGCAGCAGCTGAAACGTCAAAAACTTCGTCCCCTGAAAAAGTTGATGATCCTATTGTGATAGTTGTTCCCCCCCTAAAAGACACCGAAGATAGACTGATGGAACCGGGTAATGAAGGTTTTCATAACTTAAGTTTTATGCTTGATACTGATTTGACAGAAAATGAAATGGCCTAACCGGATTGCCCTCAGAAAATGTCCTGAATGATTACATGCTAAACTTATTTGATAATGAACAAGACCAACTAGTTTCAGACTGTAGTGAAATTAATCAATCAATTAACAATTCAATTAATCTGGAACAGTCCACAACGGAAAATGAAATGCCTGACATAGACCTAACAAATAATATTATGAATGACTGCTGTATGGAGACTGAATTTTCGCCTCTATGCTACTCAACATTGTCAAGCGAGACGGAAAATAGTAAGCCTAATGAATTTTGTCCTCAAAACATAGAATCAGAATGGAATTTTGATGACAGTGATGATGTCGACGATCCGGAATACAGAGACAGTTCTTGTAACACGATAACTAGTAGAGGGCCTTATGCCACCTTAAATGAATGCACAACACAAAATGAAGGGAGTAGGCCTGTTACAGCAGATGAACCAACCAACAACAATTTGAATTACAGCGATGAAAACGAAGAAAATATTGCGCCTAACAATGAAAGAACCGTAGCTAATGCTGAGGATATGGCCTTGACTAAAAAAGGTTTACCTAGAAAAAGGAAACCAAAATCGATAACACCTCAAATGCGCAAACAGCTCAAATTAGAACACAACAGAGCTAAACATAGTCTAAAACCTCCGTGCCCAACTAGTTGTCGGAAGAAATTCACCTCCAAAATTGATGAAGACCAGAGAAAAAATATATAAACAATCAGATTTGGTCACTTTCTCCTGATCAACGAAGAATGTTTATTTTGTCTTGCTCAAGACGAGAAGTTGTGAACCGCCATAGGGGCAATGACGACAGCAAGAGAAAAGTCTCATTCTACTACACTCTTCCAGATATAAATGGCAAAAAACATGACGTATGTAAAACATTTTTACTAACTACTTTAGGTTTTACAAAGAACAATGACACTGTTTTACATAATGTAATCAGAGCGACAAGTTGTGAAAGTATATCACCACCCAAAGACAAGCGCGGTGTGAAAAGTGCCATAAAAATTGATAGAAATGCTATTATAAACCATATTGAATCCTACAATCCATCGATTGCTCACTATAGAAGAGAACACGCCCCGAACAGACGATATTTGCCAGGGGACATTACCATTCTCTCAATGCATGAAGATTTCTTGACTAAAAACCCAAATGTTGTTTGTTCATATGACACATACCGTAACACTCTGCATGCTTTAAATATAACAATGACTAACTTAGGTCATGAAGAATGCGAAATTTGTGAGACATACAAATTTAACGACCCCTCGCACTACCTTGAAAAACAGAAAGATTTAAGTTGTGAAATTTGCCTGAAGTACGTTAACCATTTGAAAAGAGCTGGAGAAGCAAGAAATAATTATAAAAGTGATGCTTCGTCAAAATCAGATAACAGCATTTGTTTCTCTGGTGACCTCCAAAAAGTTATAATGCTTCCAAGAATAGAAACTATGAAAACAGTGATGTTTACTCGTAGAATTGTGGCTTTTAATGAGAGTTTTGTCCCATTAGGCGAAAAACCAACAGAAAAAACCGTGGCTGTTATTTGGCATGAAGGTGTAGCAGGAAGGAAAAAAGAACAACTAATAAGCACTTTCCATTCATTTTTTTTAGCCAAAGAGACAAACAAAAAATAACGTTGTGGCTTGATAACTGTGCCGGACAAAATAAAAACTGGGCCCTTTTATCATTCCTTCTCTTCATTGTGAACAGCGATGAAATTTCGGCTCAAGAAATCTGCCTGAAATATCTGGAACCCGGACATACATTCATGTCAGCGGATTCGTTTCACCGCCAAGTTGAGCTATCCATGAAGAAACAAAAACACATATACGATTTCGAGGATTTTAAGGACGCTGTGTCCAAAGCAAACTCCGGAAAGGTAGAGGTGAGATCAATGGAAGCATCTAATTTCACTGAGTGGGAAGACTTATCGTCTATGTACAAGATTTCAAAGCTAAACCCTAGACCTTATCTGAACGAAATGGTTCAAATTAGTGCTCGTCGAGGAAGTCTCAAAATTTTTTACAAAACAAATTTTAATCAGGAAAATGAAATCACTTTGGACTTTTTAAAATCAAAAATTACTAAAAATGGTTTTCCAGTTTATCAAAAACAATATGAACCGAGAGGAGTTTGTGGAGAGAAGAAAAACGACATAATAAAAAAGCTGTGTCCACTGATGCCTGAAAATCGAAGAAAATTCTGGCTAGATCTGAAAGAAGCCTGCGTACCTGACTTGGTTTTATCGGATGATGAATAGGCCTTCATGCTTTGCTTGATGTGTTTATAATGTTCAATTTTTAACATCACAATTGAGACTTAACCATTAATAAGGATTTTTCAGTTGCATGTGATTATTGTAAGGTATTTGAATGTGCTAATTTGTTTGATTGTCTTCTTGTTTGACTATCCTGTATGTAAACTTTGATTTTTTTGTTCCTTGGAGGTATCTTATTTATAATTTGACTAAGCCTCAAAGCTTTGCTAATTTTTTTATAAGAAATAATGTGAATTTGTTTTGTCCTTTCCTAATTTTTACTTTAGGTTTGCATGATGTGTTTATAATTTTCAATTTTCACTATCACAAATTGATACTTAAGTTTTAATAAGCTTTTTTCAGCTGCATGTGATTATTAAAAAGTAGGCCTATTTTAAATTGTTCAGTTGCTCGTGATTATTTGAAAGTAGGCCTATTTTAACTCTTTCACTAGCACGTGATTATTTAAAAGAATTTTAATGTGTTAATTTGTTTGCTTATCTTCTTGTTTGAAAGTACTGTTTAACTTTCTATTCTATGATTCGTGGAGGTAACCTATTTAAAATTTAATGTTCATTGTTCACAACTTAGACGTAACAAGTAGCACGTGAAGAATTTTTTGCCTCATACAATCAAGTATTTTTATGTGTCAATTTTTTCGCTTGACTACCTATGTGTCTTTCCTGTAAACTTTGTTTTCTGTGATCTGGGAATGTTATTTTCAACTAACTTGTAAAATTAAATAACTTTTTACTAATGTCCTTCTGCTTTTAAATCTTTAAGGTGAGCCGCCCTAATCATAGTCACGTGCCTAATGATTTTTAATTCTTAAAAGTCCAAACGTAAAAATAAAAGGGTTATGATTAAAACTTTGTTAAAAATTTATTAAATCTTGCTGTTAAATTTAGTTATAAATAAACCTTTCTGTTATACTAAGTTACGTTTGGATGAATTAATAATCAACAGCCGAGGCAGGTGACCGTAATTAGGGGGGGTGATTGTCTTTTGTAACTTAAGGCATGCTTGGGTAGCTGGTTTCTTTTTTAAGAAAATCGTGAAACTAAGTTTGAAATGCCTCTGGCATTCAATATTTTTTTCATTTTCAAAGCAATATTTTTCCAGATTTTTAAAAGTTAATAATTCAACAGATTACCCCATACCTAAATTAGGGTATCATATTTTAATGAATTTGTTTATAAATGGGTAAAACTTAACACGTGTCATTAGGCAGCTTACACATAATATCACAACGTGTAAAACATTGTAGTTAAGGCTTTTTGCCTTACAAAATATACTCCAAGCTCATAATCAAAAAGACCTTAACTCCTTTTTAGCGAATTTCCCCTATAGGGAAGAAGCTATTACCGTAGGTCTCATGGTAAGACCTAAGCCTGAGACCATGATAACTTTTCGTTTTGGGGCCCCCAGAAGCAAAAAACACCATTCGTTCGAATTTCTATATATATATATATCTATATATATATATCTATATATATATATATATATATATATATATATCTATGTGTCTGTAAGCACGATAGCGCTCGCAAAAATGGTCCGATCTGAATGAAATTTGGCACAGGTGTGTAAAGTAGTAATTATTCGGATGAGTTCGAAAACCAGCCCGATCGGACCACTGGAAGGGGGGGTAAAGGGGGGTAAACCCCCCCAAAAATGGGTTTTTTGGGTTTTTCACATATAAAAATAAAAATAATCCAATTTTGTTTGGCACCATTGAATTCAGCTCGAAAAAACAAACAATTTAGTTTTTTGAATCATTGCTCTACGTCCATTGGTTACCGAGTTATTGAAAGTGGTAAACACAGTACGTTGTCCCTATGTTAACCTTATGGGAAATAAGTAAAATTCTATATCTCACTTATTTCACAACATATCTTAATAAAACTTGGTTTGTGGCTTCATTCAGATGAGATCCAATGCATTTTAGTCTAAAATCCCCGATATTTCCATCTGAATGGCAGCAAACCTGCATACTCATTTCCCATGTTATCCTTATGGGAAATAAAAAATTCCATATCTTCCTTATTTCTTAACGTATGTTGATAAAACTTTATATGTGGCTTCATCTAGTTGAACTATACTGGATTATGGCCAAAAATACCCTATTTTTACTTTTTCATGGCAGCAAACCTGCATACTCATTCTCCATGTTAACCTTATGGGCAATAAAAAAAGTTATGTAGTTTGCTCATTTCTCAAAATATCCTAATAAGAAATGTCATGGGGCTTCATACAATTAATATCTACTTGATTATGGTTTAAAATACCCAAATCACCAAATTCCTGAGGCAGCAAACCTCTGTACTCTCTTTCCCAATGTTAACCTTATGAGAGGTAAATAAAATTGGATAGCTTTCTTATTCCTCAACATATCTTGATAAAACATGTTATGTGGCTTGATATAGTTTAGATATATTGGATTGTAGCCTATGATAACTCATTTTCAAATTTCTGTGGCAGCAAACCTGCATTTTTCCATACTAATCTTATGGAGAATAATTTATTTTTTAATAGCAATTGTGGGCATTAGGCAAGTCACAGGTTGAGGGGAAAGGGCTCAAATTAAATGTTTTAATGTCAGGGACTCAGGAAAAGTACTGTAATTTCTTAAAGTTTGCTAGAAAACAAAAAATAACATAAAATAACTGCCATTTAAGTAGCATTGGGATCTAAAACGTCTGCTTTGTTTACATTAAAACATGTGAGCTGATGTTTCATTCAAAGCCAGGTGGATACAGACATATGGCTTATTTAAAGGCCAGATAACTAAATATGTCAAATAAATGTACTATATCGAATACAGATTTTTACTGATGATGTTTATGAAATTTTTTACTCAAACTATAACAGCTGGTAATTTCTCTATAGGATTAAATTGGAAAAGCCAGCTGTTTTGAAGTTTTTAACATTGCATTTTTGTGCCAAGTATAGGCTATTATTTTTGTATAGCCTTTTGGTCCTAAAAGCCACTAGGAGAGTATTTTTGCACGCTTACTTTTGAATGTATATTGATTTTACTTGATGCGAGGCTTCATTTAAATAATTTATTTATGCACTTGAAATTCGCTGAGTATGCAGGACTGCTGCAACGGGGGTATTTTTAGTTTTATTATTGTTTTTACTGTTAAATTTCCTGCTAAACTTCTATATTATTAATTCTGTAAGCGATTTTTTTCAATCAAAATTGTGAGAGTTTGACAGCTCGCAGGATGATGGGAGAGGGCTCAAATTAAAGGTCTCGGTCCCAGGGGGTCGGGAAAAATATCAGATTATGTCCAAATCTACCAGAAAATGAGAAATAACGAAAAATATCCTTCATTTAAAATGCATTTGGATTGAAAAACGTCTGCTTTGTTTACATTAAACATGTGGTGCTAATGCTTGATTCAAAGCCACATTCTAGATGTTGACATGTGGGATTTTTTTCAAAATACAGCTAACTATGCACGTCCAATGTACTATAACAAATAAAAATTTAAATTTAAGATTTTACGATTTTACAAGAATTAAGGGTTTGAGTTTTTTCATAATATAAAATTATAAAAAGTTAAGTACGTTTGTTTACTTTATCTTATAACGATGCAGATTTAATACCAAATGATTTATATATATATAATTACGTAAGGGAAATTTTTGCGCCGAAAATGGGCGTTTGGAAGGTCGCAGGATGATGGGGGAAGGGGGGCTGAAATTGAAGGTCTCCATCCCAGGGACGCGGGGAAATACTGATATTGCTTTAAGATTACTATAAAATGAGAAATAACGTAAAATAGCTGTCATTTAAAAACCATTGGGATGTAAAAAGGTCTGCTTTGTTTATTTAAAACCAAATGCTAGATATAATCATAATTTTGTGGATCCGAAAGCCTATTTTCTAAGAAGGTATTTTGCACTATAGAAAAGATGGATTATGTTTAGGGGCTATTAGCCCCTTCAAGCCTCTAGTATGGATAATCACAATAATTAACCAATACCATCAATCTAAGCCATTCTTAAATTGAATGATTAAGATTTAAAAGTTCAAAAATGGTTCTGATGTAAATGTGTATTCCTGTAAAATTTGGGTTTTCGGAGTTAAGGCTATTTAAATTATGAGGGCAGTTTAGACTAAATACGTTACCATAACTACCTCAAAAAATCCACAAATTGGAACTGGTAGATTGTTGCTCTGAACCCTCCATATGAATAAATATTTTTTATTATCAACAAAAGTAATGATTTATGCCAAAAAATAATTATTTGAAAAATTCCTTCATGCTCTTATTGTATTTTAAATAATTCAACTTTTAGGTTCTCACTATTTCTCTCTTCATATCGGTAATACAGTAGCCCATTAAGGTATTTGTATTACCATTGACTTTATACCTACTGGAGAAGACGACCCGCTTTTATGGAGCCATTATGGAGCCACTGATGCCGTTTTCCTTGTGCTATGATTTTAGTTCTTGTGCTGGGAACATAGGCAGCGCTAGCGGTCTCCCTCTCTCTCTCTCTCTCGCTCACTTTCACTCTCTCGCACTTTGGGCACCCCCAACAAACTCATCTCTTCTACCTTGTGCCGGGTCGGCGAACTGTCGGTTGTAAACACTACCCTGTCAGCGGTCACCTTACTTACGCATTAGTTGTCTGATGTCGTTCACTTACACCGGAAACTCCTCAAATTAAATAAGCTAATAATAAAACTTCATTTGTTATAGGTATCAAGTTCATAAAATTAAATACTCCATGTATTTTTATCTACCGTTAATACGAGGAGGCATCATTAGCCCTTCATTCGTAATATACTTATATAAGTTACAAAGCTAACTAAACTAAAAAATAATATAAAATTGAGTTTTTTATAAAAAGGTTTTGGTGGAATGAAACTAAATTAAATGATCTCATAACTTTAATGATATTTAAACCAGAATCACGCTCGATCGAGGTTAATTTATCATTACATTTATTTGAATCATGTAGGCTACACCATTTATGTAAATGAAAGATAAGTGCCGAAATCATGTTACTGAAATTACACAGCCAATTAAAATAACCAAGTTAATATTACTTTACTTAAGCTAAGTACAACCAAATATAAAAAATGTACAATTATACTCAATTTAAAATTAACATTTCATTAGTTTAAACTGAAAAAAATAGATGGATAAGCGAAGTCTTACTTTTTTTAATGTTATCATTGCTATTTGTTTCAATTATGGACAACTAAATAATCAAACAAAAGCTATGTAAACCACATTTACACTAATTCAAAATTAATAATCACTACATTCATTTGCAAAATTTATACAATAATTAATTCAAATTATATATAAACTGTGTACAAGACAACGACAACTTAACAAAACTTTATTAGATAAGCTATACCCCGTTCACATTTATTCCAAATCATAATTTCTATATATTCCAATTATGTACAGCAAAATAACAACCAAACAAAAAATAAATAATATTTAAACCACGTCCACACACTCATTAAATGTATTAATAATTTCGTTCATTTACACTAGTTACAAGAAAACATAAATAAAAAACACATGAATTAAATTAGCAACCTCCATACTCGATTTAAAATTACCATTTTACTTGCAACAAAAACTTATTAAATTACAAAGCAGCAGAAATAATTAGATTAGTGATGTTAAATAAACAATAACAAGCCATCACAATGAACATGAACATTCAGTCTTACAAATTTTTAACATTTTGACATTTAAGCCACAGAGAGGTTTTCCCGTGTGGCTGTCGTAGGTCTTTCGACATGTCTAGTAATGACCGCTTGATTTTGGCTACAAGAAGTTTGTTTAAAATGAACTCCCTGTGTAAGTTACATCCATGTCCACTTTTCATCCACTCACCACTTTCACTGTAAACTAACTGTTTCACTTATAAGAGCATTTTCTTTTGAATCCCAAGGACGTGAACATTTTTGTAGAAGATTTTGTTGAAGACATGGAGAACAATTCTTGTAACTTTAGCTGTCTCATCGTTGACAAAGGTCAGCTGGTCATCTTCAACTGCCTGATTGTACCGACTTAGCCACGACAGAGTCTCTTCCTTTTTCTGTGAAGGTCTCTTTGTCAGCTCTCTTTTACATTTTTCACATAATTATCACTCCAATAAACCATCCCTACGCCACAAGAAATTCGCAAAACGTCGGCATACAAATCCCCAAAACGATCAAGTCAGTAAATAAAACCAACGCATTTTTTCTTGCTAATATTTTGTACCGGAATGTCCCGCCGGAGATAAGAAACCTGGGGGCTTCACGTAATGTGTACAAGAGGCGGGTCACTGCATGGCTTTTAGAGATAGGCGCACAAAACTCGGAACAACTACTGACTTCTATTTATGACACTGCTTGAAAGACTTTTGACTACCGTTCCCGTCTAAGTTGATCCGATTACGACGAACCATAGTTATAATTAAGACAAATTTAAAAAAAAAATCCCTTAAAAATATTCTTTTATAGTTAAAACATTAACTTCGTAAATAATAACTCATTTCTTAATTTTTTTTTCTGTCATAAAATTGTTACTGCAGTCAGAAATCTCTTGTTTTTATATTTTATCGCTCTGTCTGTGCTGTCACCTAATAATATTTTTTTTTGCAAATATGTAATTAGTCTTTAGTTTCTAACTTTAATGTAAGTGGAAGTGGGTGCTAATAGTTTTTTTTCATGAGAAGACTCAGTTCTACGCACAGGTCATTGACCTATGTGGGACTTATTATTTCAAATAAACCCTTTAATGTATACAGGGTGTCCCACCTAAGGTGTCTCAAATGGATTGCGGACGAACCAGAAGTCCTACATAGATGAAACAAAATCATACCCCACTAAATAGACTGCAAGGAACAACATAAAAATATTTTTAAGCTTTTTAAAATACAGGGTGTTCCAAAAACCAGGGGTCATGGGTTCGAATCTCATAATTTTTAAATGTAAACATATGTCATGTTATACATCGTTTTAAAGCTCTTAACAAGACGAACAATTTGGTGAAAACAGAATTCACTTATCTGTATTCATTTCAAAATGGCGGCTATTTTCATGAAAAATATTGGTATTTACGGAATACCCTGTATCTCGAGAACTACAAAACGTATTTTTGGTCTATTTAAAAATTATTAATCCTCGTAAACTCAGCTTTAATTTGATATATGACATGCCAATACTTAAAAAAATAGAAGTTTTTGACAGTACATTTTATTTTGTTTTAATGTGGGCAGCCCTGAAAGTCAAAAAATTTAAATGGCAGCATATGTCAAATAGCACATCATTTCTCAGGTCTTGCAAAGACCAACAACTTCTCAATTTACACCTAGCTGCTATCTTTGGTGGATTTGTAGTTATAAGGAAAAAACTCCATTTTACCATATAAAGCCCTTGTTAAAAGTGTAGTCTTCAGAGCATTTAAATTTGCATCAGTTAAACTTACGTACTGCACATTTAACATGGGCTTTATATGTTTACGCGGAGCCCCCCGCGAGCCGAAGGCGAGTTAGGAAAATAATACTAAATTGAGGTTTTAAGCTCTGCTGCATATTTATTTCTACTGAATTAGTTAGTATAAAATGTCAAAATTAAAACTATTTAAAAATATTTATTAAAACAATTGTATGCAAATTATCCCATTCTGTGACAATGACTCATAAGGCATCAAGCAACTTTCCGGTGCCCAAACACAACAGCATTACCCTTACTACTGCGTTGTGACTTCAAAGTGTTGAGTTGTTGTGTTTCAGTTATTTGAGATATTTTTACTAGGTCATAATATCCAGGCCCCTTTTTAACTTGCAAAAAAATAAGCTAATGCTCAACTGATTCAACAATAATTTTTATTCATTGGATTGTTTTTAATGATAATTGATTATTTGATTAGGTTTACCTTGTTCTTCATTATTAATTTCAGGCGTCAAAGTTGGATGGTGCCTGAAAAATTGTTCAGCAAAAACCAGATCTGGAAAAAGCAAGTAGATATATTAGGTACAAGTAGCTATGAGTACAACTGACAAGATGCTAGTAATCTAATGCACACCACAATGTTTATGCTAAAATTTAAAACAAATTTGAATTCAAACAGAGTATTTTTTTGTAATGAAATACGCTACTTAAAATGTTGGTTATTCTATGTTCACTTCAGCTTTTTTAACTGATGTTAAAAACATTTTTATAAATGTCTCAAAAATAATTTTTTATACAATATGCCTAGAATCTCAAAAAACCTGAATCTCAGACTCTAGTCTACCGATATCAGTTCTCCGGACAGGTCTCAGTTACGGGGTGACTGGAGAAGAGGGAGTCTGGTAGACTTATGGCTTTGGGGGCCACAATTTATGGGATTTCCCTTTTTGTTGGGACTAAAAAAATCATTGCGACGTACGGTTAATGAATACACCCAATAAAACAAATGTTTTTTAATTTTGTGGGGCATGGCCTTCCTGGTAAATGAAAAGGGGAGGTCGTAAGGGTTCGCCAAGCGTCGTATTGATTTTTTTGCCCCAAAAATAGGTGGTATCCCGAAGATTGGCCATAGTCACACTGAAACAAATAACTCCCTAGACCCCTAAGAGTCAAGAGGTTTTTGTCCCGTATCTCGAGAATAGGGTGTTTTAGACATTATTAGGTATATTAGGCCTATTTTTAATCAGATAAATAAGATGAATCGAACCAACTGCATTTTTTTAAATACGGGGAATGACGCCTTACTACATAAAAAGTAGGGGTTTTAGGCGTTCGCCAGTGATCGGATTGAATTAACTGCCCCAAAAGGATGTCCCAAAAATTATGGGGAATTTCCCCCGGAAAATCCCACCTCCAAGAGCCATTAGCCTACCAGGAGGGTAGGGTGCTCCTGGTTTCAAACACAAAATATATTTTCGGCTATGGCTAGTCTAAATATTTAATAATTAATGAGACTATCAGTTTGAAAGGATCAGGCCTAGAATGGAATTAGGCTAGAATTGCAAGGCCGATGCTAAGCAAAATTAAATTTGCCTTGGCCTAAATCCATTCTTTTGCATTTATTGGCAACGACAAATTTAACTGTGGCTTTCACAACAACTAAATGTTTAATGCTGAGACGATTTTAATGGAATGGTTTAGGCCTAAGTATGTTACTGAAAGATAACAACATTAGCCTTTCTAATTGTCATTTTACTGCACTCCTCAGCATAGGTCCTTGACATTCGACTGAACTAAAAAATAAATAAACTATACCTGTGCTATGATGCTTATTAATCTCATGGGAAAACAAAGACAAGCCAATTAATCGTTTTGCTTTAAATCCTAGGTTGTCGGCGTTTTTAGTTAGAGTAACCTTACTTTGAAATACTCCTACATCAGTCGATTGAATCTAGCAATTTAAATAATATTTATTGAAGGATATTCTTACCTTCTTGTAGTCTAGAGTGTATATCTTCTGTTTGATACACTCGTTAGCAATCATCACTGTAACGGTACGTTATTTCAGTGTACAAGTCAGCCATGTTGTTGGAAGACAACAAAGCAGACAGCAGACGATTTCACCGGTGTCCACCGACTCGGATTTACGGTGGCTCCGGTGAGTGTGCTGTTGTCTGTTTTGGGATTTACCGGGATTCGGTGGATTAGCGCTCAGCCGCACCGGTGGCTCACCGCATCCACCGGTGACTGCGGCTGAACGCGCCCATTGTGAGCTTCAAAGTTATTTACAGCAGCTGTTTTCCCGTATGGTAGAAGTAAGTGACCAGCTGTTTATGCAATTTCAGAGCCTGCAATAGTATGACTCCAATTATAGCTATAATAAATTAAATTATTAAAAAAAAACATGGTAAGAAGAAGAATAAATACTGAGCTTAGAATGACAAGGTTGCTCAAATCGTACCAGTACGATTTGAGAAACCATTGGACGTACGATATGGGCGACTGGGACTTTTTCAAACATAGCCTTAATTCTAACCTCAAATAACAGCTACCATGTGATCGACCCTACTAAAATAAAGTAGTTAAGATGTACTTTTTAAAATGTACATCGCAAATTGATCAGAACCTACCTTGCAAATCACTATTAGCTTGCATATGACAGCTGAAAACCACATCAGTTTCTGACGAAACCCAAAAACGCATTTAAAATTAAGAATACTGGAAACAATTCAGTGTAAACTATTGCCCACTTAGTTCAGTAAAATAAGGCCAAAAACACCGTTTAGATCGGCAACTGATGTATGTAGACTAGGGTCTGAGATTCAGGTTTTTTGAGAGTTTAGGCATATTGTATAAAAAATCATTTTTGAGTCATGTATAACAATATTTTAACATCAGTTAAAAAAGCTGAAGAGAATATAGAATAACCAACATTTTAAGTAGCCTATTTTATTTCAAAAGCTAAAATACTCTGAATCAAAATTTGCTGAACAACTTCTTTGTTGTGAATCCTTTCGACATTTATGGAAAACTCTGAATTTTCTGTACCACTGAACATTTTACACTTCTATTACGAAATTCTCAATCCTTCGTTAACTCAGGTTTACCATTATATGCCACATGAAAAGATTTAAACAATTCATACATTAAACATATGTTACATATAAAAGGTTAAATACCTGTGTCAGCCTTGTGATTCAGTAGTCTGTGTCTGAGATTACTATTCTTAAAAAATTACAAGATTTACAAAACTACTGAACACTATGATACTATATTTTCCTTATTTTGAAAATTTGAAGCAGGTTTGAACCCCCCTAAGTCCCTTGGGTACGGCCCTGCAACTTATGAATAACATTGAAACTATCATATCAAACATGAAATAAACGATTATTGTAATTACGACATAGCCATCGCTTACGATCATTTGTGAATTTGAGCATTACGGCCTGTTTTTTAGTGTGCACTATCCGATATAGCAATTTTAGTGATAGGCTAGAACACATTTTGAGGCTAAGCCAGAACTCACAAGTGAGACATTGATAATATAAAAGTAAATATATATATATATATATATATATATATTTACCATGTATTTACCATGAAAATATTATATATATATATAAATATATATATAATAGTTTTTTTTTATATATATTCACAACCACTACTTTTTTATTGCAACGTCTATTCACTAACAGAGCTTAATTTCTTGTTATAGTTTTGAATGGTTGGATCAGAATATATAGCCAGAAACTGTAATTTAGTGGGAAATATTTTCATAAGAGTAAGATAAAAACATGATAAAAATGTTAAACATCTGTGTGGACTTTGTGATATCTCAGCCAATGATCTAACATTTTATATATCGTACAGTTTAACCTGAAATGGTTACATAATTGTAGGTAAACATTAAAAAATAAAATTAGTAGTTAAGTTAGGTTACGTTTAGATATAAGGAAAGAGACAGCGGGCCTCGCGTCGGTGTCGTCACGGTTTTGCTGAGCAGTGATCCTTGTCACCGGTTACTGTGATTTAATCTAACCTAACCAAACCTTACCTAATTACTGCTATTTATTCATAAAAAACGTTTTACTACAATATACTCATTTAAAGCGAAACAGAATGATATAGGAGTGAATATTTTTAAGCTTTTATTTTCGATAAAATTTAAAGGAAAAAATTAACTTTGTTAAAAATACTTTTCAAAACATTTATTTCATACTCGATTACGTACTTGCAGTTTAAATGCTCAAAGATGGGAACTAATTATGCCCACTCTTTGCCCAATTATTCTACATTTATGTGAGGAATTACAGCATTTTTGTCCTCGCCGTATTATGATTTCTAAATATTGACAAAATTATATTATGACCTTCGGAAAATATTTTACGCTATTATTACATTAACATGATGGTTAGTTATGTAGTTAATTTTTTTGTAATATTTTGAAACTATTAATTTGATTTTTTTATGTTTGGAAAAAATATTTTAAATCAATTTTTGTTGAAATATTTATGTTTTACATATTGGTTTTCAAAAAAATTGATAGATTTTATATTATGTTAAATTTATAATATAGTTCCTAAACACTCATTGTTATTATTTAGAGTACCACATAAGATAAAAAACCATGTCAAAAATAAAAAAGCATTTTTACGGTCATTACAAAACGTTAAGGTCAAGTCAAAATGAAAAAACAGAAACTGTTACTGATCATGTATACGTGGTTTGCCTTTTAAGACACAGTGTAGTTAATATAATGGAGATATATGTTTTATGTACTTTTTATTTTTTATTTCACCATGTATACATGGTCTAAGTTCCATTATTTATTTGTTTGAGAAGCAGAATACAGGTGATTTCGAAGAATATATACAGCATTTTTCAGAATGTTTAAAACTAATATTTGGTCCAATGATTTTGGAATTTTGAAGATTTTTTCTAAAGGAAATATATTAATTAATTAATTAAATTTTGTTAATGTCCCTCTTGCACCAAACATTACTCCAATGACACATAAAATTTTGATACCATATTTGGTTTCAAAAAATGGTATAGCAGATTCATAGATGCTTTTATCCCTTGTCTACTTTATCTTCTTGTTCCATAGTTTCTTCGAATCTTATTGTTGGGTCAATAATCCATCCCGCTTTTTTGTTTTTGTCAATGGCTAGTATGTCGATTCTTCTTGTCCCCGCTTACAGACTCTTTACCATTTTTCATACTGTTTGTTACACTGGGTCAAATTTTGAATTCTCTAGAACCAAGTGAAAAATGTTTGCACTTGATGCTTCCAGTGCAATGTTTGCAGGATAAAATTCTTGTTCCCTACTCTTGAGGATTCACTCTGGTCCACGTAATTGGTGTAACTTCATTGTCCTTGGGATTGCGAATAGTTGAGCTGGCAGAAATGATTTCATCCCCAGAATATCTGCCTCATCAATAATAAACGAAGTGACCTTCAGTGTAGATATTGCATTTTTTAAGGAAAAAATCGGCTACATCATTTTATGTTCAAGCGCTGAGTCAGCGGTTCATTTCATTATTCCGCCAACGGCATCTGCAGGACCGTTGCCGTGTCCAGCTTCGCTAAAATTCCATGAAACCAATTGTAAACCAATTGCCTTATTGATTGTTTTGTAATCATTAGTGTTGTCATCTAAAATATTTTCTAAGCACTCATAAATTTCCTCTTTATAATTGAAAACAGTGCTAACAATTCTCGACTTGAAATTCCATCTTGTAGCCGAAGTTTTTGGCATACGTTTTTTGACAACTTCATCTAGAACCCCAGTATGTTTAGTGGACATTGAAAAAAGGAAGTAAACCCCCAAATATTACTAAAAAATATTTTCAACTGTTTGTTTTGAGTTCCGCATCTTTCTATTATCAAATGTAACTGGAGTGCATAACAGTGCTCATAATGTGCATTTTTATACATGGCTTGGACACGAGCTTGAACGTCCGGGTGTTGTCCACTGTTTAAAGTATATCTATTTTGTGCCACCTATTAAAAATAATAGGTCACACTGCTAGACTGAAGGGTCTTTGACATTATGTCACATTGTGCTAGAACTCTGAGTAATAGCTGGTCAAAGACAAAGTTGAAGTCCTCCATATTTTTCAACAAATCATTGGCTTGTCCACCACTGTCAGGGTCTGTCTCATAAATCTCTCGTAGTGTCATAAGAGTAGCATCGAAATTATCTAATAAAGAACGCATTGTTTCGACACGGCAAGCCCATGTCGTATCAGGGCGATTCTCATAGAAAGTGGCATTTTTGCAGAAAGGTTTAGAAATTTTTTCTCAAAATAATATCAATTTTTATTTCTTATATGAAAGATGATGTGTTTATTTAATATGAAAAATATAAATTCTGTACATGTTTGTTTTCTAAAGAAAAGTTATAACTAAAACAAATTCGAGCAGGGGAATGAGGATAACGCCAGGGGAATGAGGATAACGCCAGGGGAATGAGAAAAGTTTTCAAACCTCAAATAATTTAAATTAATTATTTGATTTAAATTGTATGTAGATTAAATTTATCTTACTATTTGTCTCATTATATTAACCTGAATTAAATTATTCAGGTATATATAATAAGACAAATAGTATATTATTGGTTTATTAAATTATTTCAAGTTAAACCAATTAACGTATTATACAAACACAATGTTTACTACCCATAACACATTGGTCGTTCATTAATAAAAAACTAAAAACAATGGAAACCAATTTGTAAGTTCTCCCAGATGAATTGAAACAAAAAACATTAAACTTAAATGTACTCATGAACATTCAAGTCTGTATCAAATTGGTAAAAAATACCTATCTCCTTTAATTTTAAGGTCAGGGGGTGGCAACACACTAACAATGTCACTGTAATGGATGTAGAAAATGTCATTATCAACCATTTTGAACAAGTTTTTCTGTCCAGCCTTTTTCAAAAATGTCACCTCCACTTCTCCGGTATCTTCCAATGTTGTAGAACACACAGATAAATACTGGTAAGGTATGTTCTTCTCATTTTTCACATTTACAATAACAAAACTACCAGCTTGAATTTCTGCTGGGTCACTTCATGAGGATTCAGGTCTTGATCATAGTCTTTCTCCATTTTAGTACACAATTCATCAATAAAACTATCTTTGACATCCACATCAATGCTTAATTGGCTTACATTTTGTAAGTCACACATTTCTTGTAAGTCTATTGAACCTTCCAATTCTTCTAGGAAAGGTTTGTCTTCATAATCCATTCTCTCTATAGCACTTGAAACAACTCATCTAGCACTTGAAACAACTCATCTGCTTCATCCATAAAGTCGTTGGTTTTTTACTCTGCTGAACATGTACAACCTGGTGTACTTTCATTGTACCTCTGTAAGATTTCACCTTACTTTCCTCTACTTTGCTTTCATATTTGTAGATGTCTTTTCTGAACCAACATCTACATCAACATTTACTAAACATTGTTTCAGTTGCAAAATAAGCTCTGCAAAATTTCCTCGATCTTTTCCCTCACAAACCAAGCGATCCGCAGATCTTTTGATAGTTCCCCCTATCCCTTCAGCTAATCCTTTGCCATGGCCAGCTTCTAGGTAGTTCCATGACCAGCTTCTAGTAGTTACAAGTGTCAAATTCTAGGTTTAGAAAAAATCATGTAACAAATGTCCAAACATATAAAACATCAACTGATTTCTGTATTGGTTGCTTGGGCTGTCAGACACAATATGCAATGCTTTTAAATTCGGCTTCATTGTCTTTAAAGCTCTGAAAACAGGTTCTAAGTGAGCCATTATAGCATTTGGCCCATGCTTCAGACTTTTTGAAAAGGTGCAGAAAGATTTGAATTTCAATTTGCCATAAGAACTCTCTTTAAAAGTAAGAGATGAGGTGTGGAGAGAAATTTGTTTGCGGCTCCCACCAAAGTGGAAACTCTGAACTTCCCAGTTTACTAAAATCTATTTGGAGGAAGATTTCATTTTCTCTCATTGCTTTCTTCAAGTACTTAAGAGCAGAATACTGATTCATGATTGTCGCCTCATGAGCCATAAAATTTTCGATGGTGGCCAGCAAAGACTGGACCAACTCATATAATGGAACCTTTTTCTTTATTTTGATAATATTTTTTACTTCTTTCGTTTTTCCTGTTTTATCTTTATAAACATCTTTCTGTCTTATCCAACTATAGTATTGAATCTCTTTGTCACCATCAAAATTATTAAAAGGAATTTGCTTCTCCTTGCACTTTTGACACTTTCTTAGGAGACATTCAATTTTGTAGTCATCACAACAAAGTTTTTCAGCAAGCTCATGAGCAGTTTTTTCTTGTAGTACTTGATGTTTTGCCAAAGAAGATACCATAAAATTAGCATTTTCATGTTTCAGACACTGACAGGTGTCACGTTGGTGTAGTTTTTGGTAAACCACCCAGAAAGGTCTATTCCTACAAAATGTTGTTCAGCCCAGATGTTTTAGTAAACTTAAAGTGCAATTTTTTCATTGTATCATTCAAATATCTCTTCTGTTTCTTGATCTTTTTGCTTGTGATGCAGTCCTTTTTTCCAGGGGCAACTCGACTATTTTCATCGTCTTCCAGAAACTGAGTGACCACTTTCTTTAAATTTAGTAACTTCGCTTTTTGTCTTCTTTTTTCAATGGAATTGCTGAACATTAAGCGGGAACAACGAAATGACACAACTGTTATTATTTCTTGCATAACTTTATACCGTAAACAGGGGTAACTTGAAACAGTTTTTAACTTTAAAGTTACGTTACTCCAAAAGTAATTGACATAAATTGATGATTTTTTACCAAAACTTTGGTCTTGGTCTGTACTAATTATTGTCCTACACAAAGTTAATCTAAATGTTTTTGTTAAATTTAAAAAATTTAAAATGTTGGTGTTTCAAGTTACCCCGCTTATGGGGTATCTTGAAATGCCCTCTAAAAATCCAATATAATATCAGTTGTATCAAGTTAGAAATGCCTGAGGTTACTTGAAATGAAAATTGAAGTTTTTAAAAATATATTTTAAGAAATAAAACACAAAATAAGAAGTAGGTACAATAAGAAATGAGGCTGTAAACTAAATTTCCAAAGAAAACAATGGCGATCTCGCCTTCCAAAAAGTGGATTAATTTTGCACAACATTTTCTTTCTTCACTTTAAGTTTTTAAAAGTTTAAAAAAAGATATTTATGAAAAAACACAAAATATGTATTAGGTACAATCAAAATAATGCTGTAAACTACATTTCCAAAGGAAAGCAATGGCGGCCTCGCCTTACAAAAAGTGGATTAATGCTGCACATGACATTTTCTTTCTTCACTTTACTATGTCCTCCTCAGTTGGGAAAAAATAAATGTTTGTTGCTTTTGAGGATTTCCTCATAAACTTTGCTAAATAACAGTCACCATCATCACTGATGATTTGGGCGACAAATCTTTTGGTTGATTCCTTTTTTGTCCCTTCATCATATTTCAACGAAACAACAATGAAATCGTGTTCCTTTAAGTTGAAAAGATTAGAAGTGTTTTCATACACACACGAGGTTTTTTCACTTGTTTTTGTATCATCATCAGATTCTGATGAGATAAAGTTTGAATCGCTGCTTATTTCATGTGTTGAATACTGGTCGTCGTCTTCACTGTCATTTCTTTCTTCTAATTCCTGTTTTTTTCTGGCAAGAGATTTTTTACTTTTTATGTTTCTTTTACGCTTTGGCTCATCTGGCTTTTCAACAAAATATTCTTCTTCTTCAAAGGTTGTTTTGGCTTTCTTTACTGCAGTTTTCTTCTTGGTACCAGTTCCAGAAGGTCCGGGTTTCTCTAACAGTTCCGCCAGATCCTCCTCACAAACACTCTTTCCGGGCTTTACACCCAGACGCTTCTTTCCTGGTTTCTTTGCACCAGATGAGTTAGAGTTAGATTGGCCTACAGGAGTTTTTTGCTTTGTTTCAGATTTCCTAAACTCCTGAAGGAATTCCTTTAAAGTCTCTGTCCATGAAGACTCACGGCTATCATTAGTATTATCATTCAAATCCTCTGCTTTGTAACCTGGGAGTTGTTTTAGAACCCTCTCTTCATTGATAGGGTAAATCCCCGTACAATTGAAACCTGCAATAAGATTTTTCTCTATCGAATCTTCTAATTCCATCAAACACGATTTTAGTAATCTGGGGAAGCAGTCCTTCTGGATAGGTCCCCTATTCTTGGACTTCCAGCTGTCAAGGACAGCTCTCCATTTCCGCTTTAAAGGTCGGAAAAAAGCAGCATCTAGTGGCTGGCACCAATGTGTGCTGTTTGGAGGAAGTAAAACAAAGCCGATATGCTTTTTACAATCCTGAATGACCTTCATTGAAATATGGCTACTGAGGTTGGCACCAATCAGTACCTTTTTTGCCTCTCTATCAAACTTTTTGAAGTAGGGCAAAGCAATGCTGTAAAACCAGTCTTCGAATATGGTCAAGTTGAACCAGCCATTTTTTGTGCGGTTATACCTAGTTCCATCGGGACCGCCTTCTGTCCAAGTATCATAGAGGTGTTCAGCCCGGTAGCAAATATAAGGGGGCAATAGCACTCCAGACGCTGAGCCACAGAACATTATTGAGATGCTTGCTTTTGAGTGGTCAATAACTCTATCCGGATGTTTGCTTCCTCTTCTAATAATAACTTTTTTCGATCGGGATTATCCGTGAAATTGGTTTCATTATAATTTAGGATTAATTCGGGGGGCACTCCTTCCAATGAAGATTTTAATTCTTCAAAATACTCGTGAATTTCCTCTTGTCCAACAGAGGCTCTAGCTCTTTTGATGTTTTGGCAAAATCGCTCAGACAAAACATTTTTGTGTCTTGTTAAAAAAACATTTAATCCATTCAAGGCCAGGCAAATTTGCTTTAAAACGGCTCTCATTTATGCCTTGTCGATCTAAAAATTCTTTAACAATCAGCCGCACATCATAGCTGGTTAAGGGAAACCCCCATTCGCCAGCTAAGATGAGGCAATCAACGAGCATTTGTTCATCTTCTTTATTGAGGATTTGCGGGCGTCCCACACTTCCAGTGTGTTTTCCTCTTAACTTTCAGCTTAAAGTTGCAGCTGGAATTGAATATTTTTCACTTGCCTTATTTAGCGACAACAAACCTTTTTTCACATCATTTAGCGCTTTCTGTAGAGTTTCATTTGAGTAATTTATATAATTTCTCGCCCCGAGCGGTCTCGTATATTTTCTTGGCATCGTCCTGAAAAAGGATAGTAATTATAGAATAGGTCATAATTATAAGTTAACAATTCAGACCTCTTTTATTAGACCAACACTGAAATTGAAAACAAAAAACCTAATTTAACTTATTTCATATAGTATAATGAAGAAAAGTGCATAAGGTACTGGTAGGCTACATGGTGTTTCAAGTTACCCCACCATCATGTCATGTCACATCGGAAAAAAATTCCTCACAAAAAAGTAAAGGATTTGGTGGGAAATTACCCTCTCACTTTTTCTTAGTATAGGTTAGGTTATGATTACACAATAGTCATATTTACTTAACAATGATAGTTTGGGCTGCAGGACATAAGTTTTCAAGCCTAATTTTTTACGGTTCTTATTTATTACTACTAATAATATTTAAAAAATGCATTTACCTTGAATTGATGGGTCTGAGACCAATTTATCTTAGAATTTGAACATTTTAAGAAGAACACCACACATAGGATGAATCAAAACAGTGTATTTGTAAGTGTTGCCAACCCGAAAACAAAAATATTACCAAACTGTTTCAAGTTACCCCACCATTTCAAGTTACCCCAGTTTTTTTCAAAATCTGACCATCTCCCACGATGCATGATAGAGATGTTCGCTTTCCAGATGAATCTTTTTGGTTCAGTAATTTTTTTTATTTGCTCTTTTATGGCTTCTCCAAAAATCAATTTTCTAGCCACAACGGATTTGTCTTTACTTTCCAAGATTTTACAAACTTTACTTTTTGGAGTTAGTTCTTTATCAGAGACTGAGTTGCGCCGAGTCAAATTTAATAGCCTATAATATCTTTTCTTATATTTCTCCTTTTGTTTTCGTAGCTCTTTATTTTGAGCCATTAGATTTTTATTATTTTTACTAATTTACTTCGATCTCTCTGGATACGCTTTCTTCCAGTTTTTTTTTTTTTTTTTGCTAGAAACAGGTTTTTTTGTTCGTAACTCATTCTTGGAATTACCAGCTGGCTCTTCCATAAGAGGAGCTAATGAGAGTTCTTTCCTTTTTCTATAATAGTTAGCTGAATTTTTCCTCCATTTTTTCCTTTGGTTTCTCATTTCTCTAGGTGTAATCTCCTTAACGCTTTTAACTTGATTCTTCTTTTTCTTGTCCTCATACTTCTTTTTCTCTTTCTCCCTTAACATTTCTCGCTTTACTAGATCTTCCTTCATTTTTCTGTAACGCTCTCTTTCTCGCAACCTCTTTCAAGAAGTATATCTTCTTTATATTAGACTTCTTTTTTCGAGCCATACTTTCCTAAAAAAATAATATTAAAATCCAATAATGTTTTTATGTAATAAAGAGGTTTCTAAAATCAACTGTCGTCTAGTACCGCTAGTAGTCGCTACAGCCACCAAGAGTACTGCATCCCCGACAGTCTAATTTAGATGGTGTACCCGTTCTTTGCACAGAACTTAAATAGGCCTGTACACGATCAACCTTTGTGCAACATTCAGCTAAATCGGATTTTTAGTTTTTGAGTGTTTACCGGGGACACACAGAAACCGCCTCCATTTTATAATATTGAAGATTATTAAACTTCTACTGAAAGCTATTTATTTGTGAAATGATTTTTCGTTTTTCTTAAACCATTTTCTTAATACAATATTTTGATTCGTAACCTTTTTTCAGAATTATATTGTAACAAAACAAATATAAAAGCAAATATTTTATTAGGTATTTGAAACATTTATTACAAAAACTGGTTGATTTCTCATTCCCGTGACATAAACCTCATTCCCCTGTCAATTATGTAACAGGGGAATAAGAATCTATTGGTTCTGATTACATTCTTCAAAACACAGCAAGGATTTTTGCCATATTTACACATGATGATCAGCTATCCAACTAATGTATATAATAAACATAATTCATTGACATATATAATTGTACTTACCCAATAACGGAAGGCAGGGGAATGATGATGAATAAAATAAAGCAAAACTTGCACAAACAACTGCTGCTACCCTTTCTTAGGTTCATTCACTGAAGAATAATGGCTGCCACTGAACTGTTCAAGATAGAAGCTAAATTTAGAACTTCCTACATGTTATTCTATTATTTCCCATATAGGTTCAACATTAATTTTCGAAAATGACAGGGTAATGAGAAAATACTAAGGGACTTTAATAATTTTTCTCTTTTTTAAATATTAGGTGTTTAATGTTTTTTCAACCATACTTTTATGATTTATAAATATATATTTGTCTTAAACTAAATAAAGTTAATTTTATACTCTCTTTTTCAATATTTTATCGAACTAAGCAGATTGTCACCTTTGGTGAGGGACAAGGTAGGGGAATGAGAATCTTAATTAAAAAATTACCTAAAAAATATTAAAATAGTCTGTTACAACAGATTATGATAATAACATTAAATTCAAAATATAACAAAAAATAATTTTTTCTTTTACACACATACACACTAAATAGTGTGTGGTTAAATCTGGAGTGACTCAATAATGACACTTTCTGTGAGAATCGCCCATCACTCAAAGACTTCCAAGATGGAGGGAAGCGACTCAAAATACCGACGAATGAGGTAATCAAACATAGGAATAAGAACCAATCTTAGTTTTAGTAAGGATAGGGAGAACAATAGGCTGTAGGCCTAGGCCTACTTTACTATCTGCCACTATATAGACCTTTTAGAGCTATGTAGTAAAACTACGTGAAATACTTTGTGATCATCCTGGCAAATTTAGTTTTCTATAACAAACGTTTCCAAGTGTAGCCTTTTACTTTCTACTACTCAAAAGTAATAGGCCTAAATAAGTTAATTACTTGCAGCTGCATGTTGCCGAAACATAACTTGTGTGACTATTTTAAATACACTACTTTAAACCCTTAAAATTTTTCAATAACCATTTAATAAAACTAAAATTTAAAATACTTCTAGCTTAACTAACTTAGTCATTAGTGGTTTGATAATTGAAGGTAAATTTAATAACATACATACCCTTTTCCACTGCTTGACGGACTTCTGTGAGTCGCCAAGGCTATTCAGGGAATTCGTTAGTTCTTCCCACTTTTTCCTAGCCTTTTCTTTGGTAAAGGAATTGTTGCGGTGATTCTTCGCCAGTTCAGGATTTCTTTCCATAAAACTAACGAGGAAATCCCGTTGGTTTTCTGCCATTCGTCCACTAATTTTTAAAACGTCTGACAGAAAGTTTACATCGACATTTGGACCGCCGTGTTGGAAACGTAAATAGTGGATTCTCTAATCTGATTGGATGAAAATGACGTCATTTTCATAGAGTGCGATGTTGCCAGTTTGCTTGTGTAACGAGTGACTCAACAGCCACCTCTCAACTCACTTCTCACCCAACGGATTTCAAAAACACCAACATTCGTTTGTGGGTGAGTTGGCAGTTGACGAGTGACTCACTTCTCACCCGTTTCAAAAATAGCCCCCCAGACCTCAATAAACAAATAAAAAGTTTTACTGTTTGTTTACATTTACATATTGCCAAATTTTAGAATGTGTTAGGTTGAATTTCACTTACTTAGGTGTAAAGGGGTTTTGCTTTCCTTGCAGCGAAGTCGTTAATGGCATCATCCATGTTTATAGCTTTGGCAAGTTGAGCCTCTACTGCCAGAATAACAAGGCTTGTCAGACTGTGTTGTGTCATTGTTGATCGCATTACATTCTTCAATATTTTCAACGTAGATAAGGACCTCTCTCTGCTGGCAGCTGTTGCTGGTATGGTCAGAAAAAGGCGGATATCGATGCAGATGTTTAGGAACAGGTTAAAATGTTGCATGGCACGAAGACGATTAAACAGCTCTAAAGTTAGCAATGATAAAGTTAGGTGTAAGTGTCACTACGTGTGTGTTTAATTCGGCCGCAGCATCAATTAAGATGCAACAGCAAGTGCCGAAAGCGTAGAGTTAAGGAAGCCGCGCCGACGGACTGTCAGGGCTAAGCAACCTTCGTGTGTAAGTGTATTATCTAAATTTTGTTTAGGCCTACTCACCAATTACGTCCAACCTTTTGAAATCTGAAATTATTAATTAATAAATAAGGAAAACGGGAAATAGGGTAGACTAACCTTTTATTTTGTTCTTGATAGATACAGACAATTGATTATAAATCGAATTTAAAATAGATCTGATTTTGATCTGGGGCACGGGGACTCTGCCTTTGGACGTATCGTCCTATTTCCCTAGTGGAGATGCGATTGCAGACCTCTCAGGGAGAGTGCAGCATCAGTTAATGAGATGTGTCGATCTGTTCCGGAGTCGGCCGCTGGAGCGCCGCTTATATAGCCCCGATCACCTGGAGGATGATCACGTGATCACTGACCATTCGGCAGAGTCGGGTCGTGGACCCCAGGCTTACCACTACTCTAACCTATTGACATAAACATCTTTCAATCTACATTTACAATTATTGTCAATTATTCATTAGTTACGTGTTATCACAATTCAAAACAAATGGATATTAATTATTTTACAATAGAAACAAAGTATTTACAAATAAATCATGCAAGTACAGAATGTGTTATTATTTACGAAGCCGATAATCGGATTACCTAACCTAGACGGTAAGTGAGTGACATTTTGTTTCCTAGGTTAGTTATTTAAGATTATTTACATATTTTAATGAAAGTACGACTGATTATCAACTACAACAACAAATTAAATATTAAATTAAGTCTACTCAACTAGGGTAATATTTACAGATATGATTCTCTACTCTTTATATTCATGCAAATGAAATGGCATGTACATGTCATAGGCCTAAATTGGAATATAACACTTCGCCTAACTGATTAAGAAAGTTGAATTAAAATGGATATAAGGTTAATTTTCTAGTCTAAACAGTAAAAATCATACATAGGCCTACATAATAAATAAAATGCTTATCAAATATGATCAATCTTTAGTAATCTAGGCTACCCATAATTTTGGAACATCACATAGGTTAAGTTTTTCAATGCCAAAGTTAGCAGAGTAAATCTTTTTTAGTGTGTCGAGTTCGTCTGCTAACTCTTCTAGAAAATCAGTCCTGTATCTTTCAACGAGATTTGATGCTTTGTTTTGTTTTTCGTCCTTTGTCATGATGTTGAACTCCCAAAGGACCGAGAAAAAGTCGGTAATTGTCTTCAATGTTTCAAATTTCACATTTAGGTCAACAATCACTTCGACCAAAATTACATTATAAACATCTATTTTGAACCGCACCGCTTTCGTCTGTGCCGTGTCTTCTTCGGTGTCGTCTTCGTCTATCGTTATTTTTCTTTTCTTTACTTTCTTGTATTCCTTATTCAGTTGATTTGACCGACCAATGTTTTCAGCAACGACTCTTACATCGTTCCAAATTTTGTCCCATCCTTCAATACACAGACTGGAGCTCAGCAACCAAGTTCCTTAAATTATCACAGGCCACTGAAACTGTTTGTCCTCGAGCTTGAATTACTCGGTTTACTATGTCGATTGCCTTCAGTATCTTAAACCATATGGGTGATAAGAGTAAACAGTCAATAGATTTCGTGTAGGTTTTAAGTCCTTCGATGTCTCTTCCAGTCTCTGCCGATAAATTCAAGAGCAGAACATCATCTCAAGCTTCAACCAAACTTGGGAGATGTGCTGCAATCGGCTTACACTCAACTTTAGCAGACCAACGAGTTTGTGACGTAGAGTGCAAGGAACATCCGGTTTTGTCGAGAAGAATTTCCCATCTGGAGGACTGGAACAATTGTAAAGTTTTTTTACGACGCCAAAAAATGTATCGGCCTCACGACAACTTGCTGCAGCCTATTCCCCACAAAGATTTAGTGAATGGCACGCACACGCTGAGTAAACTGCGAGGACGTTATCAACTAACATCCTTGCTTGCACACCTTTATACGCCCCTCTCATATTGCTGCCATTATCATAGCCCTGGCCTCTACACTCAGAAATTGCGATGTTAAGCTGTTCAAGAGTGGATTTAATCAGATCGTAGATTGCTTTTCCAGTTTCCTTGGAACAGTCTACAAAAGCTATCAAATGTTTTAGAATTTTAAATTATTCTGCCAATCCCGATTCAGATTTATCTTCTTTTGATTTGTCACTATCGAAGGATGAGCTCGAAGTGCTGGAATGGTGAACGTAACGGATCAAAAATGCAGTATGTTCAATATGAGCTGAGTCTGGTGTGGCATCAACAATCAGTGCAAAGTGTTTAGCCTCTTCATACTCTTTCAAAATATGACGTCGAACAATGTGTCATTATTGTAATTCCGGTCACTTGTCCTAACTTTGTGCCTAGTTTTATAAACCAGGTGTGGTGTCTGCGTAGTATCGCCTTATGTCAATGAGGAATGAATCCAGCAGGAAGCCGTTTTCTTCAGGAAAACCAAGTAAATAGTGATAGCCATTTACTTCTTCAGCTGTAGCGTATCCTTGGATTGTGACAGGAGTCTTCGCGAATTTTGGACGTTGAACAAGGGCACGGGAAACTACTGGGTTAATGAAAGTCTCAAGTGCTAGTGAAAACCAGTTCTTATTGTAGAGGGGATCTCCTCCATCACTATACGGGCCTCCAAATAGGTTTGAGATCTTGTAGGATTCAGCGCCAATTGTTACAATGATGGACGTGTAAATTTTGTGCATTGTGTTGTTGGGATCGGCGTTAGTTCGGTTGGTTGCTAAGATGTTTGAATAGTTAAATAAACATGTATCGATACTGAGTATATGAAGTCGTGTAAGAATGAAAATCCAGCGAATGAAGGTACGAACTTTAGATTCTGCCTTTGGGAGTCTTTAACTGGGGCAAGGTACTCAATTAGAGTTCTTTCGTCTTCAGGGACTGGGCATGTCTTAAGTAAGTTCAGCAATTCGATATATGCCGGATCACTAACGTAGGGGGTAGACGACGGGGACCAAGTATTTCTACATATTATGTCGCATAAGAGTGTATGTCCGATGAAAATAGCCAGCTTGTAGGAAATGAGCGATGGTAGTGAGGTGTATGGATAACCTTTTACATCAAGATCTGGATATTCCTTTTCGGTTGTGAACATGAGGTACTGAGCCAAGAATCGCTTATCTGACTGAACGTCAATTTCCATTGGTGAGCCATAATCAACCTCAACTCTTTCACTGGTGTTCAAGCGTTGGTAGACATTATTAGCTGAGGTTGTTGACGGTGTCTCTGGAATTAATACGGATGTATTATATTTACTAGCGATAGTTTGAAGTATTGAGTGGTTCTTAATGAAGAACTCAACTTCATTTGCTCTAGAAAATCTGGGAGTGGGTACCAATTCCGGTGCGATTGTCTCTTCTTTAGGAAGGACTGACGTCGTATCTGCGTTAGATTGCATGGTGCGTAGTGGCGTGTCTTGTAGACAGGGCGGAGAATTATAAGTAACAATATAATTTGTAAGGCCGAAGCCCACGAAGCAATGTAACAAACAATAAACAAACGTCAATAAACAAACTCGTTTTGAATTCCGGTGATAGATAGGCAACTTGGAGTCTCTTTCCAGTCTCTTGAGAATGACGTACCTTTTGTAAATGAGGAGCGGGTCATATTTCGCCAGCAGTTCAAGGATGCCAAGAAAGTTACCATTTGCACAGTCGCCAATTTTATTGGTGTTACCTCTAAAAGCTAATCCTCTCTCAGCAAGGAACAAAGTTACATAAAGGAGTCGACGAAGAAGGCGACGCCACACTTCTTCATGTTTAATAGTTTGACTTAGAAGATCACTTAAAGGTTTTTCCTTCTGGTGTTCAACTGTTCACATTTCTACTGAAGTTAGCACGATTTATGAGTTTCACTTTTCTCATGTTCCGGGACCCTTGCATGCAGTTTCCTCCAATTTTGAGAAGCAGACCACCCTTCAGCTATGACCAGCATTGATACTTTAGACAAAGATGGACTACAAATTTTACAAGGCAAGCTGAACAAAGCTGCCTTTGTTTTGCTCCAGACCAACCAATCTCTGTCATCACATTCACTGTTAGCTAGCTTTTATAAAAAAATAGTTGTAGGCATTGAAAACCCTTTAGAATCTTCAGGAAAAGTTGAAGGAAGTTTTTCGTGTTTTTTTTATTTCAATCGCAAAGTTAAAAGAATGTGACTGAACGTCAAAGTATTTATCTGATAGATTTAGTGTCATTGATGACAAGGCACATTTGGAAGAGGAAGATGAATGTATGTTATTTTCAGAATCACTCACAAATTCCATGTCAGCATACTCCAATGATTGCGTGGACTCGGACGCCGTCTTACACATTTCGGTTATCATGGGTGTTGTAGTTAACGGCTGCTGTTGGATCGATGTAGAACTAGAGGGTTCTTCAGTGGGTTTTTCATCAGAATTGGGGAGGTGGAGTTCAACTAATGGCTCAGATACAGTTTTAGGTCCCGCTTTTCACTTTCAGTCTCGCTCACTATGGCGATTGTTGGCTCGATTGACGTGAAGCTAGTGTCGGCAACGTCAGGCCTGTTGCCGATTTCGCAGTCGCACGAACATTACCATCAGCATCACTGTGAGGTTTTAAATATATATAAAAAGATTATCGGACCGAGAAATCTACATTAATAAAAATACATAATGCGAGTTTGAAAATATATTGAGATTAGAGAGCACAAAATAGAGAGAGAAAAGTATAGACTATATTTCAATGTAAGAATTAGAGTAATAATAAAGTTATCAATAACAAGAGTCATATGATAAATAATTAGGTTTGACATGTATGAAACAAATCGCATGTTATGGAAAGAGTTTTTGGAGAAATGATATAAAGAACTGGGGTCCTATTTTTGAAACGGTTGAGAGTTGAGTAGTGAGTCACTCGTCACCTGTCAGCTGATGGTAGCATTGTTTAAACCACCACGTGGGCTGTCAACATTTCAAACGATACATCTGTCAAACTAGAAAGCCATAAGTAAACATTGACCAATTTAAAGAATTACCTAATTTTTCGTGGCCTTGACTAAACTATCTTGGTATATTTATAGGTCAATTTAGTATCAAAAAGTAAACAACCTAATTGGAAAGGCTTTCCATGATTACTGTTATTCCTTCCTCCAAAGAGAAGAAGAATAAGCTTGTTTCCTGCCAACTCAAACGTTTTTACTTAACAGCCTATAGCTTGGTGATTAAAAATAGTTGGATTGGTGAGATACTCAACGTACATGATATCTATATAAAAATTATGATTTCTTTAAGAATAAATGCCTATTCAAATTATATACACAGATATTGTGGGGCTGAAATCATTAAGTTGGTTAAGAATATTTTCATTTTTATCTGTGAATTCGTTATCTAATTAGAAACAAATAACTTAAGGGTTGAGTGACTCACTCACTCGCCAACTTACCTATTTCAGAAATAGGGTCCCTGAACATAATGGGCCGCCTTGAAGCAATTATTTGCTTCAACATTCACTTATTAGATGGTATGAGGTATTGCTTCTCTTCATTATACTTTACTTGCTTGTCCAGTGCTATCTTGCGCACTTTAAAAGCTGATGAAAATTACTTGTACAAAACTTGAATAGTTTGAGTTTTATTTTGTTCTTGAGTATTAATATGTATAAACAAATCACAATGATTAATTCATAAAAGAGTGTCTAATACATCTTCAGGTTACTTGAGAGTAGGTTCCAATTCGAGGAAACACCCAGTTGACATCAGGAAATGTCCTAGCTGTAAGATGATGTGAGAGAGATTGTGAGGGTGATAAGCTGGAAGCCAATCGAATCCATACTTAACATTAGAATGCGGAAAGAATGAATATTGGGTAAAACGATTTTGCAAGTTTGAGATTTCCATGTGGTACATTAATAAACTGTCAACAAACTTATTTGTATTAAGAAGATAGTAATCAGTCTACCATTCTTTAATTACACCTATTATTACATACGGAATTCAAATCACCTGGGGTATGGCAAATTCTTACGTTAACAGAATATTTAAACTGCAAAAAAGAGCCCTAAGAATTATATTCAAGCTAAAACAAAGAAACTCTTGTAAAAAAACTTTTAAAGAAAACAATTTATTGACATTTTGGTCCATATACATTTATGAAACATTAAAATTTGTGAAATGCAATATATCAATTTTTCATCATTTAGAAAATAATGTTTACAAATCAAATTTTCGTAAAAACAATACAATCAATATGGAATGACACAGAGCAACATTTTACAAACTACTTTGCTGTATAATGGAAGAAAATTATATAACAACATGCCTGAACAATTTAAAAGCTTACCCATTGAAGAATTCAAATCTAAATGTAAATGATATCTTATTAAGAAAACTAACTATTCAATAAAAGAATTTTTCGAAGATGAACATCAATATTAATAAGTCAAGAATCAACATAATCCAAATTTAGTTTTAAGTACAGTAGACTCTCGCTCATCCGGACTAATGTGGCGGACGTCCGGTCCGGATTACGAAAAATCCGGACTATCGAGAGTCAAGCAAATATTCGTAAATTTTGCCGACATGACGAGCGGTTGCGTCAAAACACGCGCTAATACAAACGGGAGCGTCTAAAACAAGTTAAAACTCATCGTAATAAATTACAGTCGGCTGCCAGGAGTGTTGACCGTTGGGCTACAGCCAATAGAACGAGAGCGCGGCGTTGACAAGTTTACTGTAGCCTCGCACGGCTAATGCAAACCTATCAGCGGCAAGCGTTGTTAGAGCGGGGGAAACAGCTTGGCAACCGCGCGGGATGCGTATTGGTTGGTTCAAGGTCACGTCGACTGCAAGCTCCGCCTTCAACGGTCAGCACTCCTGGCACTGATTACTACTTTACTGTATTGATAATAATGTAGCCTATTGTGGGAACTGTAAAATATAAAGCAATTTACCATACTGTAAATATAAATTATTTACAGTACAGTACAGCAATGAATAAACATCACAGGAGTAAAATAATTAAATTCACGAAATGAACATTAAATTGTTTTATTGCAACAACAAAATATACTGTACCGTACTAAATTTAGTACAATATAAGAAATTTATTTTAAACAAAGTACAGTAAACGCAAAAAAGAAAATTTTAGTTACATACTTTCAGGAAGTTAACTGTCATAAAAAACAAAAAGTTACAATTGGGAAATGTAAACGTTACAAACTGGACGTAAATAACAAATAAATTTAGACAGTTATTACTCTATAAGTTAAATAAAAATCAAAAACTGTACTGTAACGTATTCTAAAACTGACGTAACTTACAGTTCAATACGACTTATGTTTTGAAAAAGTCTTTGATCGTGGCCTGCTTTACCGTCTTGGCTCGTTGTTTTGCCGCCATGTCCCTTAGCTTCCGTAGACACATTATGTCGGCAGCAGACACGCCGTCCAGAAGACTGACATACTCTAGGGCTCCGTCCAGCATCTTGAACCCTTCCGAGTGAGGAATGGAAGGCTTGGGTTCGGGTAGTTCCTCCTCGTCCACCGCTTCATCGTCATTTGACACCATTCTTATAAAGTCGTCGTCTGTAATTTCATCTTCGTCATCATTGTTCATCCACTCTAATACGTCCGTTTCGTTCACTTCGTCACATCCTGGTATTTTCTCCAACAGTGAAACAACATTTTCTGTTTCCACTTTGTTCTCATCGTGTTTAAATTCCCCGCCGTCGGTCTCCTTGAATCTGTTACCCTCGTGGTCTAACAGAGTCTTCCACGATGAAATTATCGTCATGGGCGAGATTTCTTCCCATCCTTCAGACACCCACCTAATTACATCCAAGACATCAATTTTCTTCAATGCAGTGATGTAATCTTCATCGCTGTCTATTGCCGATATAATATGGGAAAGAAGTCGGTGGCGGTATTTCAACTTCAGTGCTTGAAGTACCCCTTGGTCCATTGGCTGACAAAGGGCAGTGACATTTGGTGGCAAAAAAACAGCTTTAATGTCCTTGTCCTTTAACTCATTAGCGATGGGGTGCGTCGACGCATTATCTAACAACAGAATCGCTTTTCTTGGCAAGTTGTTAGCTGCTAGATATTTTTCAACACTTGGAACAAATTCAGTAAAAAACCAAGTCTTAAAAATGGCCGAATTCATCCAAGCCTTTTGCTGGTTAGTGTACCATAATGGCAACACGTCGTCTTTCTTTAAATTCTTGAATGCCCTAGGTTTCTTTGATTTTCCGATTAAAGTTAACCTGAGCTTGTGGTTGCCAGTAACATTGCAGCAAGCTAACACCGTAACCCTTTCCTTGCTTTTTTTGTACCCCGGTGCTGCGGCTTCTTTTTTTGAGGCAAGCGTTTTAGTGGGTAACATTTTATAATTCAAGCCTGTTTCATCGCAGTTATACAGCTGATCGCCGGTAATTCCTTCTTTATCAAGGAGATTATGAAGGAAAGTCTTAAATTCTGGGACAGCGTCTTTGTTCGCAGATAAAGCTTCCCCACTTACTGACAGTTGCCGAACCCCATATCGCTTTTTCCAGCGATCTAACCATCCGTCACTGGCAGCGAATTTTCCATCATCTCCCTCAATTTCACGTTTGAAAAACTTAGCTTTCTCTTGGAGCATGGGACCATTAACAGGAACACCTTTACCTCTTAAGTGTTCGTGCCACAAAAATAACGCCTCTTCAACTTCGTTATGTTTACCTGTACGCATTGTTTTCCTCACCTTACTTGCGCTTACACTAGTTTGAGAGGTGCACCATTTTTCTATTTGTTCGCGATTTTTCCTCCAGTCCGAAACGGTACTTGTCCCAACTCCTAGCTCGAGGGCAACTTTTTTCGCCGTTTCACCAGCATCTATACGCTTGATAGCACGGAGTTTCTCTTCAACTGTCACAAACAACTTTTTACGTTTATCACAACTCATTTTATCACAATACAGAACTCATTAAATACGCGCGCGACGCAACAGTCAGACTGACAGGTAGCAGACTGTCTGACAGAGGTTAATGACATGCCCCTCCCTCTCCCAAAATGGCACGTGTCATCGCCAATATGATTACTGCTACAGATTTTGCAAAGAACGCCTGAAGACACAAAACGTATGCCATTATGTGTGCGGGCTTGCTCGCACAATAAATGAAGGCGTTGAAACGTATACAGTATTATAATACAGTACTGCTACAGATTTAGCAAAGAACGCCTGAAGACGCAAAATGTATGCCATTAATGTGATGCGGACTTGATCGCACAATAAATGAAGGCGTTGAAACGTATTTTATAATACTGTGCCGCTAAAAAAAATCACGAAAAATCCCGATTGCCGATCCGGACCAGCGGGAGTCCGGACAAGGCCGATCCGGATGAGCGAGAGTCTACTGTACAAAAAATGTAATGCTGATGCAAAATTTTGTAAAATCAAATAAATATTATTATTATTATAGCCATCAATGAATAAGTCAACGGGTAACAGGATGTCGTTTGATTCAAGCCATGGGTGAAATACATTGGTTACGTATTCATAAAATGTTTCCTTTGTATCATGTCACGTACCTTGACGTCCGCAATTCCTCAGTCTAAGGAATTGCGGACGTCAAGGTACGTAACCTGTTATAATTGTTTACCAATTCCGGAAGGCTTCAACATAAATAAATAAAATGTTTCCCTCGTCATTCACCTTCTGAGGATAGTCAAGGCCCCACTCTGTTGGGAACTCTGATGATATTTAGTGACACACGTTCATACCGGAAAACCACGATTGGCAAAGCCATCTCACATGCGGCTTTTACATTTACAAGCACAGTAATGCACTCTTTTTTGGGCAAAGAAAAAACGCCGTCTCGTCAGCGTTAAATATGCGACGGGGATTCTTAAATATGGAGAGCAGGTTTTCGTTGTCCAGGTATGCTCGTATCTCGGCAAACCAGTAACGAACCTGTTCCTCAGTTACGTTTGCCCGTGATAAAGTTAAGGCTTGAGGACACGCTTTGCGATTTCCCGGTGACGACCGAGGACAGATTGTACCATTATTCTCCGGATACATTGTTTTTGGGCTGATTTGGCCGATTCATATCCCTTATAATCCGCGATACGCTGTATCTATCAGCTGTTCTTTTGTGTTTAGGAATCCAGCTTTCGTAATATCCAAAACCCATTGAACGATGTGGTCTTCTTGTTTAGTCAGAACTGAAGGGCGACCGATTACTGTTTCCTCTATGTATTTCCCGTAAAGCTTGTTATGCAGGGTACTTTTTGGCACGTGAAACCCCCTTGTTGCGGCGGAGATCGAAATTACATAGTTCTTTATTGCGTCCAGAGCCTTTTGCACATCCTCTTGCATGTATCGCTACCGCGACGATGAGTGATTCGGTAAAGACATATCCTTCTGTAAAATATACGATACCTTCAAAAACATTAAAGTGAAACAAGTACAAAAATACCCCCGTTGCAGCAGGCCTGTATACTCAGCAAATTTCAAATGCAAAAGAACATATTTAAATTCATCACAGCGAAATATGACAAGTTTTTGTAAGCTCTCCGTTAGAGAAAGGGGGTTTTCTAACGGACAGCGAATCTCCAAAATTATAATACCTACAGAGATGAAATTTGGTAGTTATACTCTTCTTGTGTCATAGATGCATACTAATTAAGAATCGGTTTTACGAAATTTCCTTAGGGTTACACCCTATGGTTCTCGAAAGTTTCAATGTTAACTATGAAAGCTTCAATGTTAAAGAAGCTTATGTAGTTATCATGGCAACCTAAACAAGTATGACAAGTAAATTATATCCTAAATCCAACTAATTTATTTTTCTATGGGTGAAACCAGTTTGATGAGTTATCTATTCAATAAGAAAGTTATTATATTGATAAACAATTTATACCTTAACATGTTTGGATTACCAATATTCCATTTATTTTAAGATTATACATTAATTTAAGTTAATATAATCACCGTTGAATATTTTGTTCCATTTATATTTATTGAAAATAAATGCAACATAACTTATGCAATACTACCTCCAACAGTGGTGTCCTTATTTCAGGAAAAGTCGTCATGAGTAAATTAAGTTCACTCTTAAACTCTTTCGATGATGTTGAGAGTGATTGAGTATTACGTATACTGGCATCTGAAAAATTATTAGCAATGTTTGAATTTTCTTTCCATTCTTTTCAACATACATTACAAATTATATCAGACAGTTTTTTTACTTCTACCTACAGTACACAAAAATTAAACTTAATCCAAAACTTCCCCTTGAGGGGTATTTTGAAGACAATTTTACTGGACCATAGTGTGTGATTTGCTGAATTTGCCCGCTTTTGATGAAACTGTATACATGCAACCATAAAACGAATTGGTTTCATTGAGGACTCATACCGACAAGTACAATTCATAACTTCTCAACATTGATAAACTCCATGAAAAGTACTTCAAGATCTAGGTACTGCAACCACAGTTGTTCTCCTTTTACGGATCGCTTCCTCGGAGACTTTTTCCAGGGCATCCATCACTCTTAAACAATCATTAGATAATTTTACAATTTCTGGTGAGCGTTCGTTCAAGTTCAGTTGCCGTGAGATCAGTGTCGTCAGATCTTTGGCCGTGAGTGATTGCAAAGAGTCACTGTTTAGTTCCGCATACCTCTGTACCAAACATTTAAACAAACTGCAGATAGTAAGAAAGTGAGCCCTCAATGACCTTGCGAAATCATGACCTGACACGGGATAGGGAATCGTATGTTTTGCGTAGACTGTCGACCACAGTTCTTCAGTTCCCCTGCTTTTCATTATGTACCCAATTGACCCTAAAAAGCTCATTACCAAGTGGAATTCCCCAAACGTGTATGAACTGCAGACAATACACTGTCACAATCTGCTGACTGTACAGTTTCTGTTGCCTTATAGGGGCTGGTCAAACGTTACAATGAATGCTTAGTTTTTAGCATTACTTTCTTTCACCGCATACATAAGTACAGAGTTAATTGCATACATTTATGTTACTGGCTTCTAAATAATGAATGGTACTGGCAAGAGCCAATAATTTGAAGTTTGGGAAGATCCAATCTCCTATTAAGGTTTTTGTGTATATTCATTCCAGAATGGCATCGAGTTCTGCGAATATAAGAAGCCACAAATTCAGGGTGAATTTCCTTGAATACCTTGTTTTATAGTCTTGTCATTCATATCAATGGATTGTATCTTTATTTCTTCAAGGTCAACTTTAGATGACTTTTCTTGTTTATAATTGATACAATTCATTTCTGGGATTACTTTCACCTTAGTGACATGCATTATTGGTGCATTAGTGAAAGCAGAGCTAGCTGTAGTAATACATTGGATACCACCAAGAATGTGAATAGTTCCTTTTCCTTCTAGCGTTCATGTTTTAACATCAGCATTATCAAATGCAAACTGCGTGAAATCGTCATCTTTTACTTCTGATCAAGCATTAAATGAGGATAGGAAAGGCATTAAAAAGGATAGTGCGTCTGTTAGATGTCGAGATGCATATTACACTCTTCGAACGTAAACTAGGACAGATCTCAGCTAGACATGCAAACGTTCCGAAACGATTTGTCACCATGACGAACAAAACTAATTCCTCTTTGCATTACCACCTGACCAAAAAAATATCTTGCCTAAACCCCAGTGTGATTGCTAGAGAACCTAAAGTAGCTCAAAACAGAAAGTCGGAAATATTTGGAGTCATTCGTTGCAAACAATTTACTTGTCTGATTCAAAGCAGACTCCATTAAAAACAGTTAATTGGAGTGTTTTTATCCAAAGACTCGATTAATCGTTGCAAGAAATACAAAAGGGATGAGTCCAGAAAATGCAAATTTTTGTTTGAAGTAAATAAAAACAACGGCGCCGATCTGTATAAAAATCTTAGTGATTTTTGCACCGTGATACTGACACTTTTTCAAGGTAATACGACGGTTGAAAGGGGATTCCCCGTAAACTCCGAGTTTACAATGGACAATTTAAAAGAATAAAGCTTAGTATACCTCTTCCAAAAGTTTACGATGGACTACGCACATCGGGTACCCCTGACAACTTTGAAATCACCATAATTCACTTGGCAAGAAATACCCACTCATTGTATTCAGAGTATTTTAAGAAAAGATAGAAAGATATTAGCTAAGATGAATAAGCAAAGAAACTAAAAAGGAAGGCTGAATTGGAAAAAAGAATTGGAAAAGACAAAAGCAATGACGGAAGGAGCAAGGAAACAGATCGACAATAAGATCTAAAACCTTAAAAAAGGTTAAATTTTTCTTTTTTAATGTTTTATTACTATGTGCTCTTTAATATTTCATAAAAATCATAATGAGTGATGGTTAATTTGTTTTGTTTACTAGGAACTATTATAAGGTACGGACGAGTTAAGACAAATATAAATGAAATTTATGTGCAACTAAGACGATTAATTACCTATATTTTAATTAAGGACTTGAGAGAAAACATGCGATTATTACTGACGAACAATGCCTATTGTGGCTATAGGAACATCAGCTGATACCAAGAAACTATACATGTACAAAGTATGGAAAGGTGATCAGCGCAAAATTAACTGGGCCTTGGAGTGTGTAATGTATTTGCCAATCTAGAGACCCAAAACACAATAAGAAAGGGCCTGCATTAAAAGTACATTCTTTGAGTCATCAAAATTTCCGTTGAGGAAAGTTCTAATTATGTATTAATTTATTGTTGTATAACTTCTTACGACTTATAAAATCATAGAAAAGTCTGAAACAATTGTAGACTGGCTACAATATTGTAGAGAAGTTGCTTTCGTTTGGATCGACGACTTGTTCGCCTGAAAGGAAAAACTGGGTGGAGAAGGAGTGGTAGTGGAAGTGGATGAACGCAAAATGGGGAAAAGCAAATACAACCGGGGAGATTGATAGAGGGGACAGAGCAACGACAATGAAGAGGGGAAGGTACCGAATTGAACTGTGTCCTGGTAACGAGCGGGATGCTGAGTCATTTATTTCCATAATTTTGAAACGTGTAACGGGAACCACGATGTTGACTGACCTGTGGGGAGCAACTTTGGGTTAACTACTCATGAATATCAGGACTTCACTGTAAATCACTCGAGAATCTTTATTGACCTAACAACCTGTGCGAACACCCAAAAGATAGATGGAATGTGATCAAAGGTAAAGAACAAGTACAGTTTACAGGGTGTTGATAAAAAACCCTTCAGGACTTCGGGATATGGTTACGTACATCAAAACTAAGAAAAAAGTTCCTATAAACATGGGTCCTAAAATTCTCGGTTATCCGTCTGACGGTCTGTATGTGTTTTTAACATGATTTTGCATAACATTGAAACCACAAAAGATATCAACTTCAAACTTGGTACTTATTTGCTGAATATTAGGACCTATTTTCGTGCGGAATATCAAGTTTCTACTTTGTACCATTTCAAAATGGCAGCCATTTTTATATTTTAAAACTTAATATATTAAAAACCGTAATTTTTTTAAAAAATAGACAAGAGACAAAAGTTTTGCCAAATTTTATTTCCTACAAAACCATTTCAAGATTATTAAGATCGAACAACAATTAACGGAGTTATTGCAATTTTGCTAACAGAATTCAAGTAAATTTGCCATAGCTACCATAAAACATGCATGTATTTTGTTGACAAAATTGCAATAACTCTGTTAATTGTTTTTCGATCTTAATAATCTTGATATGATTTTGTAGGAAATAAAATTTTACAACTTTTTTGTTTCTTGTCCAGTTTTTGAAAAATTTACGGTTTTTAAATATTAAGTTTTAAAATATAAAAATAGCTGCCATTTTGAAATGGTACAAAGTAGAAACTTGATACTCCGCACGAAAATAGGTCCTAATAGTCAGCATATAAGTACCAAGTTTGAAGTTGATATCTTTTGTGGTTCTAAAGCTATGCAAAATCATGTTAAAAACACATACAGACCGACAGCCGGATAACCGAGCATTTTCGGACCTATGTTCATAGGAATATTTTTCTTAGTTTTGATGTAAGTAACCATATCCCGAAGTCCTGAAGGGTTTTTATCAACACCCTGTATAAAGGTTGGAGGTAGGGTGAACCCCGCCGATCACCTTGCAGAGTACCTACAGAACTGAGGCGGATTTGTCGAGTATGGGCTAGTTTTTTTTCTTCCTGCAAGCAGTTCGGCCAAGGATATCCATGAAATCAATGAGATTAGAATAAGAAGCACAAAGGCAATGCTAGACTTGGCCTGCACCGACCTGCCCGCCACCGGGGTCATGCGCAGTAGCATTGATTATCTTCTTAAACAACTATATAATCTGATTTAAAGTGTTACAAGAACCTTTTTCCCAAAATAATTATTGCTGGTAGCCAAGACGTGGATTTCATCAAAATAAATGTCGTTTCTAGTCGTGGTAGCATGTTTGGCAACTGCAGAAGTATTAATGGCTAATTTTTTTTGTATGTCTTATGATATGTTCTTTAACCCTTGTGGAAATTAAACGTCCTATTTACCCTTTATAACATTTTCCACAACTAACTGCATTGCCCAAACTTAGGCATGCGGGCCATTGTCGGTCACAGTATTTAATGTATTTTTATGAGGGCTTAAAAATTGTTTTATTTCATATTTTTACGTAAAATGTTACCGATTTTGCCAGTGGTTCCTTGAATGTATGGTAGACGCGGTTATCATTTAGGGGATTTTCAGCAATTTTTAAACATACTATGTTTTTTGGAACTACTATTTATACCTTCATACGATTTTTCAACCCAGCGTAGCGGGTTACTAACAGCTAGTAACGTAACAAAAACTATGTTCAGAACTTAGTACATTCCATGGAGTGATGTTTAACCCAACAAAGTAAAAAAATGGATGTATCAGATTTTTTTCAGACCCACCGTCCATCTACATGGACGTCAAATATTTCAATTTTTGCGGAGCTACAGAAGAGAATCTAACATATATACGACCCCTTGTCTAACTATTTTCAACTTCCAGATGAGCTAGGAACCTGAAATTTGGCACGCACGTTCCTCATTAGTTCAAACCTTGGGGAAAAATATCAAAACCCACAATTTTAAATTGTAACTCCCTCAAAAAAATTATTAAAAATCGTTAAAATAACCATTTTACAAAAAACTGTCATTTTGAGCTCTAGTGGCCGAACGGATGGTCCTATCGTAAAACAGACTGCACCACGTGTCACGGACTTTTTCACGATCTACAACTTTGGTCCTATGACTTTTTGTCCTATCTCGTCTCCTTCACCCTTAGATTGCTCTAGAAATTTCAATTTTTGAAGATTTTCCTTTGGTTTTCCAGCTCCAGTTGGCTTGATATTAAACGTATAGGGCTGAAATTTGGTTCACATTGTCTGTACAGCATATATGTTACAAATTACCAACAATATAAGTGGTTCTTAACATAAAAATGCATCTAAAGCTAAAAAATCTTTGAAATTTACCTCGTTAAACCCACCTGACATGTACTTTTAAGTTGCTGTTTAATGCAGCTTTCACAACTGCTAATGTGTTTCTTATCGGTAAAAATAACAATAAATAACTTTTATAAAAAAATATTCTTTACAACCTAAAATGATGTTTTAAGCCTGAAAATACTTAAAAAAGTGACTCGCTGTTGTCACTTAATACCGGCGGTAATGCAGTACGTGCCCTTATATGACTTACCTGGTCGTGTGGTTCTCTGGTTCAGTTTTACCGCGCTTAGATATAGTTCTATTCTACTTTATCGTGAAAATGCAGTACGTTTTTGTCGACTTGAAATTTCTCAAATTTTTTTCCATGTAGAATTTTAATATTAGAACACCCGTCGAAACAAAATATTTGTATTATTTAAACCTAACCATTTTCAACACATCTTTAAATATTGCCTTCATTCCGTGTATTGCAGTGTTTTAGTACCAGTAACAACTATTATGTTTGTTGTTAGTAAAAGAGTAACAAACTCACTCTGTTAATGCCCAATTAATATAATGAAGGGTGGTTAATAAAAAATTCATCCAATCTGGTTAGTTTTATTTCAAAACATTAAACAAAAAACCGATCTTTGATTTTTGTATTACTCAGTTATTTTTTAAGCGAATTTTGTAGAGTACGACTCTTAATTTAATGCCATGTTTTCTGACAAAGGTGGTTATCAAAGCAAACACCTTACTCTTCAGGTAACTCAACGTCCAAAACTCAAAGGGTGTTATGTTTGGAGACTGACATACTCTTGTTAGGAGTCACTGCCAAACAAACATTGCTTAGAATTAACATAATAATCTTTTTGTACTCTGTTTCCGCCTGGAAATCCGAAATAATTTAAACCAACAGAGTTACTGAAAATGGCATTAAATAAGGAATACTTCACATCAACATTCACGTCTCTAACTAATAAATGGCTAAGCTGTAACAAAATATGACTTAACTAGTTATCCTATCGAAAAACAAAGATCAATACTGTATTTAAATAAATTTTTCAACAATTTATGTTTTTATTTTCGGATATTTTGCTCGATCTTACCTCTTTCACCCCTAACATGGGCCCTTAAAACAGGTTGTTTGTTATATTCCACTTTATCTTTTGGTTTTCTTTATTTGTTAGTTAATTTTTAATCTTGATTATAGGTTTTGACATGACGAGAGTCAGTTTTACTGTTCAGGTTTACGCCCCATCAAAGGTCATTCGCCAGTTTCTTCCGTTTCAACTCCTAAAAGAGTCCTCAAGTCGAACTTTTATCCAATTTGAACTTTTCTCGTGGGGTTTTCTAATATATTCTTAAATGATAGACCCAAGTTTTGACTTGGTATTACTGTGTCCCCGCCCACGCTTAAGCGAAGTCATTTGCATTCTCTCAACCCTTTCAACCCCTACATACAACCAATAAATGAAGCAAATTAAACTATTTTCAAATGTGTGGCATTGTTATTTCTATACAAATACTTATGTCTAACCCCCTGGCCCCCGACCCTCTTCCCCTTCAAATAATTAACAACCACCAAACTAGTGGTCCTATCGAAAAACAAAGCTCAATACTGTATTTGAATTAGTTTTACTACAAATTTGGATTTTTATTTTCGAATATTTTGCCCTATCTCACCTCCTTCACCCCCTAAAATGGGCCCTGAAATAAATTTGTTTTTAAATTTCCACTTTGTTTTTTGGTTTTTCTTTATTTGTGAGTTTATTTTTTAATTAGTATCAAAGTTTTGACATGGAGAGAGTCAGTTTTACCGCTCAGGTTTAGGCCTCTATCAGTGGTCATTCGCCAATTTATCCGTTTCAACCCCTAAAAGAGTCCTAAAGTTAAACTTTAAATTTGAATTTTCCTCGTGGTTTTTTCTAATATATTCTTAAAATGAGAGACCCACTTGGATTACTCGGTGTCACCGTCCACGTATAAGCGGAGTCTTTGGCCATTTCTCACCCCATTCCACCACTACATGCAACCAAAAAATGAAGCAAATTATACTATTTTCAAATGTTTGACATTGTTATTCCTAAACAAATACTTGTGCCTAACCCCCTGGCCCCGGATCCTCTCCCCGTTCAAATAATTAACCTTCCACAACCAACAACCCCCACCACCAAACATCCCCCCGAACCCCAACATACCTTGTGCCGAGAATTTGTCATAGTTTTAATAACTTTCCCTTGCGACTTTTATATCCAAACCCTCCTCACCCGAGGGATTTTTACCCCTCAGGTTTGTCAGAGGTCATTCGCCGATATTACCCCGTTTTAACTTTTAAAATACTTGTCTTAAGTTGAACCTTTATTTTTTGAAATTTTCTCATGTTAAAAAATAAATTATTTGATTGAGAGGCCCAATTTTTCAGAAGGGATTTGTTATTGTAACCTCCCATGAATAACCCTAAGTTATTTGTCATTTCTAAACGCTTTCGACCCCTAATCCCGCCAATAAAAGAAGAAAAATCAAGTACCTTTCAAACGTTTGGCAATACTATTTTAAAACAACAATTTTGTCTCACACCTGGCCCGGCGTTATCAGAGGCAAAAGCTACTCGCCAACTTAACCCCATTTCAACTCCATGAAAAAGTTCTCTAAATCTGAACCTGCAATGAGTTTACAATTTCTCTGGTGGGTTTTACCATGTTAAGATATCTTGAGGTAGGAATTTCAACCAAAACAATTAAATTAATTTTGTCTTGTGTCCTTTCAAAATCAAAATCCCTTTCTTGGGGACTAATAATGGGAGGTCTGGGGGCGGAGTATTGTTCAACTGCGGGAGAACACAAACAATTACAAAAAAAGTCCAATTACAATTACAAAATATTGTACAAAAAAAGTCAGGCTAGATTATTTGGACGTCTTTGGATTAGCTGAATATATTTTGCTGTGAGGGAATAAAGCTTGCGACAAATAATAGTCCTTGACATTACTTACGAAACGTCCATATAAATGTACATGCTTTAGAATCACCATTTTTTTAGAAAAAAAAAATTAAAAATATTTTTGACTTTCTAAAGACTGATTAAAAATATTTTGTGGGAATTTAAAGATTTTTTCCATTTTAGCGAATTTCCCCTATAGGGAAGTAGCTATTACCGTAGGTGGCACGATGAGACTTAAGCCCGGGACCATGTTATTTTTTCATTTTGAGGTCCCTAGACCCCAAAAGCACCGTTCGTTCATTTTCATATATATGTATATATATATATATATATATATATACCTGTCCGTAGGCGCGATAACTTTTGTAAAAAAGATCCGATCTTGATGAAATTTGGAACAAACGTGTAAAGCGTCATTCATGACTTCGAGTTCGTAAACCAGCAAGATTGACTTACTCTAAGAAGGTTTTTTTCACAAAATATAATTTATTTTCAAGATTTAACACCTTTTTACTAATTATTTTTAAACTTAATTGTCAAAATTGAATTCAGCTTAAAAAAACAAACAATTTAGCATTTTGAATTATTATTCTACGTCAGTCCGTTGCTTAGATATTGGATAATATTGGATGTGCTAAACACAGTACGTTGTCCAATATTTTGTTTTTAATTTTTCCCTCCAAAAAGTATAGTCACCCTGATTTGAGATTGTTTTTAAAAAATACAATTCTGAACATATGATTAAATTTGCAGGTGTTGAATATTTTATTTGTGTTTATTTTGAATAGAGTTCATTGATCAGATTTTGCAGAAAATATATACTATATCAAAAAATACAAATTATTTTTAAATTTAATAAAGAAAGTAAGAGCATTTGGAGGGGGGGATGTCTTTGTCTAAGCTGCCTGAAAATGTAGCATAATATATGATATGTTTACAATTATGAGAATTGATAATATGTTTTATTGAAATTGGCTGGAGATGTCCAGGTCTGTTGCAACAGGGATGTTTTAATTACTATAAAACTGACCATATGATTGAATTTAAGTTTTTCATGAGATTAAACTATTTGTTTGTTTCGAGAGTTTTGAGTTCATTGGTTATATGTTTGTTTACATTTATATTCTATAGCTAACAAGATTACAGTTATTAAAAATTAAAAGGCTAAGAATTTATAAAATATAAAAGTGTATGTGTTACTAATGAAAACCAATATGGTATCTTTGTTAATTTTCCTCATGTTTAAGCTTATGAATGATTAAATATGCGTTTTTAGTATATCATTTACTTAACGTATTCAAATGATACTTTCCTTCAAACAAGTTGAATGCTCACATATACAAAATAAATCCTATGGAAATTCGCTGAGTTCGCAGGTCTGCTGCGACGGGGGTATTTTTATTTGGGTCTGAAAGGGTTAATAGACGAGAATAAATTTTAATATCAAAACTTAATGTCACAAATAAAGATTAGTGGCTTTTAAGACTAAATTAGCGAGATGCAAATATAAATTTCTAACTGGATATAATTATATCCCTTTTCATCTAATAAATTCGAGAAGCAAATAAAAAAAACATGAAAGCGCATTGAAAGTCATAAAGGGACTAAAATTTTTTTATTAATTAAAAAAATACTAGTAAACCCGTTGCTCGGAATCGAGCGATTGTCATGTATTGACTTCTTAATGAAAATAATTATGGTACAGTATTCTTGAACTATGTTGTTAATGGTATGGTTATTAATTATTAAATAATTGTGACAGACAACACAATATAAGAAAACAAAAGATTATTGGGAATCGACACACATGCTTTTAAATAGGTTGTTTTTAAATAGATAATGAAGAGTAAATTATATTGTGCAATGATTCATTTCTAGGCCTAGTCTAGGTAACCTAGATTTTAACAGTAGATAATGATATTTTTGAGCTATAGATTGTTTATTATGTAGGCCTAAGTTAAGACTTCACATCATTTAATAGAAATAATCAGTTTTATCTTCATTTAATTTGTTGAAAGTGTGAAATAGTTGAAAAAATGTTTGTTGTCCACTTACCGAATAGGTTAGGTTATCCGATATCGTCATTGTAAATAACAACACAGAGTGTACTTTCATTATTTATCTGTGAATACCTTGTCTGTATTGTAAAACAATTAGTATTTATTAGTTTTAAGTTAGAATAATCCATATTTAATGATTTAATAGCAATGATTGTAAAGGTAGCTAAAAGGAATGTTTACGTTTCCATTTATGTTGTGAAATAGTGTCAATCCTGTAGAAGTAGAATGTTGCTTCGGCTGACGGGTGGTCACGTGATTCTTTCCCAGCTGACCGGCCCTATAAATAGGCGAGTGCCAGCCGCCTCAGATCTCAGATTCGTCTCAATAGCTGACTGATGCTGTGAGCACTCTGTGCTCGCTGTTGCATCTCCAGCAATAACGGGTAGACGGTAGGTCCCCGATTTTGTTATTTTGGAACGGTAGAGGCAGAGTCCCCCGTATCCCCAATTAATTATGATTTGTCAGTAACAGGGCATTTAGCCACCAAGTAATAATATTTATTTAATAATTTATTGTAAATCCATTTGTATAATCTCTACGAAAGAATAAAAGTCAGTGTTATTAAAATATTCCTACTTCTCCTCATTTAATGATTTAATATTTAAGTTTCAAAAAGGTTGATCGAGTTGGTGAGTATAAGGCTATCGTTATTACACTAACATAAGGCTATCGTTATTACACTAACATTCGAAGATTGTTTAGCCCCGACTGTCCGTTGGCGCGGCAATCTTAACACTACACTTCGGCTTACGCTGTTGCATCTTAATTGATGCTGCGTCCGAAAACATACAATTAGTGGCACTTTACATTCACAAACACAATAAAGGCTTACGCTGTTGCATCTTAGTTGATGCTGCGTCCTTTATAACACTACGCTTTCGGATCGCTGTTGCATCTTAATTGATGCTGTGACCGAATTAAACACACACTTACATTCACAGATAAAGGCTTACGCTGTTGCATCTTAATTGATGCTGCGTCCTTTCTAACACTACGCTTTCGGATCGCTGTTGCATCTTAAATGATACTGTGACCGAATTAAACACCCAAATCACACACCTACACTCAGAACTCACAAGTTAGGGCCTCATTGATAGCCTACAAGTGGATTGTGCTACGGCAAAGAACTCACCCTGAGGTTTAAGGTTGAAATTGACTTAAATAAATAAAAAATACCCTATAAATCTCTCTTCCCTCCCTTTACACATTGTAATTGTGAAAAAAATTAAAATTTAATTTCATAGATTTTACGTTATTTTTGTAAAAATTGCTGTAGTTTAGTTTCTGTTACTAAATTATAACCCATCTTAATATTAACCAGAACTAAAATGGGTCACTAAATCTACTAACTCATAAATGAACGCTTAAAGTCTGTTACAGTATATAAATTCAATGGTTTCAATTCCATTAATAACACATAGCTTTGCTGAAAAACGTTGTTTACTCTATTCTGCTGCTTTATTGAAATTTATATTCCAATGTTATGTCTTTTAGACAAATACAAACCTTGAAGGGCGTCTAGGGCCGTTCCTTTCAGTGTAATCTTCATAAATCTTATTTCCTGTAAAACACTTTCCAACGACAAACTAAATTATTAAAATTGGCCCATTAGTTTTGGAGGAGTAATGATAAAAACCCCCTAGCGTATTAAATAATTATAGATTATTTTACCTGTGTTTCATGTTCTTCATTTTGATGTAGAAATGGGAAAATGTCTGAGTCATTAATTTCATCTGCATCAATCTATAATTCGTAATATATTTCATATTTTTAATTGATTCCGTATCTGGCCCTGATTGATCAATATAAGCTTCACTACCACTATTGTCTCTGTCACTATCACTGTCATTGTTCCTCCTGTCACCAAACGTCCCCCGCTTCCACTACAAACCCTGCCTTTCCTCAGGCTGCGTCAGTTGTTTTCTTGGTGTGGTCTAAAACTTTTTTCCATTCCGATCCAGTAAATACCCCAAACCCTCTTTTGTCAATTTCATGATTTCAGACAAATTATTATTCTTATTTTTTGACGCTACATAGCCTTTTACTTTAGCCCATATCATCTCGGAACTATTGTCATGGTATGGTGGAAGTCTTAAAATTTTATGCCCTTTGGCTTTAGCTAACTGATCAATTATATAGACCGGGAATCGTGGCTTAAGCTGTTTTACAATGCCTAAACATTCTGACCCAATGTTCTTGATACCTGAACATATTTTCACGAGCCTTAAAAAAGCACTATGTTATAGATTTACTGTATTAGTCTGATGAGTAATCATGGTGCCATTTATGGCTCTCTATTATCTATTTTTTATATCTTACAATTTCCATTATGTATTTGTAAAAGTTGTTGTTGTAAGTTGTGATTTAACAGCAGATTTCCATACAGTAATCTGCAAGCGGTTTTCTTTTCAAAGTCAAACCTCAATATTGGCCAACGGATTTTGACGTTTGAGGTGTCAAATTTAGGGTTTTATTGTAAATTTGTCAATACGTCTCAGAATTTTTTAAAGGGGCATCACTAAAGTATAGTAAAGGGCTGAGGTTTAAGCACAGTGGTGCTATCCATAGACATTTGAACAAGCTCAGTTCACTTTGTTTACACCTGAACTTCATATGGTCATGCTTTGAAATAGTTCTACATGTAAACCACAAATTGCAGTGTTTGCAAGCTAAGTTTCAACTGAGTAATCTAGTTTAAATTAATAGATACTTTTAGATTTTCAAAAGAGCATGGATGTCTTACTTTTGGTCCTTATTTTCGATAATCCAGAGATTCACACACTCGGAACCTTCACTGTTTATATTACTTGGGTTTTATTAGACATAACTGTATTGAAAAAGGGATAAAGAAGTGTAATTAATGAAATTAATTAACTGTTTATTCATGATAACTTTTTTATACAATCACCGTACCTTCATAAAATAAATAAATTAATGGTTTTCATATTGTTGAAAATAACATTGTCAGTATACAAAATATCAACAGAACAAATTAGGTGGAATTATGCATAATAGTTTAAGTTCATCTTCATTTGCAGTGACAACATAGCTGTGTTCCTGAAACAAAAATACTTCTCTATAGCTATATGAATAAACCCAAATAAAGTGATGTATAATATTTTTTTGTAAAACTTTTATGCATATTAACTCATTATTAATACAATTTTTTGGATTCTTTACAGAGCATATCCAGAACTCCAGAAATGTTCTAAAATATACATATTTGTTATCAAATTATAGCTATTTCTCTCTAGAGGTGCCTTTTGCGGGTTCGGAAAATATCCCATGAAAAGGCTATGCACAGGAGGCTTTTGAAATTCCAGCGAAAATTCAACAATCTGTTGTGATCCCTGTGAACTTTTTCCAATTGACATTTGTCTATAACAATTCCTCCATCGCAGCAGACCGTGTACTCCGCCAATTTCCAGAGGATTTATTCTGTATATGTGAGCATTCAACATGAGTAAGGAAAAGTATTGTTTGAATATATTTTGTAAATAATATACTTAAAACGTACATTTAATCATTCATAAGTTTTAAACTTGAAAAAAATTACCAAGAGGATCAAAATCGTTTCCATTGTAATATACACTCTTTGTAGAAGGGTCATCCAGAAAATAAAGAACGTTTTGTTACTACATCTAGCCCTGTCGTCCCAACACCGCGACTAAGTGTGTGGTCCTCTCCTGGACTCAATTCGAGCAAAGTCTCATTGTCAACCGATCACGCATTTCCTTCTTACAGCTTTTCAAAATGACGGTGTCAACTGAAAATCCTGCTGCATGCGAGTAAAGTGATTTCAATAGTGTTTTGCGTTTAAAACGTTTATTTCAATTTTAGATTTATTGAATTTAAGCCTAGAGGAGAACAAAGAAACCTTGAGTCTATTGCAAGGCCCAACAATAGCTTGATATGCCATACAAACATGCGTCATGGATAAATCCGATCGCAGGCGAGGGATATGCATATTGCTCATCCGTGCTGACGTTGCGCCCGCTCCATGCAGCAGCACTTTGCCGCCTCAAGTGAAATATTTTCGGACACACCCCGTATAACCCATGCCTGGCCTTACATGATTACCATCTTTAAGGTTAAGGAATTTTTAGGCAGGAAAGTACTTGAAAATGATAAGGAACTGAAAGAAGCAACATTATTAGGTTAAATCAGTTTGACAGAATTTTCAAAGGACACCGGCATTTTGCTGTAAGAATGAAATGCGTGGTCGGTCGGCAACAAGGCTTGGCTCAGATTGGGACTAGGAGTGGAAGTTAAGGCCGCACTGATCAGTCACAGAGATGTGACCACTGGACTAGATGTAGGGAAAAAACGTTCTTTACTTTATGGACGACCCAAGTATTTAATATAATTCTTAATTTTGCCTTTTAATTTTTAATGAATGTAATGTTGCTATAAAATATAAATGTTAGCAAACATATGATCGATGAAATCGAAACAAACAAATAATATAATCTCACGAACAAATTAAATTCAATTTCAATATGGTTAGTTTTATAATTAAAACCCCCCTTTTGCAGCAGACCTTCATCTCCGGTCCATTTCAATAACACATATTATCATTCCTCAGCATTTTAAATGTAACATATATTATGCTACATTTCAGGCAGTTTAGATCAAGGCACCTCCCTCCCCCTCAGCCCCCAAATCCACATACTTTCTTTATATTTTTAAATAATTTGTTATTTTAAAGAGTAATATTGGGAAATGAACATTATAAAGTACAGCTATACATGAATTAGGCCTAAGTTACAATTCGTTATTGCCAGAGGTAAGGTAGTGCATAGTTATATTAATAATGAAGCAGTAAACAACAGTATATAACAACAGGTAACTCTATAACTAGAGGCACTAGGCTCTTTTAAAAGTTTAACACACTTAAGTAATGATTACTTTAAGATGATAACTATAACGTAAAAAATTGATATCTTGTAAATATGTTTTAACTGTGCACATAAATTCATGAGCCGCCAAGAGTCCGAGTTTGATTACACCAAAGTTGATACGCCAAATAAATTCCTCAAGTAATAGGCATGCACAGCTTACCTGGTGTTTGAGCATGCTGCATCTTGTCTTCCGCCTTACGCCTGGTAGAATAAGACCTGCCCCCCGGCACTGCTGCAGCCCGTGACAGCATCTTAAGTTACTCTTGTCTTTCTGAAACTGTCCTGATCCCCGACGACCTAAAACATAACAAATTACTTGTTTTTTAGCGAATTTCCCCTATAGGGAAGTAGCTATTACCGTAGGCGGCATGGTGAGACTTAAGCCCGGGACCATGTTAATTTTTCATTTTGAGGTCCCTACACCCCATAAACTCCGTTCGTTCATTTTCATATATATGTATATATACAGGGTGAGTTTTAATTGTCCCCCCCCTTACTTTTTTTTACATTTCTAAAAATAACTATCCCAGACCCCGCCCAAACATTATTGGGTAGTAAGAACCTCGTTTTGAGGGGGTACTCATTTTCGGCCGCCATCTTGGATCCGCCATATTGGATCCAAAATAATTTTTTCAAATGTAAAAGTAGTGTTGTGACCCATCATTTCAAGCTAGATTTTTTCACTGATTACAATGCCGCAATCCGTTTTTTAATATCTCGATTCGTTCTCAAGATATGAGTACTTTTAATTTATTTATTTTCAACCAATTTTAACATTACAAATTGATAAAATAGGCCCATAACCACAAAATAATGCTAGATAGTGACGAATAACCACCATCAGTCATTGTTGAGCGATTTACACTTAACTTTCACCAGTATAAATTTTTTGACCGCCATCTTGGATCCGCCATTTTGAAATGAGGTAAGTTATTTCAAATATGAAGTTGGGGTTGTGACCCATCATTTCAAACTGGTTTTTTGCGCTGAATTCAATGCCGCAACCCGTTTTTAATTATCATGTTTAGTTTTCAAGATATTGACAAATTTCTAATAAAAATCTCAAAAAGTATTAATTTTTCAAAAACTAATTTTTATAGCTAAAAACGGGTTGCGGCATTGAATTCGGCGCAAAAAACTAGTTTGAAATGATGGGTCACAACCCCAACTTCATATTTGAAATAACTTACCTCATTTCAAAATGGCGGATCCAAGATGGCGTCCAAAAAATTACATTAGTGAAAGTTAAGTGTAAATCGCTCAACAATGACTGATGGTGGTTATTCGTCACTATCTAGCATTATTTTGTGGTTATGGGCCTATTTTATCAATTTGTAATGTTAAAATTGGTTGAAAATAAATAAATTAAAAGTACTCATATCTTGAGAACGAATCGAGATATTAAAAAACCGATTGCGGCATTGTAATCAGAGAAAAAATCTAGCTTGAAATGATGGGTCACAACACCACTTTTACATTTGAAAAAAATATTTTGGATCCAATATGGCGGATCCAAGATGGCGGCCGAAAATGAGTACCCCCTCAAAACGAGGTTCTTACTACCCAATAATGTTTGGGCGGGGTCTGGGATAGTTATTTTTAGAAATGTAAAAAAAGTAAGGGGGGGGACAATTAAAACTCACCCTGTATATATATATATATATATATATATATATGTATATATGTATATGTATATATATATGTATATATATATATATATATATATATATATATATATATACCTGTCCGTAGGCGCGATAACTTTTGTAAAAAAGACCCGATCTTGATGAAATTTGGAACGAACGTGTAAAGCGTCATTTATGACTTCGAGTTCGAAAACCAACAAATTGGTTTACTCTAAGAAGGTTTTTTGACCAAATAAAATTTATTTTCAAGATTTAACACCTTTCTTCTAATTATTTTTAAATTTAACTGTCAAAATTGAATTAAGCTTAAAAAAACAAACAATTTAGCATTTTGAGTTATTACTCTACGTCAATCCATTGCTTAGATATTGGATAGTATTGGATGTGCCAAACACAGTACGTTGTCCAATATTATTTTTAATTTTTCCCTCCAAAAAGTATAGTCACCCTGATTTGAGATGTTTTATAAAAATACAATTCTGAAAATATGATTAAATTTTCAGGTGATGCATATTTTATTTGTATTTATTTTGAATAGTTAGAGTAAATTGATCAAGATTTTGCAGAAAATATATACTATATCAAAAAATACAAATTATTTTTAAATTTAATAAAGCAATTATGAGCATTTGGAGGGGAGGGATGTCTTGGTCTAAACTGCCTGAAAATATAGCACAATATATGGTATGTATACAATTATGAGGATTGATAATATGTTTTATTGAAATTGGCTGCAGATGTAGGTGTGTTGCAACAGGGATGTTTTGATTACTGTATTTCTGACCATATGATTGAATTTAATTTTTTCATGAGATTAAGTTATTTGTTTGATTTGAGTGTTTTGAGTTCATTGATTATATGTTTGTTGACATTTATATACTTTAGCAAGATTACAGTTATTTAAAATTAAAAGACTGAGAATCATATAAAATACAAAAGTGTATGTATTACTAATGAAAACCAATGTGGTCTCTTTGTTATTTTCCTCATGTTTAAAGCTTATGAATGATTTCTCTCATTATAATTTCCTTCAAATAAGTTGAATGCTCACATATACAAAATAAATCCTATGGAAATTCGCTGAGTACGCAGGTCTGCTGCGACGGGGGTGTTTTAACTGAATTTAATGGTATAAACCATAATTAGATTGCTATAATTTTTCTCTGTAAGAAGCCAAAAAAACATGTTGGGCGGTTATTTTCTGAATCACTGCTCCTGTAGCAGTTGACAAGCATGAGATTTTTTCAAAAGGTAAGGGATGTATAATAAATAAAGAAACACATTTTAATACTGTTGATTATGGAGTGCATATATTTTCAGCTAATTATTTTTACAATTAATAACCTGTGCTGATAAAACATCTAGAATATGATTGAATTGTTCTACCACTCAACACGCCAGTGTTAGGCGACTGAAACCCACTGCTGGCCTAGCCTAGCTAACGTTTACGTATTTTTTCATTTGGTTCAGCTTTAAATCAAAAAGATATTGATTCCTATTGTTCATAGTTGGTTGACTCAAAACGGTTACATTTTCAGACCAGTCAATTGGGGAAATATCATCGACTTCCGGGAAGACAAACTTGAAGTCTCCTGCCGTGCGTCTGATGAATTTAACGGTGCACTCTTTTAAGGATTTGTCACATGACATGATCAGCGGAACAACATGTTTTTCTAGTTTCCTGGTTGTTAATCTTACAATGATATAATCACTGGGTTTTTGAATGTATTTATTGGGAAATGGGCTGCTTTCTTATCCATCTTCTTACAAATCTTCTTGGTGAAAATCGTCATCTTCATCATTGCTGCTGTCATCTTCAGTGTCGGTGTAAATTTGACTGTACCTCAATCGTTTAGGTGGTGGTGCTTGGGCTGAAATTTTGTTAACGTACAAACTAAAAAAAAGGAAAAGTGGCATCAGAATATTAAACACCATATTGACCTGTACATAGTAAAAATTAACAATTATTCCGCTTGTTGAGGTTTTTTACTGCTCAAAGATTCTGTAAAATTAAGTTTTGTTAGAAAGTTTTGAAATAACTAATAAGATCTTTTTACAGTAATTAAACTTGTTTTTTAAGTATAAAATGTTTTAAGTATTAAGTTGACAGAACAAATTGAGATAAAATATTTAAGGACGGTAGTTGGAAGAAATTATTATTAAATTCGCAATGGCTACGCGTTATATGATAATTGTAACATAATAATATTTATTATTATTATAAATAAGGCATTTTATAAAAGGTAAAACTCAGTATAAGTTAATAGTACAACAATAATATAGTAATACTATAATATTATTATAAGTAAGACATTTTACAAAAAGTAACACTCTGTATAACTCAGTAAGACTCAGTATAAGTAAATAATACAACAATAATGAGTAAGACATTTTTCAAAATGTAAGATAAACAGTAATCTCTTGACTTATTTGATCCATAGCAGTATTGACAAAACCAATTTTTCGTCTTTGGTACATGATTAAGTCCCAAACATTTAGGTGGTACCAAGAGAGGCAGCTGTTGCATAAAATACTGCCTTCGTCCGAGTTTGAGTAGCAGACCGGGCAGAGCCAAGCTGGGCTTTTTTTCTTTACCTGCAATTACCGAATAATAGTTATTAGTCCGATCACTTAAGCGAATTTTATTTAGGGAAGAAGCCATTAGCGTAGGTGGCATGGTAAGAGTTAATAATTTAATTTCTTTCATAGTGCAATAAATTTTGTTTTCTTATTTAAGGAGGATCAAAGTAAAATAAAAAAAAGGAATTAGCAAAAAATGCAATATATTTCAGATACATATATTTAACCACATATATACATACATGTATATACTGTTAATACTTGTAAATACTGTTACACGAATAAATGTGTATATGTGGTAAACTATAGGTAACTGAAATCATATCAAGGTATCTGACTTAGGTTTGACTTATTTGATTATAATCATGTGCTGGTTTCCCACTGGAAATTAGCTAAAAGTAGTAAAGCCCAACAACTTAAACAGAATTCAGTACGGATAACTTCATGAGGTACATCATTAAAATGCCCATATTAGTGATTTAAAATATGCTTTTAACCCTGTAATAAACTAAATGAATTAAAGTCAATACTTGAATGGTAGAAGAATACTGTCAGTTGCATGCCAAAATTCAGAAAAACGTATGTCCAAATAATCAGTTGCCCTAGGTAATCATTTAGATTAAAAGCAGTTATAAAAGATTGACCTCTGGTTTTACTTTCAGGTCTTTTTTTTGGGGGGGGGGGGTCATCTTTCTCCCCGCTTTCTGCATTCTGTGCTGCACCAATCTGGAAAAGAAAGCATGTTAGTTTCATTACAATTTTTAAACCAGTAGGTGGAAAGGAATTCCTGATTTAAAGCTATTGTTTCATCCTTTTAAACAAAAAAATATGATTAAATTACACTTTAAAGTTTACAGTCTGATGTCAATAAAAGTACACCCGCTCCCTCCTTCCGCGAAAGAGTGGATATTGAGGTAAAAAACATTCCAACGAAACTGCGCAGAAACCCTGAGCAGTCGTTATCAATTGTTTCCGTTTTATACTACTCTGAAAGCCAGGTGCGTTGTGACTGTGCGGAGTATAGGGTGAGTTTGTGCCGGTGACATCAACATAGAGTACTTCGACGATTTGGACTATGTTAGGATATATCCACCTCGCATACAACCAAAATCATCATCAAAATCGTCATCAAAATTAAAATCTATTCAATGATCTGTCGGAGGAGGAGTTCAGAGATAGATTTAGGTTCTCAAAGGTTGCAGTCCATGAATTAATTGAATTGATGGGTGATGATGGATATGATCTGCCACGCGACTTTCCGAAGGGATTCAGTTTTTTTGGTCATGGAGTTTTTTTTCAATTATCGGATGTTTCAACACTAGTGCTTTTAAACAATCCACCTCTTGTTTGCTAAAATTTGGTGTACGCTTCTTCTCTTTACCAGCCATGTTCTCTCGCACTGACTCAAAGTAGCAGTAAGAATTTGTAAAACAAATGAAAAAGAAACAACACTTTTTAACGGGCACAATTGTTTAACTGAAAAAAAACCATAAAAACAACAAATTAAAAACAACAAATTTCAAACTACTCTCACTGTGTCATCCACCTACCCCAACAATTCACAGAAAACTGATAACGAGAGCTGTAAAGTCCCCACACCACGCACAACAATAGGGCGCTTTTGTTGTCGTCGTCGATCAGGTGTTTCGCAGTTGCCGCCGCCAGCCCCAAAACCAAAATTCCCCGCGATTCCCTGTCCATCTAGCTACACTGCCACTTATTTCCGACTAAAGCTGATACCGAACTACTTCCACTTGGTCAAGACCTCCCAAGCCCCACTTTTGCCACGTGAACTAAAGTTAGGCGCCCTTAAAAACTAGGCACGTATTAGCTAGGCCCGAGCTCCCAAACCGCCCCAAAGATTAACTATATTGTCAGCTATTCTTAAGTTAAGGAGGTTACATTCTACGGACAACAATTTGGTCTAAGCAAATCTATTAAACCTTTAATATATTCATCATACATTTCACCAATTTAGCAATTTATTTATAAATATCTTCTCATATTTTTGTTTTCCTACACCAAACAGTAGCTGTTATATCACCTTTTGAATATGGTAACGGAGGTTTCTCAGAAAAAGAACTCATATAGCCTTAATTTAAAATCATAAAAAAATCTGTGAATTACAAAAATCTAAATTTGTAATACTGTACCTCATTCTCAAAAAAATGCTTGTTTGCTAAATGTATACAGGGTAACTGTGCCACCATTGGTATCTCAGAAACTATTGGATTGAGAGAAAACTTTAGATGAAGGTCTTCACCTTCTTTTTTAAGGCATTTAAAAATATGAATTACATTTTCTACTAAATGGTTCTACGTTTTTACAGTTGATTTGTAATTAATTTGGTTCCTTTCATAATGGTTTTATGGTTGTTTTGTTGATTTCTTTAGGTAATATGTACTACATAAAAGTTAAATTTAGTTTAGGCAGTTAAATTAAAGTCATAATTATTCATAATTGTGACTTATCTGTTCAATGATCAACTTAAAATGTGGCGTTATCTTCAATTAGGTAGTGGGAGTTGTAGTTTTTAGCGTGAGCAAAGCCACGGGCAACAACTAGTTCAATAGTAAAATTATGGCTAAACTTCAGAAACTTCTAAAGTTAATTTGGTCTACCGCAGGAGTTTACGAGGAATGATTTTTTTGGGAAACACCTTCAATTGTATTACAGACAAAAAAAGTGCTCTGCATACAGCAATTTGCAGCTGACCGCGAGCAAACCTGGCGCCGTGAACAAATACCTACTTTACTTTGTTTAGGGACTGCCCCTGCGCATTATTGATTGTTGATTGCCAAAACAGCAGAGGCGTAACCAGGATGACCCAAAGGGGGATTACACTAAGGGGTTCTGGGTCTCGGAAAAATTGGAAAAATAAGAACCATAAACTCGCTTTTTCGTTGTGTAGAGGCATAGGGGTGAAGGTTGGTGTGACGGTTGCGGGTGTTTTGACTGAGGGATTTAATGAATACACTAGTTTGAAATTCCTGAAAATGTCGTGATTTAATACATTTATAGTATATTAGTGTTTTCACCGAATTTCAGCTTTAAGATCCACCGCTTATTGATTGTTTAGTTTACTTCTTTAAAGTTTTGTTTTCCTATTTGATATATGTAAATATGTTAAATGTACAACTCAAGAATCAAAGTTAAACTTCTTTACTGGGCGTTTGTTATTTGTTATCTAAACATAAATTAGTTGTTTTATTTTTATTCAATGTCAATAAAAATTAGATTGCTGTATTCCTTAGGACGCGTCCGGACGTATTATTCATATTCATGTAGACTTTAACCCATTACAGTGGCATGAGGAGGGCACAGAGCGTATCAACTGATATAAAGATACAACGTACGGCGGTCAACTTGGGCTTTCCCCATCCTACGGCCTCGGAGATTGACACGTTTTCCAATGAGAGCGCGATCCTTAACTTACAACTTAACTTTTCCTCGTGAAGTGCTAAATGGCGTTTGCTCACATTCAGAAATTGAGCAGTAGACAAACGATTTTCTTGTTTTTTGTTTAGGGTTATTTTGTTTTTGTAGAGTTGGCGTTTACTTTAATAAAGTTGTCACGTAGTATGTACAGTTGTCATCATATATACCGTATTTAATTGTGGTTATAAATAGTAAGAATAAGCAGTAATAAACATAATAATAAATTTAGCTTATTTAAGGGATAATAAAGACATTTTTATTTCATTTCAGGAATTGTGCCAGCACCTATTGGTAAGGGGGATCGAATTATCCTTCTGCATGCTGGAAAATCAGATGGATTCATTTCGAACTGTTGCCTCTTGTTTGCGTCCACAAAAAAACAACGATTATCATGAGGAGATAAACCACCAACATTCGAAAACTGGTTCAAATCCTCACTTCTGCCGAACCTGTCATCACCTTCAATTATCGTCATGGACAATGTCAAATACCATTAGAAGATTTTTGACAAAGCCCCTACGACCGCTGACCTAAAAGCGGTCATCAGACCATAACATCGACTACCCTAGCTATTTAACTAAGGCGGGACTTCTAAATTTTTGGTACGGCGACATAAACCACAAACCCCCAAGTACATAATTGACGAGTTGGCCAAGGAGAAAGGGCACACCATATTGGGACTGTCACTCTATCACTGCCATTTCAACAGCATTGAACTGATCTGGGCACAAATTAAAGGGTACGTGGCAACGTACAACAAGAAATTCAATGTCAGAGATCATCCGGTTGACTAAAGAAGCCATTCATCAAGTTACTGCAAATGAATGGAAAAAATCGTTGACCATACTAAGAAAATTATCGAAGACGCTTGGAAAAAGAAAGGGCTCAACGAAAACGCAGTTGAACAATTAATTAAGTTTACACATTTATGACAGTGACAGCAGTGAAGATAGTGATGCCGAAGAACCTGAACATAATCCGCCCAGCCCTGACACCGAGACCGACGAAGAAGACGAATTATTCTACGTAAATGAAACAATGAGTTTCAAGAAAGTGAAACAATTTCTCCGTTTCACTAAAATAACTGTATATTTTGTAATTATATTTCTTTCATTGTCTATACATTTTTATTTATTTTCATCTTAAGATTATTATTCTAAATTAGAGTGATAGTTAATAACATTTTATCAAATATATTTTTGATAACACTTACAGTAAGGAGTGTTTTAATTCCATAGAGAATAAGTTTCGGCGGCAGTCCTCTAAATTCATAATTTACTCACTTTAAGTCATTGGTTTAAACAAACACAAACTAAGTTGAAAATAAAGTATATAATTACATGAGACATAATCTGATGTAATTCAGGTACCCGTAATATTTAATTCTGATACCTACCTATAGCTTAATGAAGATAGTGTGTATGAAACAAAACAAAGATATAGCCAATACGCATCTGTGTGTGTAACCAACCATTAATGCAGAAATCGTTGTCTGGGGCATTTTCCGTTATCTCCGAAACAAAATTTATTTTAATTTTACCATGTGGGATAAATTATTTATGAGCAGTTTGATTTTCCCGTGGTCAAAAGTTTAATGGTAACTTTGGGTCAAATTCCTTTGATGGCGCTGAGCGATGCAGTTGGCATCAGTGGTGACAGCCAGGTCTACATCATCAGTTCGGTCGTCTGCATCATATTTTACCTCCCCTCTCGCCGCGCAAAGCTTCAGTAATCAAACGATAAAAGTTAAGCATATTTTGAACCGGAAATGTCTTAATTTCAAGATGGCGTTCAAGATGAGGTCAAAAGCGTTAAAGATTTATGCAATCATTGCCATATGTGATGCTAACAATCAACGGGTGGTAAGAGCTTTTACTTTGACTTGATAATCGTTTTCAGCCGCCCATCTTAGATGCGCCATAATGGATGTAATATTTAATTCAAATATTTAATTCAAATAATTAACAACCACCAAACTAGTGGTCCTATTTTTTTTCTGTTGAAAAACAAAGCTCAATACTGTATTTAAATTAGTTTTTCTACAAATTTGGATTTTTATTTTCGAATATTTTGCCCTATCTCACCTCCTTTACCCCTAAAATGGGCCCTGAAATAAATTTGTTTGTAAATTTCCACTTTGGTTTTTTTGTTTTTCTTTATTTGTGAGTTTATTTTTTATTTCGATTCAAAGTTTGACATGGAGAGAGTCAGTTTTACCGCTCAGGTTTAGGCCTCTATCAATGGTCATTCGCCAATTTATTTCGTTTCAGCCCCTAAAAGAGTTCTAAAGTTTAACTTTCATTATATTTTAATTTTCCTCGTGGTTTTTTCTAATATCTTCTTAAAATGAGAGACCCAAGTTTTGACTTGGGGTTACTCGGTGTCACCGCCCACGTTTAAGCGGAGTCTTTGGCCATTTCTCACCCCAATCAACCCCTACAAACAACCAAAAAATGAAGCTAATTGTACTATTTTCAAATGTTTGACATTGCTATTTCGAAACAAATACTTTTGCCTAACCCCCTGGCCCCCGGACCCTCTCCCCGTTCAAATAATTAACCTTCCACAACCAACAACCCCCACCACCAAACATCCCTCCAAACCCCAACATACCTTGTGCCGAGAATTTGTATGTAGTTTTATTAACTTTCCCTTGTGACTTTAATATCCAAACCCCCCTCATTTTTACCCCTCAGGTTTGTCAGAGGTCATTCGCCGATATTACCCCATTTTAACTTTTAAAATACTTGTCTTAAGTTGAACCTTTATTTTTTGAAATTTTCTCTTGTAAAAAAAATTATTATTTGATTGAGATGCCCAGAAGGGATTTCAGAAGGGATTTTTTTATTGTTACCTCCCTTGAATAACCCTAAGTTATTTGTCAATTCTAAACGCTTTCGACCCCTAATCCCGCCAATAAAAAAAGAAAAATCAAGTACTATTCAAAAGTTTGGCAATACTATTTTAAAACAACAATTTTGTCTCACACCTGGCCCGGTATTATCAGAGGCAAAAGCTACTCGCCAACTTAACCCCATTTCAACTCCACAAAAAAAGTTCTCTAAATCTGAACCTGCAATTTTACAATTTCTCTGGTGGTTTTTACCATGTTAAGATATCTTGAGGTAGGAATTTCAACCAAAACAATTAAATAAATTTGGTCTTGTGTCTTTTCAAAATCAAAACCCCCTTCTTTGGGACTAATAATGGGAGGTCTGGGGGCGGAGTATTGTTAAACTGCGGGAGAACACAAACGGGGGCCTGGGGGCGAAGCCCCCAGCGAGCGAAGCGAGTTATTTCCTATACATTCATTTCACGGGTTTCGAGTTTTAGTACCTTAAGGGACGCCTGGAAGAGGTTCACAGGAGGTAGGTTCTGCCTTTAAAAAAATATTTTAGAAGAAGTGTCACCAAGTACAGAACATTGGAACCTATAGTCAGACTCGTGTGGAGGGCAGAACAGAAATATTAAAATAGATTTTCTTTTGAAGTCTGCTCTTGAGGATCATCTTAACCTCCACAACCTTAACTCAACAATACAACACTTTCTTGTTCTGGGAAATTTCTTTGAAATGTCTCGGAATTTCTAACAATGAATCCGCTTTGGAGTATTATCTAAGGTTGTACACGCCTAATCATTATAGGTCAGTAATTACCAAATGCAGAGTTAATAATCCCCTTATTGTCAAAGAAATGAAAAAAAAGATTTTATCAGTACTAAGGATTTAGAACTATCGATAACCAACAGAAAGAAAAGAACCGAAGGAAGTAAAATTAAGTGGTTTCAGTATAGGATTATTGAAGTTCAAAAATCAGACCCTATGACTGTGTTTGTGAAAACAGATTTAGAAGATGAAATGTCTACAAAAATAGACATACAGTACTTAAGAAGGGAGGTAGGAAAAATGATGGACTCCTTTTTCTCTAAAAAACCTCAAAGTATTATGGCGAATGTTATATACATATACATCATTCCTGATGTTCTACCATAATTCATACTTTACTACATAATACTTTTTTATTTACATCATATGTTGTGTTTTGTTTGTTTTTCAATGAAATAAAAAAGATACTTTTCTAAACTAAAATAATTTATTCATTTATATTTGTCGTGATCAAATACACGACAGCGAAATAGAAAAGCCATCACAAAAACAAGCTTGAAGACTTAAAACCTATGTTTTCACTTATCCCAAAAGACTGCTCGAGGCTCTACAAAACTCTGACTGGATCAGAGGAAACGTAAGACGACATTGAAGGCTTCGGAGGAGAATAATATTTTCATCTAGAACCAATCTATAAAGGAAATGTTAAGAAATACATGTAATTGAGATACTGAGTATTACATTTTATATTTAATTTGTTAATTTAATGATTTCAGTTCAGTATTTGTATTGAAGACCAAAATTTGATTTTTAGTACGTTTACTTTTGTTTATATTAATACACAAAATCCAGTATTTGATTTTTGCACTAATAACCAAGCGCCATTTTGGCTCATAGTCTATTGTTGACATTTTTGTGGAGATTAAAATTGTAAGAAATCTATTGAAGACCTAGTGCCACCTTTTCGTTTTATTAACTAATGGTCAAGAAATTTGCTCATTAAATCGAATAGAGAACAATATTCTCTCGACCAAACTCAGCTACCACTTCGGCGACTATTTAAAAATCCGAAGACAAAAAAATGTTAAGAGCAGAAGTGCCATTTTTGACATTGTTGACATTTTAGCTTCCTCGGATGAAGACGAGTCGTCCAGGCAAAATCCAGAGAATTGGCAACAACACTAGTAACGTACAGTTAGTATCAAGACAGCCAAATTAGAGTTGCCAAAAGAAATTCAATGAGGGCATAAATGTTACGAATAAGCAGAACTGTACGATGCATTTAAATTATAAGTTCTAAGCTATGTTTTCTCAACTAACTTTTATCGATAAAATCCAATCCGTAAATTAATAAATATAATTATTTCTCAATTATACTAATGCTCGATTACAACATTAGAACATTATAATTATAACGTTCTTAGTAAAATTTTACTAAGAACGGTTTCAATTCGGTTACTTAATTCGGTTTCATAACCACATTCTTTTTATCTCTTAATTTAAGAAAATATTCATGCTCTCGTTGAGCTAAATGGGAACTTCGATTGTTTGGATACGTAAACATTTTGTTTGGGTACGGAAAACGTTTGTTTGGGTACGAAAAGTTGGTTTAGGTGCGGAAGAGGAATGTTCGGGTACCGAAAAATCAGCTGATCATTATTTATTTTGATGTAATGAAATCGAAGATTTTCGTGAAGCTCAGCTGTACGCGAACGGGCTATTTTCGTATTTATTTATTGTGTTCATAACACAATTTCAAAACAGTGGTATTGTAGTAGCTTTTGAAGGGAAATATAATTCCTAACAAATTAAGCTAAACTCATATATTAAAGATCCATATTTATTACAAAAAGGAACGTGTGTATTTTCAGTTTAGGTTGGATTTTTTTTATTTTTTAAAGTAGATAAATGCAGCCGGAGCTGTACCTCATTTGCCCCAACCTGAGGTTGAAATGTACCAAGTGTGGTAAATTAATTATTAAAATAATCTTTTATCCTTTTATTATTATTTTTTAAGTTTGATCTCAGAGTAGGGTTCTTTGCCAACGGCAATTCGAACTATCTAAACCTTATTTAAGTTTTATACTCAATGAAAAAGTATTTTATAATAACATAATTCAGTTTATTGAACTTTTCTTAAATTATATTCAACAAAATAGGACACTCATTAAAATGAAATGAAATGTATTAAAAGTGGGACCTGATTCACGTATCTTTATTATTTTAGGATCGATTATAGTTCAATTAATATTCCGTATAAGACTAGGTTCCGTATAAGACAGCTATATGCCGATTATCACCAAATCTTATTTAGGGAATTCTTATTGGAACAGCTTGACAGCTGATTATCAATAAGTTGAAGAGAGAAGTCCACCTAAGCCGAGAGTCCACCTACCTTTCGGCGTGGAGACCAGCTGTTGCCGAGTTCTTCTACCTTCAATTTGTATTTAAAAATGGTGAGGGTCATTTGAATTCGTTCGTGCCAGATAGAAATCTATGAACAAAAAAATTGACTCATTCCTCCTGGCGGTCTGTCTCGTACAGTGCCGCGACCGAGTGAGGAATAAAATTATTTACTTCAAATGTCAAATGGTTAGTAATGTCAAAATTATAATAAATAAATAAATCTTTATTTTCTCAATACATAGTTACAATACAGTACACAATATAATATATGCTACAACAGAATACTGTACATAAATTGAAATTAAATTTACAATTAGCAGTTACAACAATTCCTAATACCAGGCTGACCTTATTAATTGTGATATTGATTTCTTCAGTATTGAGAAAACGCCTCCAAGGCAAAGACTGATTGGAGGTATTTATCATGATAAGTAATTTAAATTGCAGTAAGACAAAACTTATTATTTAGACAAACTGTAAAATATACTTCCAAACCCATAAGTTTTATAAATATAATTAAAGCTAAATATAAAATACAATAACAAACTAAACACATACTTTTGAATAACAGAACCTTGTAAAAAAATCTCATTACTCACATATAACAAATTTTAAATAAGTACCTGATAAAAAATACTAACTAAAATCTAGAAATAAATTCAAATTCCTTCTGTTGTATAATATCAGTAACCTTATTACTAAATAAAACAGAAATATGCCTATACTATAGTAACAGTGCTGTACAAGTGAGGTTATTGTTTATACTTACAATAAACATAATAAAGGTAAATCGTAAGTTATAATTGTGGTAGATAATTTAGAATAATTAAGTTAATTTTATTGTGACGGGATGTTGTAACGTCAATATTGTTCCCTTTAAAATATTTTGGGAATTTTCACAGGAAAAAACGAAATTTTTTACGAAAGATGAATGATTTACAATAAAATTTAACAACTATACAAAATATTCTTCATATCTTCTTTCTTCAACAGATGGCGTCTAGAAGGAGGTCGTCTTCATCAACGTGGATCCGTAGATAGACTTCTCGATGTTCAGTCAGAGGAGAAAGAAGTTTGGGAACTTTCATTTTTCTAATGATATATTCTTCAAGAGTTAATTTTCTTTTTGGCGTCATCTGAGGGCTGAGCTTCGTAGGACTTTTCATTTTGTCTTCAGCTTCAACGTGAAGTAGGCCATAACTCCAATGCTGTTCTAATTCGAACTTTTTTTATTAAGTTCTTCCGTTCTTCGTGAGCTTTGGCTTTCGCGTAAGTAATATCATTCCGGGAGAATATCGTGGCTTTCACAGTTTTTGTGCCGATTATTCTTCTTAATTCTTCTCTCCTTGTATCATTTTGAGGGAGACGCTCTAACCTCTAACCATGAAGGCTTTATTCTTCTTTTTTCCTCCTTTCTTAGGCACGTAGATTGTGGAAGACATCTATAATTATTAACAATTAAATCAAACAATAATTTTTTTCTTAAGATATAAATTTTTTAAGTGCTTGAATATGATAAGGTCCATTAATACGAGATTTTTGTAGGTCCATTAACATATAGGTAGACCTACCTATTTTATTATATATTTCGTAAGGCCCTTCGTAAATTAGACATAGTCCTTTCACCTGCTATTGACTTTGATAAAGGAGAAGTTTTTAAAAGTACTAATTCTCCTATTTAAAATTCGGTTACTTTATGACTCTCATTTATCTTTTTAGATCTTTTACCATGCTTTTCTGCTATTCGTTTCTTAGCTAATTCTAATTTAAAGATGTGGGTTGTATCATTACTAGGTAAGTGAGGTAAAAGTTTATCCCAAAATCTTTTGTTTTTAACGTTTAAATGTAATTCATTTGGGGTTAGTTTAGTAGTGTCATTGTAGATTTCATTTAAAAATTCATTGATTATTCTAATATAGTCTGTCCAACTTTAATGATTGTCATAACAATAAGTCCTTAAGCATCGTTTTACTTCTTTTACAGTTCTTTCGGCTAGATTACACTGGGGATGTCTCATAGGGGAAAATATAGGTTTTATATTTTCAGTTTTTAGTTTATGAATCCATCGTTTACTTGTAAAGTGAGTTCCATTGTCGGTATGGATTTTCATAGGTTTACCATGATTAGGAATATAATCAAAGAAACTTCTATTTATGACTGCTTGTGTTGTAGCCTTTTTTAATGGGTAAAGTTTAACAAATTTACTGAATATGTCAATGGCAATTAAGATATACAGGGTGAATCTTCTAAGCCGTCCACAGCAGATCATAGGCGAACGGCTTAACGTACAAAGATGAAACAAAACATTTCCCCACTAAATCATACCCAAGGAACAACGTAAAAATATTTTTAACCTTTTTAAAATACAGGGTGTTGAAAAACCGGGGGTTACGGGTTCGAATCTCGGAATTTTTAAATGTAAACATATGTCATATTATACATCATTTTAAAGCTCTAAGCAAGACAAACAATTTGGTGAAGACATAACTCAATTATCTTTATTATTTTCAAAATGGCGGCCGTTTTTTGTGAAAAATATTAGTATTTACGGAATACCCTTTATCTCGAGAACTACTAAAGGTTTTTTCGTTCTGTTTCAAAATTCTTAATCCTTGTAAACTCAGCTTTAATTTGATATGCAAGATGCTGACATTAAAAGAAAATAAATATTTTTAAAAAATTTTTATTTTTTGTAAATGTTGGTAGTACTGAAAATCGAAAATTTTAAATGGCAACATATGTTAAATAAGATATCATTTTAAAGGTCTTGCAAAAACCTACAATTTTCTAATTTACACTTACCTCCTATCTTAAGTAGTTTTGTTGTAATAAACAAAAAACTCCATTTTCCCATATAACGCCCATGTTAAATTTCCTGTACTCAATGTTAAAGGATGCAAATTTATATGCTTTGAGTACTGCTCATTTAACATGGACGCTATATGGGAAAATGGAGTTTTTTGTTTATTACTACAAAACTACTTAAAATAGGAGGTAAGTATAAATTGAAAAGTTGTTGGTTTTCGGAGGACCTTTAAAATGATATCCTATTTAACATATGTTGCCATTAAAAGTTTTTGATTTTCAGTACTACCAACATTTACAAAAAATCAAATTTTTTTTAAAAATATTTATTTTCTTCTAATGTAGCCATTTTGCATATCAAATTAAAGCTGAGTTTACAAGGATTTAAATTTTCAAACAGAACGAAAAAACCTTCAGTAGTTCTCGAGATACAGGGTATTCCGTAAATACTAATATTTTTCACAAAAACGGCCGCCATTTTGAAAATAATAAAGATAATTGAGTTCTGTTTTCACCAAATTATTTGTTTTGCTTAGAGCTTTAAAATGATGTATAATATGACATATGTTTACATTTAAAAATTCCGAGATTCGAACCCGTGACCCCCGGTTTTTGGAACACCCTGCATTTTAAAAAGGTTAAAAATATTTTTACGTTGTTCCTTGGGTATGATTTAGTGGGGAAATGTTTTGCTTCATCTTTGTACGTTAAGCCGTTCGCCTATGATCTGTTGTGGACGGCTTAGAAGATTCACCCTTTTCCTTTGGGGAGAGGACCGAGAAAAACTAAAGATAGTATTTAATTTATATTTGAAACATTCACACCATGAGTTAAACCGTGATTAGTATGATTTGCATTTTTACTCTTTTGACAAACTTCACATTTAGAGAATAAAGTTCTTATTCTTCTGGACATATTCTCGAATATAAATGATTCACTAAGGATCTGATAACATTTTAATGATCCGCAATGCAAATGGTAAAAATGACAGCTCCAAATTAGCTTTGTTATTATATTATCTGGAATAACTATTCTCCAATCAGGATTTATTTTAGTATTTTGTACTAAGATATTGTCAATGATCTGGTAATGAGTTAAATTATCTGTTTCGTTTTCACACTGGAGTTCCTTTTGTTTTAATTCTAGATTTTATTTATTTCTGGATCTGTTCCCTGTAAGTCCTGTATATTTTCTAATTCTTTTAATAATTCGGTATTAGGCTTTCGGGTTATTAAGGATATGGTGGGCTGGTGATTTGAATTATAGATTTCCTCGTGGCAATATCGACTCAAACTATCGGCTAATAAATTGTCCTTTCCAGAGCATCCCTAATATTGGTATTCTTGTAAAGCTAATACCCATCTTGTTAATCTGGAATTGAGAAATTTGAAAGTTTTTATAAAAGTTAAGGCTTTATGATCCGTAATGATTTTTAATTTGGCTCCTAACACGATTTGTCTGACTTTCTGGAGACAAAATAATATAGATCAAAATTCCTTTCCCGTAGTAAAATAATTTAATTCATGTCCCCTTAATACCCTACTCATAAAAGCAATAGTCCCTTTACTGCCATCTTCTCTTATTTGATAAAGGTGTCCACCTATAGCTTTATCACTAGCATCGCATTGCAAAATGAATTCTTTATTAGGATCAGGATGAGAAGGAGGTTAGTTTTTAGAAATAACTTCTTAGCATTGTAAAGGCTTGATCTTCTTGATCAGTCCATATAAATTTATGTTTGGGTGAGGTAAGTCTCAGCAAGGGTTGGATAGTTTCAGAATATTTATCTATGAATCGGTTAAAATCAATTTAGAAAAAGGAGTATCATGTGAAAATTCAACCATACAATTCCAAAACTACAGCATAAATACAATTACAAAAACTGATACAATAAAATATTTAGGGATAGATTATAACGAAGGAATCAAAATAAACAAAAATGAAATGATCACGAAATTAAGAAATAACATAGAAAAATTAGTTTCAAGCATCCTCTTAAAACCTGATCAAAAAATGGCAATCATAAATCAATATATTTGGCCATCGATTGTTTATCCTGTCCAATGTGCACTATTGAGCCAATTACCAACTATATTTTTAGAAGATATAGACAAAATTATAAGAAGTTCTGTAAAAGAGATAATTGGCCTTCCATCTGATTGTCCAACAAGTATGATATATGCCCCTAAAACACTACGAGGTCTCGGAGTTTTTAGAGCCAGTTGGGAAGCATATCTACAACACTACAGCATAAATACCAAACTACTTGCTATAGAAGATTTACATTTACAAATGTCAAATGATTTTATAAAAGAAATGACTTTCTGTTTAAAAAAATTAAATCTTTGTGAAGAATTACAAAATATACTAATGGAATTAACTCCAACTACAAATAAAGTTCCTACAACTCGAAAATTAAGGAATAAACTGAGAGAAGATTCTTTTAAAGAATGGAACAATCTTCCTCAAAAAGGAAAGGTCATTTCTCTTTTTGCTCAATGCCCAAAATTCATCAAAATAATAATGAATAAACAAGGCCTTAGTATATAAGAATTGACCAACATAATAAAAATGTCTACAAATATAGCAGCTGGTAGAGCCGTTCCTGGCAGATCGCAGGACAACCATTGCCGCCATATAGGTTGCAATGAGATTGAAACCCTTAGCCACGTCCTGGGATTTTGCCCAAAAGGGGAGCTGATGGGAAATGCAAGGCACCATAAAGTAAGATCAATTCTGGCTGATTCCTTCAAAAAAGAAAACTGGGAAGTGTATGAAGAAGTCAATGCCACCTCCACAGATGGCTCAAACAGAAGAATAGATATAGTTGCTATAAACAAAAGAAAAAACAAAGCACTGATTATTGACCCCACTACCAGAACTGAAGCAAGGGAAGATCAAATTAAAGAAGTCAACGAAGAAAAGAAAAAAATGTATGAACCTTGCATTCCATACTTCATCGAAAAATATGAAATTGAAGATTGGCAAGTGACAGGTATATTTATCGGCAGTGGAGGAGCCATTTCAAAATTTTTCGTAGAATTTTTAAAAATACATAAAATCCCATTGAAAATAATCAATCAGATCGTCATAAGTGTGGTGAAAGACTCCATCAAAATTTTAAATTACCATCTATTCTCAACTAATCCCTAAGATTTTTTTTACAATTTTATTTAATATTTTTTAATTTATTCAACTTAAATTATAAAAAAAATTATTTGTGTATGCTGGATCTATTGGTCATCTCGGTTTCCAGACAGCTATCAATTTTTAATAAAGTTGATTTTTCTCTCTATCGTCGGCGTAAATTAAGGTGAAGAAGGGATCTACTTCGTCTTGAAAAACTAAATTTAATGCTCTCACTAACGCGGCGGAAGAAGTTTTTAATCCAAATGGAGTTACACAAAATTGATAAGTTACCCCCTTGGAATTGAAAAGCTGTATATGGTCTAGATTCAGGCATCTAGACCATATATGGCATCTACCTGCCAAAAAGCACTAGAGATATCTAAGGTACTTAACCAACTAGTTTTCCTTCCTTGGAAGAGTATTTCATTTACTCCTCGGTTACACTCATAATCGGGAATGCTGATTTCATTTATTTTTCTTGCATCTAAGCAGAATCTAATTTCTCCAGTTTTTTTTATCACGGGGACGATAGGATTAATATATGGACTATTAGATCTTTCTATAATACCGTCCTTTTCCATTTCATTTATTTCTTTTTTTACATCAATAATATACAGGGTGTCCCGAAATTATGGTAAAATATTTTAGCATGTGATTGCTGAGGTAAAAATAAGAAAAAAAAGTTCATATAAACATAGGGCTTAAAGTGCTTCGTTTTCCGTCTGAGCGTCAGTTTGTGTTTTTTACATGTTTAATTACATCTCACGAACCTCTTGACGTGTAAACTTCAAACTTCGTACATGGATGGTCATTATTAAGAACTATTTTTGCAAGAAGTAAATAGCTGATTTTTAAAAAACAGCTGTTTGTTTCTTTTACAAATTTTAACAATTTAATTGTTAGCAAATTACAGGAAGTAATGAAATGCAATGAGTTGCATGAGTATTCAAGTTTTTTAAACCGTTCAAACCGTACACCGTTAAACTGTGTTTTTTGTGTTTAGCGTTTAACGTAAAATGGAAGGTAATGTACATGCTTATTCATTCTCTGAATTAGCAGATATGCATTTAATGTATGGATTGGGGCGCTGCAATAGTACTGCAGCAAAGCGTCTTTATCAAGAGCATTTTCCCAACAGAATTTGTCCGAGTGCAAGGTGTTTTGCCACCATTCACCAACGCCTGTCTGAAACAGGTTCTTTGTAATCTAAAGAGCACAGCAATGCAGGTAGACCCCGATCTACTAGGTCTGTTGAATTTGAAGAATTAGTGCTTAATGAAATCGCGGAAAATCCTGAGAAGAGCACAAGAGAGTGGCGCTACAGCTTAATTCTAACAAATCTATTATTTGGTAGATACTACATGAGCAACAATTGTATCCTTTCCACATCCAGCAAGTCCAGACTCTAATGCCAAATGACCGACCATGCTCCTCGTGTTTAATTTGTGAATGGTTTGAGCAAAAATGTCGAGATCCAACCTTTTTATCGAACGTTTTATTTACCGATGAGGCTCGCTTCACAAGAACGGCTATTATCAACTATCAAAACCAACATATTTGGGCAGACGAGAATCCTCATGCAATCCAACCTAATCGCCCACAACATCAGTTCAGGAATCGTAGCTGATTATCTTTTTATTTTCGAGCTTCCTTCTAAGCTTAATGGCATAACCTACTTAAACTTTTTGATAGAGGAGCTTCCTACATTACTTGAGGATGTGCCTCTTCAGTTGTGCCAGAAGATGTGGTTTATGCACGATGGGGCACCACCACACTTTAGCGTTCCTGTCCGTGCTCACTTGGATGCTCGCTATCCAGATCAATGGATAGGTCGAGGTGGGCCAGTACCATGGCCAGCAAGGTCGCCGGACTTAAATCCTTTGGATTTTTACCTTTGGGGACATTTAATAATGTCCCCAAAGGTAAAAAAGGCCTTAGTATACAATTCTCCGATCGATACCGTTGATGAACTGCTATTAAGGATTTCTAACGGAATTGAACGAATCAAGCAGACTTCTGGAATTTTCGAACGGGTCCGACAATCGTTCGAAAGACGACTGGACGCATGTATTGAAAACAACGGAGGTCATTTTGAACATCATCTTTAGATTTCTGCTATAATTTTAGTGTCATTCCAGTGCAATTATTTTCCAATGAGCTGTTTATTAATTTATCTTATAAAGGTTTACTGTGTACCTAATGTAGCTGTAACCGTACCTATGTAGTAAAGCGTCTATTTTATTAAACTTGGTTTTACAATTACTGTCATAATTCTTTTCATTACTTACTGTAATTTGCTAACAATTTAATTGTTAAAATTTGTAACAGAAACAAACAGCTGTTTTTTTAAATCAGCTGTTTTTCCAATCAGCTGTTTTTATAATTAAAATTCCAAAGCAGAGTAACTAATTTAGAAAGTGCTATTTTTTATCAAAGATTTGCATGTTTTAATTCAGAAAATTTACGATTTCTCCGTTATTAGTTGTCCGATCTCAGCCATAATCATAATCTTAATATCAGCGTTAATGGGATTAAATTTCGCAACTTTTTTGTCTTTTGTATAATTTTTCTAAAATTTACGGTTTTTAAGATATTTAGCTTTTAAAACAAAAACAGTCGCCATTTTGAAATGGTACAAAGTAGAAATTTGACACTTCTTGCAAAAATAGTTCTTAATAATGACCATCCATGTACAAAGTTTGAAGTTTACACGTCAAGAGGTTCGTGAGATATAATTAAACATGTAAAAAACACAAACAGACGGAAAACGAAGCAATTTAGATCCTATGTTTATATGAACTTTTTTTCTTATTTTTACCTCAGCAATCACATACTAAAATATTTTACCATAATTTCGGGACACCCTATATTTAAGGGGAATCGGATAACTTTGTGATTTAAAAGGTTTGGTTTGATCGATTTCTATTTTATGTTGATATTTATTGCATCTTCCTGGTTTATCCAAAAATACGTCTTTATATTTCTCAAATAATTTCTGTAGTTTGGTTTGCTGCTCTTCAGTTAAATTATTTAAATTATGTCCCGTAAGACAATCTTGGTTTTCTTTCATATCTTTTTGGGGTAATAATATTTCTTCGTTTTGAACTAGATAACATACTATAGCGTTTACATTTTTTATTAAATTTTACTATGGTCTTTCCATTATCGATATTTATGGTTTGTTCCTTAAAATTTAGGGTCATATTTAATTCATTTATAATATCTATTCCAAGTATTAATTTCTTGATTAGTTTAGGGATAGTTAAACATTGGATCATAGTTTTGAAATTTCCTATGGTGATTTCGAGAAATATTATGTTATCCTATTACTTTTATGTCCAGTAGCTGTGATGACTGTAGTATTGTTTGAAGGTAGTTTTCCTTCAATTTTTATCCTGTTTTAACGAATTTCCCCTATAGGGAAGAAGCTATTACCGTAGGTCTCATGGTAAGACCTAAGCCTGAGACCATGATAACTTTTCGTTTTGGGGCCCCCAGAAGCAAAAAACACCATTCGTTCGAATTTCTATATATACAGTGTGTTCATTTTTTTAGGGCCACCATTAGGATCTCGTAAACCGTAAGAGATACAAGGAAGGTTAAATTAGCAAAATTGTGCGTAATAATGAGCTGAATAAAATGGTGAAAAACCATTTAAGGTATTCCATTTAATTCGTTCGCTACGCTCGAAAAACCATTTTTGCCCTAAAACTAAAATTAAAAAAAAACTAAAACTAAATTATTTTACATATGATGTATACTGGCTTTATCTTACAACAATACGTTGCGGAACAGCTGATTCCTACAGAACCTCTCGTTTATTAGAAACAGCTGATTCACCGGAAACAGCAACAATGGAGGCAAATCAGCTGAGATGTTTACAATGAAATTGTAACTCAATGTTGTATTCCTGCATGAAATGGTCCACTCAAAACCAGTTTTTAATAATGTGTTTTTCCGTGGATAATATGTAACATTTATCGTGAATTTTTAATATTTATCGTGCTCATTATAAACATTGTAAGAAATAAGTATTTAAGTTCCTTTTAACATCTTTGTATAGTTTTAGTTTCATAGTAATCAGTATTTTAGTTCAGTATTTTTTAATCATGCCTACTTTTAAGTTTTCTTATGAAGAAAAAGTAGACATGTTTTCAGTTTATATGAAGGCCAATAAAAACACTGCTAAAGCTGCTGAAGATTACTTAACCGGATATCCTGAACGAAACCAGCCTAATCGCACTTTTTTCAAAAAAATAGAAAACAATTTAAGACTGTACGGCTCTTTTGAAAAAAGAAAAGATTCTTCTTCAATTAAGCATAACGAAGACAAGGAAGTAGCTGTATTGGCATATGTATCACAACATAACAGGACATCCGTAAGGGAAGTGGCGAAGGAATGTTCAACATCTGTTGGTACAGCGCACAGCATAATGAAGGGCCATAAGCTTCACCCCTACGTGCCAAGGCCAGTACAGACCTTACACCCAGGAGATAGTGCAAGAAGAATACAGTTTTGTAAGTACGTAATTTGTAATTTATTATATCAACTCTTTTAGTTACGCATAGATTAAATGTCAAATGATAACTGTCTAATGGAAAGGTTTGATAAATTCCTAATGCCCTCTCAGCTAACTTTTTTTGGATGTATTTTTATCGTTAAAGCATATTATAAAAAATAATTTATACTCAATCAGTTAATTTAACATCTAAGTTTTTATAGTGGGTCATTCCATATCAATTCAACACAGTCATTTTCCTGACCATCTCAGATTTCATTGAAATTTGGTATACTGGCACACCCTGTATGGACTAAGAAAAATACCAAATTTGAGCTTAATACCTCAACTAGTTTCAAAATTACACCTCGTTAAAGTTTTCAAAAAATGCTCAAAATCGACCCGTTTGAAAAATTTTAAATTGCTATAACTCCTCTCAAAATTAAGCTAGAGAGGTGAGAGAGGTGTCATTTTACAGCATTTTTAAAGCCCTTTCTAAAAATGCATAGTACTACAAAGGTCAAAATAAAAACTTTTTTAACAATTTCAAAATCAAAAATTGAATTTTAAATTTCTCAAAATGCTCCGCTTTGAAAATTTTGAAAAAATTCTCAAATAGTCCATGTATAGTGAGTGATTAACTGATGGTATAAATTTCATTAGGGGGTGCAAATGGGTTATTACAGAAAAATTAATTTGAAAACAGACTTGCACTAGAATTTCCACTATAATAACGTCTCATTGGGAAGGGATAGGAGTATTTATTTAATTATAGACAAATACTACATTTTAAAGCTAAATTTAATTATTAGAAAGCTTTAGACATATATCATAAGTAAAAAAGCCATTAAAAATAGTTAGTTGAAACTGGGCTACTATTTGACACATAGTATTTTTGTTAAGTTTTAAAACCATATATTTATATTAAATTCACTTTGGCTATGTACACATTTCAGGGAAAACTTGCATTAAATGAACATAATTACTTACATTATTACTGGCAGCCTTTTTTAACATTTCTAAAAAGTTTTGTCAAAGTCGGTGAAGGCTTCGATGGTTTTTTTCTGTTCTTCATGTGACAACTTATAAGTTCGGCCGGTTGGGGTTATAGGATTTACTTTAGTTAGCACATGTGTCACAGGAAGCCAAAGAATATCCGGTCTTCTTGGGAAAGAGAAGCTAGGCGATGGACCAGTTGGGTTTAAAAATGAAACTTTTACTTCATCATTGAGTTCTTCTTTTTCTAGTACATAAGCCAGCCACCAGTTGTTGTCATAGACGATTGTAACATACCCACTGACTTCTGCTAAACTTAAACGATCTTGAATCGTTGTAACAGTTTCAATCTTAAATTCAGTGGATTCTGAAAAAAACTTTTACTTTAATTTTGCTATTACAAGAAGGCATAGGAATGAATGCATGGAGTTTCTGTGTTCCGTCTATCGTTATAGATTTTTTTCCGCCGATTTTCTAGGTGCCTCTCAGTTTCAATATACTCTTGTTGTGTAACGTAAACAAAATTTGCCACAAATATATTTTGCATTGACCACTCGTACAGTTGGAATGGAGTTTGAATTTGGTCATCATAGGGCCTTTGCAAACTGGCTCTGGCGGCTAATCTCTTTACAACTCCTCCAACACCATCACAGGCACTTTTCCCATGAGCAGTTGCTGAGAAGTGCCACTCTGCGTCAATTTTGAAGTCTTCTGAGTGAAAGCTCAGGTTGGTAAAGTTTTTCCTGTTTTTATATTGTGCGGCGGACCCATCAGAAAAGTAATATATTCGAGATATGTTGTCTCCAAATTTATCTTTCATGAATTCTATCAGTTTCTTTTGGAAACAATACACTGCTATGGTATTGTGTTCTAAAACTTCGGAAATGATAACAAGGCTTACATGTTTGGTTTTTCCTTCCCTTTTATAATAGATCACAAATGGATGGACAGTTGATTGACCACTGTTCCAGTGGTAGCTTTGCGCTTCATCTTGAAGCACAAAGCTATAGTTCTCGGAAAAGTCACACATGACAAGGTACTCTGAGCTCTCAAGATTCTCTTTTAAGTGAGACAGAAAGGAGCTTTGACTTTTAGCAATAAAGTCATGTCTGATTAATGCTGACAAATTTTGAACAAATAACTCAATAAACTCTGAAGTTGATTTTTCTATTGTCTCCAAATTACATCTATCAACTGATAGCCACTGACGAAAAGTTACTTTTTCGATACCTTTTTCTTCAAAACTTTCTTCCAATAACGTTTTTATGTAATCTGTACCTGGACAGGTTGAACATTCACCAAAGAAACAACTAATGGAGGCAGGGTTGCAAAGTGCTTTGGCAATACAGTGTTTATATGTAAGCAGCTCACCATTAGTTATTGAGCTAATTTTTGCGTTCTCTAACATCAATTTTAAATTCTGATGTATAGTGCAAACGCACACGGAATGGGTACCGCTAGCACCTGCCAGCACACAGTTTTTTGGCCTTAGTTCTGCGAACTTTGAAAATCCTATTTTTATTGTAGGATTTTTATCTTTGAAGGTTCGATAGGCCTCCATTAAATTGCACAACACTAACCGTTTGGGTAGTACGGCTTTATCACCTGTCTCGGTCTTAACAGATACACAGTCTTTTTTACCAGGTAAAACTCGGCTGATTTCATCAGACTCGTAGAATGACCGTACTGCTGTTACTACTTCTGGTGGCAGGCTCTTACCAGGTTTTTGATTAGGGCCTTCTAAAATACCTTTATCTTTAAGTATTTTCTTCGATTGCCTCACCATGTAATTTGGTGCATTGAATTCTCGCATTATTTTCCTTACGCTCCATGAAACAGGCAAGCATGTTAATATCATTAACTTTTTGTCTCTTGAAGTGCAGTGTGAGAAATGGTCTTTTAGGTTTTTCAAAACTGAATCGTCAAGCGTTTCATGAGCTTCATCAGAAGAGGAGTCTTGAATAGAAGTAAAAAGTTTACGTTTCATGGCTGAATTAATCTTAGCAATTTTTTGTGAAGCATAACATTTTGATTTTACTTTTTTTGAATCAAGCGGTGATTCACCAAGTTCATGAAGAGAAGCATTAAGTGTTTGAACAACATCTGATTTAGGCTGGAAATCTGGGTCATTTTCAGAATCAGAATTATTTAAAATTTCTGGCTCTCGGCTAAAATTAGCACTGGCTTGATTGCTTTCTTCATTTTTCTTTAGAGTTGATAACTCTTTTCTGCATACGTCACATACTTTAGCATCTTTAGGCAAGCTTAAATCTTGAAAATGTTCAAGCATCCATTGGGTTACTGTTCTAAGCGATTTTGTTACTCTATGATCTTTCTTTGAAAAAGGATTGAAACATCTAATTGTTCTATGCCTGTTTTCCATTTCAATTCTTAATTAATAAGTCATTGAAAATATTGTTAAAAATCTTCAAATATGTAGACGTAACAACTAATTTTTAAAAACCATGAAAATGTTTTATTTTGAGGAATGTTTTATTAATAAAAACGAATATTGTCAGTTAATTATTAAACAAATGAACTAATTGTAAACAAATTATTAAATTACTCACTCACTAATCTAAATTATTGGACAAAAATATTTGATCTATTAAGAAATATTGTCTGTCTTATTGTAAAACCAAACGGATCTACAGAAATAAGTACAACTGAAATAGGCACTAAGTTACTCTATCACTACACAAGCACTCATTCACTTTGCTCACGAACACTTACACTTTAACTCTCAACAAATATATTTTTTCTCTAATAGATACTTGTTACTGTTACACCACCTGTTACTGACTGGAGACTAAACTCTGAACTGACTCTAACATGTGAACAGCAGAGGCTGCAGTCTCCAACTTGCAGACTGCTACAGGTTGAGACACGTCACTGCAGAACTCATGAGCCAACTTGTTGTGATGAATAATCTATCACTTATTTAACCACTCCTTATCCTTATCAACCACTACCTCCTTACAAGAGGAGTGTAACATCTTTCCAATGAAACAAGCTATATTACCTCCCAAATTATTTATTTTATGAATTAATTTATGAAATGAATAGAAATATTGTGCTATCCAATTACCGTACTTATTAGTTAGGTAATTTTTTTACACAAAAAAAATTAATAATTTATCTTGATATGTCACTTACAAATATAAGTTGATTGTTCTCCAAAAAGTTCTAACAATAATACTTTAAATTACCCAATAGTACTTACAATTCTTAAAAGCATTATGCCATTATCAATTTATTTTTAATATGTGTTAAATAGTAGCCCAGTTTCACCTAACTATTTTTTAATGGCTTTTTTACTTATGATATATGTCTAAAGCTTTCTAATAATTAAATTTAGCTTTAAAATGTAGTATTTGTCTATAATTAAATAAATACTCCTATCCCTTCCCAATGAGACGTTATTATAGTGGAAATTCTAGTGCAAGTCTGTTTTCAAATGAATTTTTCTGTAATAACCCATTTGCACCCCCTAATGAAATTTATACCATCAGTTAACCACTATACATGGACTATTTGAGAATTTTTTCAAAATTTTCAAAGCGGAGCATTTTGAGAAATTTAAAATTTAATTTTTGATTTTGAAATTGTTAAAAAAGTTTTTGTTATGACCTTTGTAGTACTATGCATTTTTAGAAAGGGCTTTAAAAATGCTGTAAAATGACACCTCTCTCACCTCTCTAGCTTAATTTTGAGAGGAGTTATAGCAATTTAAAATTTTACAAACGGGTCGATTTTGAGCATTTTTTGAAAACTTTAACGTGGCATAATTTTGAAACTAGTAGAAGTATCAAGGTAAAATTTTGTATTTTTCTTAGTCTGAGTGGTGTGTACCAGTATACCAAATTTGATTGAAATCTGAGATGGTCAGGTAATTTTTTAATTTAAACTGTGTTGAGTTTATATGGAATGACCCTAGTAGAAACAATCATGATTTTTGGGCCGTACTTCTTAAAGTTCCTGAAATGAAATAGTTCAGAGTAGATACAGAAAATGTACTAACTTACTGTTGTGAAAGACTATAAAAACAACAAAATTTAGATTTGAACGGTTTAATCCTAATTGTTATTATAGACTATAAAATGAACAATTTGGCAAAAGTAGATGAATGAAAAATTGTAGTTGTGGTCGATTTTTATTTTTGTGGACGAAATTAGAAAGTTTAATCTAACTAGGTACTACATCAAATTTATGTTTCAGGTGGATTCTGCGACAGGCAAGAAGGGAACCTGGCTTCTTGGGGAAAATATTATGGACGGATGAAAGCACTTTTTGTAATAATAAAATGTATAATAGAAGGCATATCCATTATTGGTGCAAGGAAAACCCTCATATTGCGTATGCACGCGACAATCAAAGAAGATTTTCAGTAAAAGTGTGGTGTGGGGTTGTGGGGGGTCATGTCTTAGGACCTATTTTTTATGAGGGAAATTTAACTGGCAATCAGTATCTGCAGATGCTGCAAAACGAAATTGCTGATTTGATGGACGATCTTCCCTTAGATATAAGAATCAATTTGTTTTTCCAGCAAGACGGTGCGCCCCCCCCCCACAACAAGAATGTTGTGAGGAACTTTTTAAACAATTTGTACGGTGACCGTTGGATGGGGACAAATGGGCCTGTAAGGTGGCCGGCAAGGTCACCAGACCTTACCCCCCTTGATTTTTTCGTTTGGGGACATGTAAAGAACCTTGTGTACAATCCCTCCCCACCAGACACTGTCGAAGACCTTAGGAACCGAATTTTGAATTCCTTTTTAAGTATCAAGAGACAGTCCCTAGTGAAAGCCACCAACTCTTTAAAAAAGAGAGCAAAGCTGTGTATAAGGAAAGGTGGACATCAATTCGAACAATTTTTGTAAATAGGATATGTAAATAGGATCAATGTTTGTAAATGTTTCAATCATTTAACATTTTAGATTTTTAAAAATGAATGAATTGATGTTTAGGAAAGTAGCGATAACTAACTTAAACAAGATCTACAGTACTGAATAGCAATATTTTGTAAATATTGGCAATCTTTTTAAGTGATTAAAAAATAAACAATTAATGAAATATTCGTCCTTTTCTCTAATTAGTATTGGGATTATTAATTAATTCATGGTTAACATTTTAAAATTACAATTAAATTGAGAAAGTGGATATAATGAATTTTTGTATCATAAAAAGTAATATCAGTGCCTTTATTTGTTTAACAGCTGATTATCCGGTATTGTTGCAGTTTCCGGTGAATCAGCTGTTTCTAATAAACGAGAGGTTCTGTAGGAATCAGCTGTTCCGCAACGTATTGTTGTAAGATAAAGCCAGTATACATCATATGTAAAATAATGACGTAAAATTAACATTTTGTTTGATAAATACGATATTTAATGATTAAAATGCCACATGTGTGGTATTTTTGTAATCAGGAAAAAAAGGTCTATCACATGAATGAGAAAAATAACCATGTGTGTATTACAAATTTTAAACTTGACTAACGTATATAAAAAATGAAAAATTTTATAAAATTTTTATGCACTTTACTAAATTCTACGCAAAATTTGAAGCAACTTTCATCCCAAAAAATTTTTTTTAACTTGAAAAATAAGCGAGTTATGTGCAATTTTAGTTTTAGGGCAAAAATGGTTTTTCGAGCGTAGCGAACGAATTAGATGGAATACCTTAAATGTTTTTTCACCATTTTATTCAGCTCATTATTACGCACAATTTTGCTAATTTAACCTTCCTTGTATCTCTTACGGTTTACGAGATCCTAATGGTGGCCCTAAAAAAATGAACACACTGTATATATTATGTGTCTGTAAGCACGATAGCGCTCGCAAAAATGGTCCGATCTGAATGAAATTTGGCACAGGTGTGTAAAGTAGTAATTATTCGGATGAGTTCGAAAACTAGCCCGATCGGACCACTGGAAGGGGGGGGTAAAGGGGGGTAAACCCCCCAAAAATTGGGTTTTTGTGTTTTTTCACATAGAAAAATCAAAATAATCCAATTTTGTTTGGCACCATTGAATTCAGCTCGAAAAAACAAACAATTTAGTATTTTTAATCATTGATCTATATCCATTGGCTACCGAGTTATTGAAAGTGGTAAACACAGTACGTTGTCCCTATGTTAACCTTATGGGAAATAAGTAAATTTCTTCTTTGTTTGAAATTCATTGTTGGTGATGGTGATTTTATATTTTGATTAGGATTTTTGCGGACATTTGCCATCACTGATTAGTAAAAAACAAGTTTCACGACGTTTCGGGATCTGGAATCTGATCCCGTCTTCAGGTGGAAGAAAACCTAGAACATAACAAGATTAGTAACACATAGCCAGGAAAACCTGGAAAAAAACACAGCTAAAACAGAGAACTGTAAAAGCAGTCAAGAAAAACAATAACACAAAATAACACAGGAATCACAAGAATCAAGAATCACCAGACAGGAGAGAGCACGTCCACACCCAATCAGAGCTGAGCTGAGACTGGTAGGAGGACAGCAAATGGCGGCGGCAACGGAAATGGCGGCGGACACGGCCAACCAAATCACGGCGCGCTACCGGTGGCGAAAACCTGAAACAGAGACATGTGATATGCAAATTCCGTGTGTCTGTTTGTATTTATTAGTTAATTTTTAACCTGATTTTGCCCCTTGGCCTTGCTACGGGTTAACATGTTGTGAGAATTTTGAACAGAATTGTTAGTAATTACCCTATTTGCTGACACTTTATTTTCCCTGTCTTTCAATTCTTTGTTTAATATTGGTAGCCATACTGGCCTTATTTCAAGTGAAGATTGACTGATTGGTTGGTCTGCTAGTTTTATGTATGAAGCTTCAATTAGTTTTCTTTTGAAAAAATGAGGTTCGCGGTGTACTATTTTTGCTTCGTCAAAATTCATCTGGTGATTTTCAGACCAGCAGTGTTGAGCAATTTTTGATTTATCCACTAAGCCCTTCCTCGTGTTATCTTTGTGTTCTTTGATTCTAACATTTAAAGGTCTTTTTGTCTCGCCATAATACGGCCTAGAACAACTATTGCAGTTTATTCTGTAAACACAGTTTTTTGGTCCCTGAGTGCCATTTTTTGGTTTGGTTTTTACGAGACATTGCCTAAGAGTGTTTTGTGTCCTAAACGCGGTTCTAACTTTGAACTTCCTAGCAACTCTTCTAATTTTTTCCGATAATCCCGGCACATAAGGGATTGACATAGGAACGAATTTTTCAGTGTTTTCTGACTCATTCTGTTTAGCCCTACGGTTTTTGCACTTTCTTATTACGGATTGAGGGTATCCATTCTTAGCCAAATCTTGCTCTACTTTTTTGATTTCCTGATTTAATCCATCTTGATTTGAGCAAATGCTCTTTGCTCTGTCAAATAATGAGTAAGCTACCCCTTCTTTGACAGAGTTAGCTATTGGTATTTTGGGTCAGATTTTGGTAGTTTAGGTAAGGATGAGATTTTATGTAGAGTTAGAACATATTGGGTTGATAAGTGGTGGATAAGGAAAAGTTTTGATAGGTTAAGATAGGTGATGTTTGGTTAGGTTAGGTTATGTTTTGTTAGGTTAGGTTATTTTAGGTTAAGTAGAGCAATTCAGGTTTGATATTAGTTTGGTAATGTTTGGTTGTGTTCTGATATTCAAATAAATACAATACAATTACAAATTCAGCCTTTATTATACGTTATGATTAAAGGATGTCATAAAATGAATCACTGCTTCCAAAACTTGATGTTTAATGAGTCAATTTGAGAAGGGGACTTTTTTTATTGATGAGAAAAAGTAAATTTCTATATCTCGCTTATTTTACAACATATCATAATAAAACTTGGTTTGTGGCTTCATTTAGATGAGATCTAATGCATTTTAGTCTAAAATCCCCGATAAATCAATTTTTACGGCAGCAAACCTGCATACTCATTTCCCATGTTATCCTTATGGGAAATAAAAAATTCTATATCTTCCTTATTTCTTAACGTATGTTGATAAAACTTTATATGTGGCTTCATCTAGTTGAAATATACTGGATTATGGCCAAAAATACCCTATTTTTACTTTTTCATGGCAGCAAACCTGCATACTCATTCTCCATGTTAACCTTATGGGCAATAAAAAAAGTTATGTAGTTTGCTCATTTCTCAAAATATCCGGATAAGAACTGTCATGGGGCTTCATACAATTAATATCTACTTGATTATGGTTTAAAATACCCAAATCATCAAATTCCTGAGGCAGCAAACCTGTGTACTCTCTTTCCCAATGTTTACTTTATGAGAGGTAAATAAAATTGGATAGCTTTCTTATTCCTCAACATATCCTGATAAAACATGTTATGTGGCTTGATATAGTTTAGATATATTGGATTTTAGCCTATGATAACTCATTTTCAAATTTCTGTGGCAGCAAACCTGCATTTTTCCATACTAATCTTACGGAGAATAATTTATTTTTGAATAGCAATTGTGGGCATTAGGCAAGTCACAGGATGAGGGGAAAGGGCTCAAATTAAATGTTTTAATGTCAGGGACTCAGGAAAAGTACTGTAATTTCTTAAAGTTTGCTAGAAAACAAAAAATAACATAAAATAACTGCCATTTAAGTAGCATTGGGATCTAAAACGTCTGCTTTGTTTACATTAAAACATGTGAATGTGAGCTGATGTTTCATTCAAAGCCATATGGTGGATACAGACATATGGCTTATTTAAAGGCCAGATAACTAAATATGTCAAATAAATGTACTATATCGAATATAGATTTTTAATGATGATGTTTATGAAATTTTTTACTCAAACTTAAACAGCTGGTAATTTCTCTATAGTAGTGTCGCCTTGATTAAATTGGAAAAGCCAGCTGTTTTGAAGTTTTTAACATTGCATTTTCGTGCCAAGTATAGGCTATTATTTTTGTATAGCCTTTTGGTCCTAAAAGCCATTAGGAGAGTATTTTTGCACGCTTTCTTTTGAATGTATATTGATTTTACTTGATGCGAGGCTTCATTTAAATAATTTATTTATGCACTTGAAATTCGCTGAGTATGCAGGACTGCTGCAACGGGGGTATTTTTTTTATTTCTAATCATTCCTTTTGGATGCAGGTAACATTACTACCAGTGTCGATGAGTGCGCTTAACTCGATATCCTGTATTTTTTATTTTATTTCAGGCCATGTAATGTTTTGATAACGGATATCGTCTTCGATCTGAGGTTCATATAATAAAAATTCTTTAGAACAATATATTGGATGATATAGATGTATTGGGAGGTGTCTCGCTTTTAAAGTTATTTACAGGTGAATTAGGTTTAGTTTGCACCGGGATACTAATTTCCACCTCAATTATTGGTAAATTTATATTCGTGTTGTCACCTGTTTTATTCCAGCTCCCGGTGCGTTCCCGTTTAAAGAAAGACTCGGAATATTATCTGATGTAGATTGCATCTGATTTATATTAGCACAAATGCGTGCTAATATAAATAGCTGGACCAAAATAGCTGGGTTTTACTCTCATAATCTGAATCAAAAATTAACTCATCTACGGTTATTCTCGCTAACGTAAAGTTACGGATAGATATTTCTTAGTTCAAAACGTATTTACACGTTTTATAGATACGGCACAGCTTTGCCCCCCCTTAAATGTAAGTAATTACAATGGTATTAAAACGTTTTTTAAACTGTTTAACTATTTACTGTCTGTCTGAACTATGTGCGTTACTAACAGCCGATCCCCGTAACCATTCTTCATTCGTAAATGATTCTTTACATGTCCAAAATGTTACTATTGTTTACAATGGAACGCAAGTGCGCTGATTTCTGGGCGAGACTAGTTTACTACAGAGCTCATCGCACCACAGTGTTTCCACTTTTAGGGGCAATTTCCCTTTTGAGGGGAAATTGAAGTTTACTACAGAGCTCATCGCACCTAAGGATGGCAAAACTTTTCGATTTGTCGATATATCGGTTTTCCGATATATCGGGAGCAATATATCGATGTCTATGATATATCGACCTCCAAAATATCGATATATCAGGTTAACGATATATCGAAAATTTTACCTCGCTTTTTGACAAGAAAATTACTTATTGTAAGTTCAAATGTGCAAACACAGGGAATATTAAGTGTTAGTTAAGTAAACAGAATCACGAAAAATTTTATCTTTAATTTCAAACATCATGAAAAAAATAAAGTCATACACTTAAAAAAAAACGATGCAAATACTTTCATATAAAGAAGAATTATTGAAAATAGGCCTACCCTCAAAACCCAAATTAAACCAATACAAATAAAAAAAAACATTAAACACTAAGTAACCAAAAGCAGTCGGTCAAACTTGTTTCACTTCCAATATTTATCTGGGAGAGCATTCAAAAACAAAAGTTTTGATATTTTAATAAGGGGAGCAGGGCAGCCAACTGAAACGTTTGTAGACGAAAAGAAAAGAGAGACCATTTAAATAAAAAATAAAATCGCTTTAAAATTAGTGGATACTTAAAAAATACATTCAAAATGTTATGTTGGTTTGCGATTGGAACTTGAATTTCCAAGAAAATTACAAATAAAATGACAATTTTTGTCATTTTATGAATCCGATGTATCGGACCAAAAAATATCGATGTCTCCGATACTATCGGGATGAATTTGTCGATGGCGATATATCGATATATCGGGCCTAGAATATCGATGTATCAAAAATATCGATATATCGTTGCCATCCCAAATTTCGCACCACAGTGTTTCCACTTTTAGGGGCAATTTCCCTTTTGAGGGGAAATTGACCCTTGGAGGGGAAAGAAAAGGGGAAACACTATATAAGGGGAAAAAGGGGGAAACACTAGTGAGGGGGAAAAGAGGGGAAACTGGAATTCACAATTATTCACTTTGTAATAAAAAAATTTAAAAAATAAAACACAAAGTTTGTAAAATTGGATTATATTAAAAATTAAAATTAGATTAATAATTCAAGTAAAATACAAATAAAAGAAACTTGATTAATACTGCAATACAATTAATAGTTAATTGTCATTAAAGTAGAACTTTAAACCTTCGAAGCTGTAACTTGAATAGTTACTAGTTTTCAGTTGGCATCAACCTAAGTTTTTTTGGGCCGTGGCAGTAGCACTTGCACGCACGTTCTTCAACTGCGGTATGTGAATTGAATTTTTCATCATCTCTACTGCAGTTTTCTTTGTTATTTTTAACCCATACTTAACGCATAAAATTGACCCGATTGTCTCGTTTTTTAATCTGTTTCTTTTATCAAGTCCGTGGAATGTATAATTTGCTCGTATTAATGTTTTTGTTCAATATATTTGATTCTTGTGTCACCTATAAGGTTGATTTCATTTTTCAATTCGTTATTAATATGTCTTAAAGCCCTATTTACATTAATCTTGTCATATCTAAATGATTGCAAATAATCAAATAAGCAGGACGGTCCAATATGTGCTCTCAGAGGAGACACACCGGAGGGGGGGTTAAGGGGAGTCCAAATTGTTGATAATTATGGAGCAAAATGGTTAATCCTAATGAATTTTTACAGTAAAAAATTAACTTAAAGCAGACCTATTTTGTGTCCACATTATTGGGTCAAATTAATAATTTTTAGGTAAAAATATTATGAGGTAAAATTTACTTTTTGAAAAACTTATAATCTGGGTATAAATTACAAAAATTATAAAATAAAATTGTAAGTTACTTATTTTTTTGTTATTGTAAGTTATTTATTTTAACTTTTTGTATAGTGACAGAGATTGTTAAGCTCAAATTATGACTTGCAGTGTAGTAAGCCATTGTTGCTTCCTTTGCAGCTAATTTCAACTCCGCATCTTTTGGATTTGTGTTGGTGAAAAAGGATGTCAGTTTTGACAAACAAGCTGCTACATTTGAGCGATTAGCGTTTTTTTTTATTCTTTGCTTTTAAGATGGTCATCAATGCCTGACCTACCTCAATGCTGAACGGAAAATTCAGAGCTACACTGTGCACCAAACCCTGCCGTCCTGATTACAAGCTTTCTAAAGGAATGGAAACTGTTGCGGGAGTTTATATGTAAACTTACATATCCTTTTCCGCATGTTTTTATTTTAGTACACGTCCACACCACTCAGAATATTCGATGACAACGTTGTTCACTCACATTCACACAAAACAAAACACAAATTAAAATTTTTAACCGAATAAATACTTGAATGCAAATAATACTTATTTCGAGACGTTGACGTGTAAGGTTATTGTTTACATTCACACCTACTGTAAACTCATACACGAGGAAAATATTTTGTACCTTTATTCTATACATCATTCCGTGCATATTAGTTGAAGTTGGTACTGACAATTTCCCTTCCCAGCCAAAGGAGGCATCTTGAAAGCCTATTGGTCAAAAGGTTTCCCTACAATATGCGAATTTACGGGCCACCACATTGTGGCCCGCTATGCCATCTTTGTGGTGCTGCTGACTTGAGGAAAAACTTCGAACTTCGTTTTGAAGTATTACAACGCCGTACAGCAGCAAGGTTGGTAGAGAGATGTTGACGCGTCCCTACATCTCCCCAGCTGTCACTAAAACCTGTCTGAGAGCCGGGCGTGTGACGTCACCGGGTGACCTACGATCCGCCCCCACTCCCCACTCCCGCCTAGTAGGGCGGCGCCTACGTTCCTGTCAGTTCAGTCGCTTCTGCATTGCATTGTGGGATATTGATACCTGTTGTTTGTTAGTGATAGTGTTTTGTGGATAAAAAGTTTTTGCACTTGGAGGGGCAGTGATATTACAATATGTAAACAACATAAATTAAACAATGCCAGGGAAGAGGTGCACCGTTGCTGTCTGCAACAATAGCCACGCTAAAACAAAGGAAAACGGCGTGGAATATTTTATTTTCCCCAAGACCCTGAATTAGGGTGTGGGTGCAGTTGTGTAAGCGGGAAGGAAAGTGGAACACAGACTCATGTTCTATATGTTCAGAAAGTATAGAGCCTTATTAGAGAAAAATGAGATTTTTAAGGTGGAACTTTTAAATAAACAGCATATTTTAAGGGAAAAAATCTTAAAAAATACTTACACTAATTCAGAAAGATTTTAAAGAAACAAAATTCTCGACAGTCGTTGTAACAAAAAATTAAGGATAAACTGAGGACTGAATTTACAAAAATAAGTTAGACTTATTACTAGGTAATAAAATTAGAGTTAATTGAACTAACGGAGAAATATCAGTAGCCCTTACTTTATGCCATCTTGGAAAACGGACATATACAGGGTGTTTACGATACGAAAAACCCTTATAGACTTCGGAATATGGTTACTTATATCAAAAATAAGAAAAAAGTTCCTATAAACACGGGTCCTAAAATGCTCGGTTATCCGTCTGTCAGTTTGTATGTGTTTCAACATCATTTTGCATAACTTTGGATCCACTAAAGATATCAACTTCAAACTTGGCACGTATATGCTGACTAATAGGACCTATTTTGGTGCGGAGTATCAAGTTTCTCCTTTGTACCATTTCAAAATTGCAGCCATTTTTACATTTTAAAACTTAAGATCTTAAAAACCGTAAATTTTACAGAAACTGTACAAGAGACATAAAAGTTGCATGATTTTATTTCCTACAAAACCATATAAAGATAATAAAGATCGAACTACAATAAACGGAGTTATTGCAATTTTTCTAACAGATTACATGCTTGTTTATGGCATTTATAGCAAATATTCACAATATTTTGTTAGAAAAATTGCAATAACTCTGTTGATTATAGTTCAATCTTTATGATCTTTATATGGTTTTGTAGGAAATAAAATTACACAACTTTTATGTCTCTGTACACTTTCTGTAAAATTTACTGTTTTTAAGATATTAAATTTTAAAATATAAAAATGGCTGTCATTTTGAAATTGAACAAAGTAGAAACTTGATATTCCGCACCAAAATAGGGCCTATTAGTTAGCATATACGTACCGAAATTGAAGTTGATATCTTTAGTGGTTCCAAAGCTATGCAAAATCATGTTAAAAACACATACAGACCGACAGACGGATAACCGAGCATTTTAGGATCCATGTTTGCAGGAACTTTTTTCTTAGTTTTGATGTAAGTAACCATATCCCGATGTCTGTAAGGTTTTTTTGTAAACACCCTGTGTACCTTCGAAGAAAATGCCGTTTTCCCTTGCCCAGTTTGCCTGCTTTAAATAGATGTATTACCAATATCAACATACGAAAAGGGTTTTTGATGAAATTTTCCGTTTAATGGAAGTTGCTGGTGAAACCAAGTAAAAGCATGAATAGGTTGCAGTTATAACGTTTGATGAAATGAAAAGGTGTCTCTACCAACCTTGGTACAGCAGGGCCGTGGAGAGTACTGATTTCTAAAGCTTGGACGATGGTGGTGGGTTAGGCCGAGCGACGAGAGTAGTGGGGGAAGTATAAGCAGTGTTGCCGTCATTGAAATGACAGCACTAGCTTGTGAAGCCCGCGCTAATTTATTCGTGTCAGTCAACTATGATGCCGTTTATTGAACATGACAACTGACCAGTGGATATTTTTTGTAAAAACTTTATTTTTAATCGATTCAAAAATTACAAAATTTTCTTATTCAATGATAAATAAATGTAAGAAAATGTAAATTAACATGAATATCGACATTGTCCCAATGAATGTATGTTTGATTATTTGAAACAATGACTGTTAATTTGTTTCCGTCAGGTCGTCAATTATGATGTTTATTGTATACTGAAGGTAAAATGATAACTGAACGATTACAATAAATTACAGTAACGATTCGTAGCTACTAAGCATGGTTATTATTTAGGGAAAAATATAATAGCAACTATATAAAATTGTTAATACAAGAATGTACTTTTCAGATTTTCTAAACCACGCCTTAGAAGACGATCTGTAATACATGGTGTCCCTTATCTGAAGTGCCAAACTCCGGAATATTTGAAAAAGATCCGAAATCTGTAATACATGGTGTCCCTTAACTGAAGTGCCAAACTCCGGAATATTTGAAAAAGATCCGAACCTTCTTTAGGTTATTACGTTTATATCCCGGGTTTTAGCAATAATATATAAACTGGGTTATTATAATCTTGTCCTGCGATTTACTCGATGTCATTTGGAGGCCCCAAATAGATACAAAACAGACAAATCAGAGACTATAATCTTTTTAGCGAATTTCGTTTTGGGGCCCCCAGAAGCAAAAAACACCATTCGTTCGGAATTATATATATATATATATATATATATATATATATATATATATATATATATATATATATGTGTGTGTGTGTGTGTGTGTGTGTCTGTGAGCACGATAGCGGCCGTAAAAATGGTCCGATCTTAATGAAATTTGGTACAGACGTGTAAAGTGGCAATCCCTCGGACGAGTTCGTAAACCAGCCCGATCGGCCCACTGTAAGGGGGAGTAAAGGGGGGTAAACCCGCCAAAAATGGGTTTTTTGAGTATTTTACTTAGAAAAATAAAAAAAAAATCAAATTTTTGTTGCCACCATTGAGTTCAGCTCAAAAAAAACAACAATTTAGTATATTGAATCACTGCTCTATGTCCATTGGTTACCGAGATATTGAAAGTGGTAAACACAGTACGTTGTCCCAATGTTAACCTTATGGGAAATTAGTAAAATTCTATATCTCGACTTTTTCTCAACATATCTTGATAAAACTTGGTAAATAGCTTCTTCTAGTTCAGATCTACTAAATATTAAATTAAAACCACCCAGTTTCAATATACCTGTAGCAGCAAACCTGCATACTCATTCCCCATGTTATTCTTATGGAGCTTACCAAAACATGTCAAATCTCGCTATGTTGGATTGAAATATGTTGATATGCATTTGAAATTCGCTGAGTATGCAGGTCTGCTGCAACGGGGGTATTTTATATATTTTACCTATTTGGCAGATTGAAAAGCAAGGTCTTAAGTCCTCGCCGGCTACGTTGCATATGGAGAGCGGGATGTAGAGCTTGCATGTGGAGAAGCGCAGTCTGTAAAGGCATGTCTACTGTATCTTGAATTTCAACACTTGCTACTTCCGGATAGATTGCTTCCATACTCCTGCTTCAGCATTTCCTTTATGTATTTTTTCGTGAATGGTTGTGTCTCTTCCTTTTTCTATAACTTCATTCATTTTCCCCTTCATGGTCATTGGTTTCTAAATACCTACAAACCTTCTGGAAACCTTGGTCGTGGTCTTCGTTTCTTGGTCTTCCTAGTTTCTTACGTTTCGCCGTAGTACCATCTTGACACTGTGATGGTAAGTCAAAACCAGAGCTAAAGTTACTTTTACACGAATGATGGTAAACACAGTCTACTGCAGTAAGGTTATGGATGAAATATTTTATTCTACCTCTTACCACTTCCGCCCATCCATCCACTGCAGTGCTCAAGAGTTGATTTCATAAACCTACTCGTCTTGACATAGCTAATAGCAATACTTCTGTCTAACACAGTTGTACCACAAAAAAGACAGTCCGATTGTCTGAGACGGCCTTGTGCAACCCTAACACTTCTTTGATTGGTCATGCCATTTTTTCATCGTATTGAACGTATTTATTTTATATGTGCCGTTGTCTGCATCTTGTGTGGTCTTTATTTCCTCCAGAAATGAACAACCCTCCTCTTTCTAGACTTGCTCTTCTAGTCCCTTCAACCTCTTTCTGATTTCCACATATTCTGAAGAACTGAAAACTTTTTTGCAAATGGTATATATGTCTTTATTTTCTGTTCTAGAATTCCCCGGAAAAACATAGTTAGATTACCTCGAAAACTACACATATACGTTTTTACTTCGAAAAAGATGATTATAACTTAATTAGCAATAAAACATGTTCGAACAAAAAAACAACATCCAACTACATGACCACGATTTTATGATAAGTGAAACAATGTAAAAATCAAAGATATGGGAGTAAATTTACAGGAGCAACAGGAGGGTACTATTTCATCACAGGAGGGTAGCTCCTAATTGGTGAAATAGTTTCTTACAATCGTGTTTCTTATTAATAACGCCCTCCCGTAATGATTGTTGACTTTGTCAACAGGAACAATTTCACCATTAACAATTAGTTCATTATGGAGAATTAACGGCACAATTTTACTGAACACTTGTTATGCAGTGCAGCAAACAATGTATTATTTTGGCTGCTACAGAGGGATAATAATGGAGCGTACGCTCCTTCAGCAGGCACCTGAATCTATTTTTCAAACGTTTTATGGTGCATTAAGTGACTCTGGCTTTCCTCAGACTGATGTTGAATTTCTCCTCACGGCTTCCATCGACAGTATTATCAAATGGCTTCATCAGTATTGGTTCCAGGCCATAACCGTTATCTCCTAAAACAAAATGAAAAAAGGGGGCAGGATAAGGATAGGTATTAAAGGAAGTAGAGGGCATGGTTCTTTGGTGGGAACATCATTTTGGCGAGTAAAGTTTTAAAAACTCTGTTGAGAAATTATGTTCTTTGGAAGCAAATTTGGTTGTGTAGCGCAAACAATTTGAAAATATATTTGAGTCTATTTAAACTACAACCTTTTCCAAAATCCAACATGGAAAATAAGTCGGTCTCTGGTAAGTTAAGGAGTTTAAGGTGGTTTCAACTTATATTTGGATTAATTTTAACTGTAAGTAATTTATTGTAAGTTCTATAATAGTGATGAACAGGAAAATAAAATATTGCAATATTATGCATTCAAAGAGTTGTTAATAAAACCGAATGAAGATATTTTACATTGAATTGTCTCTCTAGAAAGGTTTTACCCTGGGAAATTATAATAGGCACAAATCGAACTGACGGTTCAAGGTCATGAGTTTAAGTAGGACAGCTGATCATTTTAACTTGTGTTTTTATTTACACATCAGTCATTGTTTACAAGTGTTACCAAACAAAACAATAACGTTTTAGTTTGCATTCTTACTTTTATCTGTGACAAAAATATTAAAACTCCTAATATTTCACTCATTAAGATGAATGGACATGATTTATCAGCACAGTCGAAAACTATTATATATGACGTTTACTGCTACTTGAAAGATTTGGTCACAAATAACCCAAATGGACGTGTTGGTGACATTTTTAACCAAACTCAAAAGTGTGCTGCTGAAGCTTGCAAAGTGTCTCTAAGCAGTGTCCAAAGAATTTGTGCTGAGGCCTACACTGACGACAACAGTTTATTGGACGGAAACTTTGTTTTTAAAGATCCGAAAAGGAACGGGACTGAAAAGAATATAACTAATGTTGACGATTTTGAAAAGGATGTCATCAGAAGAACCGTTCAAGAGTTTTATGACAAAGGAGAGTATCCTAATTGTGGAAAACTGAAGGAAGCTTTAAAGGAAAAGATTGGGTTTAAGGGTAGTGAAAGTTCACTAAGGACTATTCTGAAAAGAATTGGTTATAAATACAAAAGATGTAATGATGGAAGAAGATTTTTTATGGAGAGAGCCGATATTGTTGCCGCAAGAGTTACTTTTTTAAGGAAGATGCACAATGAAAGAGCAAACAAACTTGAACGACCAATCATATACCTTGACGAAACTTGGGTTAACCAAAACCATGGGCAAAACATGGATTCTTGGAAGGAGCGGGATTGATTTTTCAAAGTAAGAAAGCAAGGGCCAACACAGACTACCATCAAGAAATGAACAGTGAAGTTTTCAAGGAGTGGTTCATCGATATGCTGCGAGGACTAGAGGAAGGGTGTGTAATCGTAATGGACAATGCCAGTTACCACTCGACCTTCAAGGAACGAGTGCCAAACAGTAAGACCAGGAAAGCTGACATAATCCAATGGCTTGAAGAGAAGAACATTCCCCACAACCAGAATCACACTGTAACAGAGTGTTGGCGACTGTCAAGAAACACAAGTCCAAGTTCCAAATTTACGAACTCGATGACTTAGCGTTACACATGGGACATGAAGTGATTAGACTGCCACCGTATCATTGCCAGTATAATCCAATCGAACTTATATGGGCACAGGTAAAACGAGAAGTAGCAGACAGGAACAAAACATTTAGAGTTAGTGATGTTCAGCTTTTGATGGAGGAAGCGTTAAAGAATGTGACAGTTGAAAACTGGAAAAAATGCGTTGAACATGCTGAGCGGCTGCAAGAAGAGGATTTTTTAAAAGAAGGAATACGCGATGAGAATGTTCAAAATTTCGTGATACACGTCGGGGCAGACAGTGAAAGTAGTGATGACAGCACGGACGAAAATTGAATTTGTGAATTAATATTGTTTATTTTCATTGTAAATATTAATTTATAGTGTTCTACGTTGTGTCATTTTAAACTTAGTCAATGTAATTATATTTTTATAACACTGTAATTTAATTTATATGTAGATGGTTTGCAAAAATACAGTACAGTATTTGGTTGATATTATTTAGAAAGATAGATATAAGTGAAATAAAATAATAATGAAGTCAAAACCGCCAATGTAACTAAACAATATGTAATACCGTTTTCTGTAATCTGATTGTTAGTATAAACTTGAGTTTGTCATTTGAGCCATTTCAACATTATTACTGGGAATTTACTACGAAATAAAAGTAAACAGTATATGTTTTTCAAAAGCATTTTTTGTTTTGGTTAATGTTGGTTATGTTATTTGTTTTGGTTATGTTTTAATAAAACAACATCACAGCAGAAAGCTTTGCATTATGTCAAAGTAAATACCTATCAGCTGTCCTACTTAAACTCATGACCTTGAACCGTCAGTTCTATTTGTGCCTATTATAGAATGTTTGAATAGGTTTTAGCCTTAATCAAAGTTTCTAAGGTCTGCCAAAGTGGATGGATCCTGAGTAAACATCGGCTTAGGTGAATCGCCTTTGGGTTCACAAGAGAGACAAGAGAGACCTCTTTTCCTTTGAGGGAGAGAGGGTGAGATATCTGAAAAAAAAATTTCTCACATCAGTTCTATGAGCCTCGCTCATAAAGGGCGTTAATTTCCTGCTTCACACGACTGTTGCTCCAGATGAGAGTCACGTGTGCTGCCTGAGCGTTGATTTTTACTCTTACAATTAAGTTACCTTATATGTGGAAGTAATGGATAATATACATATATCGTCGCCTTCCAGGCATATGGTCGTATCTCATTTTCGGTGATTTTTCAGGAGAGCAGAAAAACAAAAACTACACTTACATTTAGTTTCAGAGATTCTAAACGAATTAACTTAGAAACTTTATTTTTAGGCTAGTAATGCACTATATCCTAAACTTTAAAGTGCACACCAAAAGATTTGAAAATGTATATATATACTTTAAAAATTATATATATAAACAAGATACGACAGTTTGCCTGAAACATTATGCAAGGTTACAATAGAGATACACTGTTTGACAAAAACCATAATGGCCCAAAAAATACCTTTAATGTGTTAAAATTATTGATAGGATACAAAATAAGGAAATAAAAAGACTCACTAGCTTATAAAAGTAATTTATTACAAAAATTGTAAATGAAATTTAAAATGAAAAACGAAAATTTTTCTTCTTTCTAACCTAAATAAACCTAAAAATACTCAAAATACTTAAAAACCTTAACCAAAATGTTTAATTGTTTAGAAATAACAAGAAACATACAGTAAATTACTGATTTACCTAAGTCTATGAGTAAAAAAATACTGTTCAGTATAACTAAAAATAATAATAATGACTTTTATAATAAAAAATAATAAAATGGATATTTTTGTTTTTAATGAACAGAAAAAAGTGTATCTTAATTATAAAATAAATAAAAAATATTCGATGAATTGTCACTTAAGTAAATAAAAAATGTCTTACTTTAAGTTTACTAAATGAAACATAGCTATAAAATAAAAAAAATTCGTCTTTTGTTTCAGTCTTAAAATAATCTAATTAGACTACCACAAATCACAGCAGCGTTTTTGAAAAAATACGGGAGTGTCTTTGTGATTTTTTGTGTCTTTTTTGTCTTTTTTTGTCACAATGTACACATTTATTTTTAGTCTGTAGTTTTATGTGGTAATTGTGTGAAGAACATTTTGTGTTCTGCGAATCGAACCACTGGTGTTGGTCCTTCACACAAAGACTTCAGGTCCATGTACTTTACTTTTGGAATACTTGGCCGGGTTTTGTTTAATGCCTCCAAAATCATGTCCTTTACGTGTTTCTTTTGTCTTTTTAACGTAATCGTTTTACATTCCTCTTCCAGATGACTTGTTTTGAAATGTATTTTTTGCAGGTTTTCTTTAGAATCTCGAAGTTCAACCATTTTTGTCCAGTCGACTACTGCCTCTGAATCGTCTTCAACTTCTCGCTCTTGGAGGATCCTCAATTCCTTAGAAAGGCCTTTAAAGTTTAGAAAATCAGTATACTGCAAATCGTAAACTTGATAAGGGTTATCTCTTCTAGAAAGTCTGAAAATTGAATGGAGGTGGGATGGAACAAAAATATCTCCAGCTTGTTTTACAGCAAAAGAAATAGCTGAGTGACAAGAATCTCCTTCATTTTGCCCATGATAAGCCTCAAAAAATCTGAGGTCTATCTCTTCAATGTTTGCACTCTTCGAAATAGAATACAACATCATTGCTGGTATTATCGAGTTTTTATTTTTTCCCGGGCAGCCATCTGAAAAAAGACTAACTTTATTGCACCATTTTTGTCAAAAGCTTGAAGAGCTTTAAAGACGGCCGTAACTATTTCACTCGATCCTCTTTTACTGTGCGTTTCATCCCATACGAAACACATTACATCTTTGTTTCCGATATTGTAAACAGTTAGATTGTAGACAGCAAGTCGCCTTTTATAAAAAAGTGCACTCTCTTTAGTGATTGGTAAATGTATTACTTGCTGTAATTCAAAAGAAGCTGTTACTTTTGTTTTGTCGTCTTCTGATTCTTTTTTGCATTTATCTTTTATCTTCCGATCGGTTTCTTTTTCTTTTATGTGATTACTAGCTGATCAACACGGTTTCACCTGGGAAAACATAAAAACTTCCCCTGTCTTTTTTCAGGATTTAATTTGTCAGACTTCTTAAGGTTGCCATGACAACCTTATATCCTTCCCTATAATTTAACATTAAAACTTTGAAGTACCATAGGGCAAAACCCTTTCGGAATTTTGTAAAACCGTTTCTCAGTGTGCATCTAAGACCCAAGGGGAGCACATGTGCCAAATTTCAACTGTTTAGGTCTTATAGTTTTGGATATTTGCTGTCCGATAGAAAACCCCTTCTCCTTTATATATATAGATTATATTGTTCTTCTAAGTTTGCTTTTACTGAATCATTACCTGTTCTATAAGTTATGCAGAGTGAACACTGATCCTTTTTTGGTCTATGGAATGATAGGTTTTTTTTGGGAAAATACCCGTCTATAGGTACTTGGCAAATCCCCAGTGTCCCGGGTATACTTGGCAAATCTTCTTTTAGTTTATCTTTATATTCATTCTTAAATATTTCATACATTTTGGGAAGAGATAAGTCTTGATGTAAGTAATCTCTGCTACTGATGGCCCTGCAATAGTGCGACTCAACATGTGGGAATCTTTCATATGTGCATCTATGATTTTTCGATTTTTAATTTCTTTTGCCTCAATTGTTTTGGATTGACGGCCTCCTCTTTTATCCTTTTCTATTTGTCCGGTTTCTGTAACTTATCCCAAAACTGTCCTAACTGACCTATCCGAAATCACTATAGTATTTAAAAACATTTTTTTACAATTATTCAGCTTCGGCTGAATGTTTTTTTTAGAAAAAAACTAAAAGGGGTTCGCCCCTTTTAGTTTTTTTCTGCGTGAGATTTCTTTTCCTGATATTTTATCAATATACTCAAGATGACGTGCCAAAAATTCTCTTTGTAATTGAATGTTTCCCAAATCATAATAATCCATCATTATTTGAAGCCTAGCTTCTTCATCGATTTTGTAACAGTCCTTGCCCCATGTTCTGCAGGTTTCATCCAAACAACGATCTTGAAGCATTTTCGCAGGAACTCTTTTGTTATTTATATATATTTATTAAAAATATAAAGATGAACTGAGTACCCTTTTTAAAATATTTTTTATTGAGCAACATGTTTCGCCTTTATGGGAATTTTCTAGCTCTAAGTTTAACCCAACTTATTGACATAAACAATAATATTTATAACATATGACTGATTGCTTCATTATTTTGTTCTTTCTTGGTCTAGTTGGTTTTTAGTCTTTTTTTTTATGAATGTTTTATTTGTCTCATTTTTTCAAATATAGGGTTGTTTGTAGGAATATGGCTATTCAAAATGTTTCTTGGTTTTTCTTTGCGCTCTAGGAATAATTGTTCTTTTGAGTCCATTTTGCTTTCTTTATTTAATATTTCAAATATTTTTAGGTTTTCTTTTAAACTTTTGTAAGTATGATTTGTGTGTAAAAGGTGTTCTGCAAAATTGGACTTCATAGATGTTTTATTGTTACTTTTCAGAGCTTGTAAATGTTATTGAAATCGTGATTTGAAAGTTGTTCCCGTTTGGCCTATATAAAAATCTTCACAGTCTGAGCAGTTTATTTTATAAATTCCAGATTGGTTGTATTTTTCTTCTGTATTATTTTTATATATGTCGTAGCCACATGCTGTAATTGGGCACTTCATGAAGTGTCCAGCGCTAACCGGGCACTTCATGAAGTGCCCAGCTCACCTGGGGATATAGTGTAATTGAACGGTTTCATTAAAAATTACAGTATGTGACCAACAAAATTGGGCACTTCATGAAGTGCCCAACGCTCGTTAGGCACATGCTGTAATTATTTCTTTTACACTACGTGTCCAGCTCAGATGTTGGACACTTGATGTAAACACGTAAAACTGCTGTTTACGTTGCTGTTGGTAGTATCCGATGTATCATTTTTAATAATATAATGTAGGAACATTTAAAAGAATTTAGGAAAACATTAAGAATAAGATTATCTGCCACTAAACCACCCAATTCTTGCCAGTAAGTTTTTTTAATAACGGTTTCTTCTATGTTTTCTTAATTATTTTGGCTGCACATAATTATTATTATCATTATTGAAACAACAAACTGTTTTAAAATTGTATATTGTTTAAATAATAATAATTTTTTTTTTTTTTTTTTGGGAAAGGCAGGTGGAATCCATTTACGGACGAAGTGTGGGACTCGCCGAAGCCCTACCCACTAAACCACCTCCTCGTTCCGGGCGAATCTCCCCCCGGGACTGTTTCGCACATTACTTCAGGGGGAGGCCCCGTGTTGGGAAACCACATACTGGAGACCGCGGTCTGTCAGAAGAGGAAACTACTTCCCTCTTCTTCTAGCCGGCTTGGACTTGCGTTGCTGTTCTGCCTGTTTGGCGTTTTCCAGGGCAAGCCTAAAAACGCGGCATGCCCCGGAACCAGCGATGTGGTCGCACTGTGGTTTCGGCTGCAGCTCACTGCAGAGGAAGCAGTGAACTGCGTTGCCGCAATCCTTGTGGTGATGGCCCGACTCTCCGCACTTGAAGCAAAGAGCGGACCGATCCGTCCCCGTGCATTCGCTGCGACGGTGCCCGTAGCTCAGGCACTTGAAGCACCTGACGACCACGGTTCGCAGGCGCACCGCGCAGCTCAGAAAACCCACCCGAAGGTGGCCGGTCTTCAGCACTTTGGCAGCCTCTTCCTCAGAAAGGTCGAGGACTGCCATCTTTAGTTGCCGCTTGTTTGCCGGTCCCAGTGACACCCTGCGATTGTCACCGGGTCCGCCAAGGGCCTTGTCGAGTGCGTCGACAACCTCCTGTCTCTCCGTGAGGGCGTCAAGGTCCCTCACCTCGACGGAAACACGCTTTTCTGGGGCAATGACGTTGCCCGCTTTGCCGACAGCAGCTCCGAGGGCTGCAGCGAACTTCTGCCTGTCTGAGCCCTTCCCCAGCCGGAGGATAACATCCCCCTTCGGAGTCGGCCTCGCGCAGACAATCTTGGCGGCGCAGGTGTCGGGGTTGAGATCCTTTCGGATCTTCCCGAGAACACCCGCATAGGACTGGCCGCCAGCCACTCTGACGAGCACAGAAGATGGACCAGCGCTCGCCCCCGGCTTGGCTTTCGGCCTCACGGCCACCACGCCCTGATCGGGTTTGGTAACCGCGATAGCCGGTAGATCCTCCGCCTCCGCCTTTCTTGATTTCTTCTTTGCCTTCTTCTTTTTCTTCGTTGGCACAACCCTAGGCTCGTGCTCGTCAGAGCTCTCACTAGGGCTGTGCACCCGCTTGGCTGGAGCCGAGGAACTGGCCGCGAGGACGGCATCCTTGAGGAGCCGCCCTTGGATCCGCGACCTTGTCCTTTTCCGGGCGTCTCTCGCCACCTCAATGTCATTGACGTTGTGGTGGTATCTGTCCTGGACTTCTTCCGCCGATCTGCGCAGGAGCTTCAACTTCTCAAACAACGCGGATAGGGAGAGGATTCCCTCCTTCACCGTGTTGTTTACGTTTTTTTGGATCCTGCAGGCTCCAGTCATGTTGGCCAGTAGAGTCTCCACTTGGCCAAAAATCTCGTTCTCTTCTTCGCGGGCTTTGAGGACATTTCCCCATTGACTCTCGCAGTACTCCAAGTCTTGCGCAGTGGCATGACTGAAGTCACTGCCCATGCTGGTTGTGCTCGCCAAGCTGTTTCGGCGCAACTGTGGCACAGTCAAGAATGTCTGGTTGCCCTCCCCAGAATCCGTAGGGCAGCCCGAATGATCGGGGTGGGATTTCGGACCGGAGTCCTGACCCACCTGGGGTACGTTACCGTGGTTTTTCGCAGACATCATGCTTTATGGCCCCCTTGTAGCCGGCTTTTACGGCAAGCAGGGGATACTGTTGGAACATTCTACTCCGGCCCAACACGGAAAGAGAAGAAGGCGTGAAAAGACACCCAGGGTCTGGGGTCGAAGAAAGAAGAGGGTGAGCAAGATTAGCTCAGTAAAGAAAAAAGAGGCGAGCCAAGACCCGAGAAAGGAAGAAAGGTCTTGGCTCAAGAAGAACTGCGAGAAGGAGAGTCTCGCAGCTTGGCTCGGGAACCCGGGGTCGCCAGACACCCGAACAGCCGAAAGCCGGCCGCCCCTGGGGGATAAATAATAATAATAATAATATTAATAATAATAATAATAATAATAATAATAATAATAATATTTTTTTTTTTTTTGGGTAGGAGGTGGAATGCATTTACGCACACTGAGGGGCTCATTGTCCCCTCAGTAGTGTCGGACTCCCACGAGCTCGATGTCCCGTGAACTACCGACTAAACCACCTCCCTCGGCACCGAGGACACTAGCCTGGAACTGTTTCACACATTACTTCGGGCTAGGCCTTTGATATTACGCCACTAGGGCAACCTCCTTGGGGAAAAGCTGAGGATTAAGGCCGATCGAGGTCGACCTTTTTCGCCCGAAGAATGGCCTGGACGTAGTGCTGGACACAGTTGCAGTTGCCCTCTCCCTGGAGCATAGCTCCGACGATGTTGTTTGGGCTGACGACCACGCCGATCTCAGATGAAAGCGAGGCTCGGCGGACGTGCCAACGGTCGCACTGAAAGAAAGTGTGCTCGGACGTGTCTGGGATGCCGGGGCAATACAGACAGTCCGGGCTGGCGACTTTGCCCATCCGGTGCAGATAGGCTCGGAAGTACCCGTGTCCAGGAAGAAACTGGGTCACGTAGTAATCGACCTCGCCGTGCTGCCGTTCCACCCATGGTCGGACGGAAGGTATGAGCTGGAAGGTCCAACGTCCCCTCAGCTCGGCTTCCCAGTCGCGCTGCCAAGAGTCGAAGCTGCGATCGCGCTCTTCCCTGGCAGCTGTTTCCCGGCCCACTTCAGGCCTCCTCCGGTAAATCGCCTGCCTCTCCCTCGCGAGGAAGAGGACGGGAATGACTCCGGCGATTACCATCACAGCAGGCTCGGCCGAAGCGACCCGCAGAGCTCCTCGGCGCTGGACTCGGGCAAGCCGGTCTCGGTAGACTCGCTTCTCGAGTGCGTGAGCCCATATCTCCGCCCCGTACAGCAAGACTGACTGGACGGCAGTCATGAGCAAGCGGCGCTTGCAGGAGCGAGAACCGCCGACATTGGGCATAAGCCTACCAAGGGCAGCGACACCCTTAGCGGCTTTGTCGGCGGCGCGCTGGATCTGCTCGCCGAAAGACAGTCTGCTATCGACCATGACTCCCAGGTACTTTGCAGCAGGCTTAGTCTCGAGTGTGACGTCACCTATCTGCACCGGGAACACGGTGTTAATCCTCTTTTTGGTGAGGACGACGATCTCCGTCTTACTGATAGCCAGGGACAAGCCGTGATCTCGCATCCACCCGTTGACCTTGGCCATCACTACGCTGAGCCTCAGTTTTGCCTGCTCGACGTTCCTCGCAGCGATCAAGGCAGCGACATCGTCAGCATAGCCAACGAGGCGGGTCTCATCGGGCATGTCTAGCCTCAGCAAGCTGTCGTAAGACACGTTCCAGAGATCTGGTCCGAGAATGGACCCCTGCGCAGCCCCGGAAGTGATGGGAATGCGCCGCTGACCTTCGGTCGTGTCGTACAACAGAACGCGGTCTGACAAATACGCTTCCAACATACGCAGGAGGTAGGAGGGAACTTGGAACGTATGCTCAAGCGCCCACAGCATATCGCTCCACCTGGCGGAGTTAAAAGCGTTCTTCACGTCGAGCGTGACGAGAAGGACCACGCGGCGCGACCAGTGGTTGTGGTCCTCCGCCCTCCGCACTGCCTCAACTACCTCCTGGATAGCGTCGATGGTAGAGCGACCGGATCTGAAGCCGTACTGCTGCGGGGACAAGTCCCCCGCAGAGACGATGGCCTCGGTCAGCCTGACACGCAGGAGCTTCTCAAGCACTTTCCCGGCCGTGTCGAGCATACACAGGGGTCGGAAAGAAGAAGGGGTCCCCGGTGTGCTCTTCGCCTTCGGGATAAGAACAAGGCGGGCTACCTTCCACGAGGAAAAGAAAACGCATTCCGCCAGACACGCGTTGAACATATCAAGCAGAAGCCTTGGATTCACCTCCGCAGCGAGCTTGAGCACCTCCGCCGGAATGCCATCGGGACCGGGCGCTCTTCTGGGTCGTAGGGATCGGACGGCGGCGGAGAGTTCCTCTTGCCGGAAAACTGGGAAGGCGCCTACCTCTCCGAATTCCCTGACTGGCCGAACTGGGTGGCTGGGAAACAGTGTATCGACGACGGCGGCCATGGCTTGTGGTTCCATGACCGCAGGTGGTGAGCGAGCCCCTAGCTTCTGGGTTACAAGTTTGTAGCCCATCCCCCAGGGGTCGTTGTCGATATCCTGACACAGCTGTTTCCAGCACCTGACTTTACTCCGGTTGATGGCACCGCGGAGCTCTCGGCGGGCCGCTCTGTGCTCAGCCGATCTGGCATTTGCATCAGGGCGGTTCCTGGCTCGCTGCGCAGCTCGTCGGAGACCAAGGCATCTCCTCCGGAGTTCCGCGATTTCAGGCGTCCACCAATAAACCGGCTTCTTCCTGTGGCGGCGGGAAACTCCGGGCATCGACTGCTCACACGCGGTCGCGATGAGACGCATCGTCGATGCTGCCAGATCTTCGGCACTTGTGAAATTCACAATGCTCTGGTCTTTAATTACTTCTTTAAAAGTGCCTTTGCTCAGACGACTGGTGTTCCAGCGTCGAGCCAGAGGAGCAGGTTCAGCGCGCAAGCACGCACCCTCGGGAAGGACCTTGAAGAGGATCCCCTGGTGGTCGCTAGAGGAATACTCCTCGCAGACACGCCAGTCGGAGGTCCGCTGGACAATCCCTTCAGAGGCAAGGGATATGTCAGGGATCGTCTCTCTGCACCCCGGACGGCGAAAGGTGGAAATGCCGCCCGTGTTAAGGATACAGAGGCCCGACCTGGCAGCCGACTCAAGGACGTAACGACCTCGAGTGTCGGTCCGCGGGGAACCCCATTCCACGGCTTTGGCGTTAAAATCGCCACCGACTATGACCCCGCCAGAGATTTTCATGATCTCATCCTCAATGGAATCGACCATGTGGCGGTAGTCTCCGATCGGTTGGTTTGGCGTGAGGTAACAGGAGAAGATGGTGAAACCCCTGCTCCTCACCCAGACGAAGCCGTTGCCCGATCCGGAATCGAGAACAGGCACCTTCCCAAGGTCCAAGATCCAAATCGCCGCAGTGCCGGAGGGATCCGAGAACCACTGCGCGGAGCGTCGGTTCTGGTACTGCTCACTGAGAAGCAGTAGGTCAGCACCCTGCTCCGTGGCGAATTGGAACAGCAAGTCGTTTGCTGTCCTGCTCCTCTGCATATTAAGTTGCAGAACAGTGATCATTTCTTTTGTGTTTGGCGAAGCTCCTGGATGGCCCGTCGGTACTGCCCGCAGCGACCTGACCCAGCGGAATGCTTGACCTGGTCGCCCTTCAAGCCGGCTTCTGTACACAGGACACAGGACAGCGCTGCATTGCACGCGCTGGCCTTGTGGTCCTGGCCGCCGCACTTGAAGCAGAGCTTGCTTCTATCGGATCCGGGGCAACGATTAGCTACGTGACCGAACCCCAGACATTTAAAACATCTGGAGGCCACGAGCCTCTCGCGCACCCGACAGCTCACATACCAGACTTTGAGGTGGCCCCTCTCCAGGAGCTTCGCAGCTGCTCTGGCTCCCAGCGTGAGGATCGCCACCTTCTGACCCCGAGCGTTCGCCTTTGAGAGGAAGGTTTTCACCTCGACGTTGTCGCCAATGGCGGATTTGACGGCAGCGGTCACCTCCGCCTCGGTCGCCAGCTCGTCAAGATCCCTCACCTCCAGCGTCGACTTTGGTTCGAGAACGCGGACGGTCGCGTTCGCCCCCAAGATGGTCTGCAAGTCCTCGCTGAAGGAGGTTTTACTTTTGGAGGCGTCACCGAGCTCGACCAAAAGATCGCCGGCTCGGGTCTTCCTCATGCCCTTGATGACGGCGCCCTTCTCATCGGGCTTCGCTTTGCTGCGAATTTCGCCCAGCACGTCGGCGTAAGATTTCCCCTCCGACGGCTTGATGAGAAGAGCGTCCGGCCGCTGCTTTCGGGACTTCTTCCTCGACGCCTTCTTCTTGTCCTGGGTGCCAGGCTGGCTTCCAGGCTGCTGGGGAGGGTCTCTCTTCTTCCCCCTCTTCCTGACGACGTCGGTCCATTTTTCGGGTTCCGATGTCTCCCCTGGACCGTTTCCTCGAGGCTTCTTCTCTGCCTCCGGTTGGGCGGGGCTAGAAGCGGCTCGCTTTCCACCGGCCGGCTGAGCCTTGACCCGCAGCGATGGAGTCGTCTGGGTCGACGCGGCCACCGTCTCACAAGACTGCCACGACCTCCTCAGCTGGACAATGTGCTGCAGACTGGCCTCCAATTGGACAATGCCATCCTGCACGTCCTTGCTAATGTTCTTCTGCCGGGCGGTCGCGGCCTTCATTACAGCCAGGGTGTCGAAGCACTTTTTAAGGTGCTCCTCCTCCTGCTGCCTGGCGAGCGCGATGACCGCGTCAAAGGGAGATGGTTCGGAGTTCACCGGCTCGTTGTTCCCAGCGGGTGCCTCCACGGTGGCCACGGATGTTCTAGCCACCGTTGAGGCAGGTGTCGCAGCGCGGGATGGGGGCGATCTCGTGAGGCGGGACCTTCTTTCGAAGGGGCTTGCCACCCCGTCGTCGATCCCGCTCAGAGGGGAACGCTGTTGGCTGTTTTGTGGGGTTAGGGTACCCCGTTTTGGCCTCGCACCTTTTGGATCTTTTTGTTCTTCAGAGCTATTCATGGCGTCTGGATTAGCCCCCAGGACTGGGCATTGACCCCCCAAACGTACCCCAATGAGAAAGTCAGACCGACCCATCACCAGAGAAACTATATCCGCGTTCGACCGCCTCCAAAACACCGGCGGTCCCAAACGAGCAGTGGCCTCGGCAGAGCCCCCCCGTGACCGCAGCAGGGCCCTATCCGGTCGCCAACCGGCACCGCCACGGCCAAAGGGATTTTCGCCGGCTGATAGGGCAGCCAGGTCAGCTGGCTGGGCTGACCCGGGCCCCTGTACTATCCGGCAGCCTGGGAGGTGCAGAACCCAGTTTTTAAGCTGTACCCTCTGCTCGTCCTAGACCTCCAGCGCAATGGAGGCTGAAGAACACAGAGTCACCCCGGCAAAAAGGCCGGAATGATTTAGAAAAAAAAACAACAAAAAAAAAAACAACCGGGCTATTGAAATGAACCGGAGAATGGAGTTATGAAAAGGAGACGCGGAAAAGGACCAGTGCGCCCCCCTCCCCTTTTAGTCGGCTCTTACGACAAGCAGGGGATACTGTTGGACATTCTGCCCCGGCCCAACACGGGAAAATAATAATAATAATAATAATAATAATAATAATAGTGATATATAGCCACAATAATTCAGAAAACATAAACTAGACAATTCAGTCAATTTAGATTTTATGCTTTAATAAAATAAAATACACGAAACATTTTACCTAACATATTTATACGTCACATAACACATAAACATTAACCTTTTTCATGTTTTAATTGTTCAACTTCTTACTCAGTCACCCTCAATAAAACTTTTAATAAATCAAAATATAGCAAGGTAAAACAAATTTACAGAGAGTGCCAAAACAGTCTTGAAAAAGTAATAAAAACAATTCATTAGTTTATTTTTTATATCAAAATTGAAAACATTTGATATATATAAAATTTTACTACTTCGTTTGTTCTTCTTACAATTTTATCAGCGTTAACGACAATTTAAGTTTAAGTTTTTCTTTTATGTCAGTATGAATGAATTAACACAACATCATTACATCAAGCCTTTTCATTGTGGTTTTATTTATTTACAGAATATTTAAAAATGTATATGGAGTGTCCTGTTTACTTAACAGCTTTTCAAAAATATGCCTTAACTCTTTTATTATATTCCTACTGACATCAGTAGCTTAAAAATCTAATTTTTTATTATTAAGTCAAAATATTTAGAAATTCATATGAAAAATTTGTCTAAAGGGATAACCTATGAATGTTAAACGTTATTCAAAAGTGAGTGATTAATAGAAAATTCTAGAGGTTCGATTTTTAATTATCATTATTATCTTTTTAAAAGCGCATTACCTATAATTTTATACCATTGTTTTATTTCATAACTAATTGAAAACCACAGTATTTGTATTAAACTTTAAACCAATTATAAGTGTTTATGTTTTACCCTTGATTAACTAGTTACTATTTATTTTGAATAATAACTACGTTATTGTTAACTGATTATTTTAATCAGAACTCAACTTATACAGCAACAAATTCATCATCCAAATATAACGTAGACTTATTATGTTTTCAAAATGCATATGCAACTAAAACCAGTATTAATATTTTTAAATTTGAAAAATATTAAGAGGTTTAATAGCAAACATTGGCTACTTTAACACAAACATTGGGATTTAATGTAAACATTGGGATCGATTTTAACAAAGATTTAAAATTGACTGCCCAACATGCCTTGATAATTACAGCATGTGTCCAATGAGCGTTGGGCACTTCATGAAGTGTCCAGTCACGTTGGGCATATGCTGTAATTTTGATTGAAATAATCGAGTTACACTATGTGCCCAGGAGCGCTGGGCACTTCATGAAGTGTCCGTGCTGCGTTGAGCACTTCATGAAGTGCCCAATTACAGCAAGTGGCTACGACATATATATTTTTATAATATTTTTATATAATTTTTATCCAATCTCAACAAATAAGGTATCATTGAAAACTACATAAAATGGACTTCCTTTTATGTATCTTGCAATTTTTTGCTTAAATTAACGGTTTTCGTGGAATTTGGCATCAAATAATTTAAATGGCCGCCATTTTGAAACGGTTGATGATATTTTGGTATAATTTTAATCTAAGATTGATCCTAGTAAGATAAAAATTTGTGCGAAATCTCAACGCTGTACCTAAAACTGTTTAGGAGTTATGAATTTAAAACAGTGTCCTCAGTCCACCTTTCAAGAAAAATAATTTGAAGGTTATGTGTCAAGATTGTAATGGAGAATTTCATGGGAGGTGTGTTAGGGTAACCCAAGCTGATATGGACTACCTATCAGAACAGGGCTCAATGTGGCGTTGTGAGCCATGCAACACAACAAGGAGGAAAAGCATGCGACTCGAGTTTAGTCAGACTGAAGGCAGCGTCACATTGGAAGAAGTGATGGAGGCCCTGAAGCAGATTCAAGAAAATCAGAAGAAAAATGAGTCTGATTTTAATAAGTCCTATGAGGCACTACACTCAAATCTTGAAGAGAACACCAAAACGTTAAGAACCGGAATGGAAAAAATCGAGGATTACATAAAGGAAATCGAGCGATTGAAAAGCGAGAATAATGCTTTAAAAACTAAAGTCAGTGACCTGGAGAGCCGAGTGGATGAGCTTGAAAACTACTCTCGGAGAAACTGTGTTGAAATACAGGGGGTTCCAGAGGAAAAAGGTGAAATTGTCTCTGATGTAGTAAAGAAGGTGGGAGAGGCACTTTCGATGGAAATCGATCCTTCTATGATTGATGCCTGTCACAGAGTTGGACGAGTGCAGAATGATCGTCCAAGAGGCATCATAGTAAAGTTTGTCAGGAGAACTGACAAGGAGAATCTGATGACCCAGCGGCGGCAACGGAAGCGGGATTTCTCGACGAGACATCTGGGCCTACCCACCGACACTCCCATCTACGTCAACGAATCTTTGTCACCTGCGAGACGACGACTGCTGGCCCAGGCCCGGCAGATAAAGAGAGATAAGGGCTATAAGTATCTCTGGATGCGGAATGGAAACATCCTCCTGAGAAAAGAAGAGGGATCACCTGTTTTGGAGATTAAGTCTCAGGCTGACCTCAGTAAGTTGTGATTTTGTATTTAAATGAGTTCTTAAGAGTTAATGGTATTTTTTTTTATATGTTGGCTATGTATTGCTTTAAGGGTATGTTTTATAGGTTAGTTGTTTTTTGTATTGTTTTATGATATTTTGTTGTATACAATATCCTAATGGAACTATATTTTAGAGCTAGTTATTTATTTCACGCGGTTATATTTCACTATTAAAACACAATAGATAGACACAGGAATAAATTAATGAACACTGACCAAAAGCTTTTTATAATTCATCAAAATATACGTAGTTTGCGTGAGAACTTTGATAATTTTGTTGCTGAAATTGCGGGTTGGGTTTGTTTTCCGGATATAATTGTTCTTTCAGAAATATGGATAAGCAATGAGGAGAAGGGTTTTTATAACATTAGAGGTTTCGAGCTGTTTCTTAATGCAAATTCAAGTTACCGTGCTGGTGGGGTTGCAGTATTTATCAAACAGGATCACATTGATATTATTGAGTGCGAAACCCCTTTGATGCAGTCCGTAGATGCAGTGAGGTTAAAATTTAATTTCAAAGGAATTTGTTTCAATTTATTAGCCATATACCGTCTTCACCATTTCTCAGTAAGTGTTTTCATTGATGAGCTACAAGATTATTTTATTATAAATGATAAGAGAAACATAATAAAAAATTTTATCGTTATAGGGGATAGCAATATAAATATTCTACAAGAAAGTCAAGAAGTAGACAATTTCAAAATCTTAATGGCGAGTTTAGGTTTTGAATCTTTAATAAATGATTATACTAGAGTAACTAATACGACGAAAACATGTATTGATAATATTTACTTGCGCTTAATAAACAGGAGCGACGTAGAGTGTGAGGCTGAAGTGATTAAAACAGACATCACTGACCACTATAGTAGGCACGTTTTGAAGATTCGCCCCCCCAAAACAGGTAGACGGACAGTCCTAATCCCCTGTTGATAAACAATGCCTTAGTGCCTTTGTTACGGGCGGCCGGCCGGGACTCTCTGCATCCGCCTGCAATTCCAGTTACTGGCATAACAATGTATATCCCAATATTCAAGATGCAATGTACGCGGCATTTTCATGGAATGCAGGCAGGTGACCGCCCGCACAACGGTGACCACCACTAACATTGGCATTGTTTGACAACAGGGGATTAGGACTGTCCGTCTACCTGTTTTGGGGGGGCGAATCTTCAAAACGCGCCTACTATACATGACGGCTGTTCGATTGTTGTCGGCGGCGGGAGTGGGCGGGGAGGGGGGCAGTCGATCAGCCGACTGGCCCCCTCACTCCTCCGCGCCGCCGCCGGTACCGCGCCGTCGTGTATGTTATGATAGGCTCGTCGACCTATTACACACTGTAGATTGGTCTATTGTCAAAACTCAGTCTGATGCATCATTTGCATATGACTTGTTTCAGGCTCAACTTGCCACTTGCATTTCGGAATGCACTGAAGAAGTTGAAGTTAAAGAAACAATTAAAAAATTAAAGCCCTGGATAACAGACAGTCTTTGTAGGCTAATTAATAAGAGAAATAGGCTATTTGAAAAAGTTAGGTGTAGATCTGTGGATGATAAATTCAAGCAATATTATTTAAGATTTAGGAATAAAGTGAGAAGGGATATAAAAACAGCAAAGCTCTCGTACTATGCAAGGATATTTGAAACTAATAAGGGTAATTCTAAAACAATTTGGAAAACTGTCAATGAAATTGCTGGGCAAAAGAATAAAAACAGAAATTATTCCCTGAACATAAATGATGAGATGATTACGGATCCCGAATTGGTTGCTAATGAATTCAATAAATATTTTTTATCAGTAGTAGAAAATGTTGTGGGAAATAATTCTGTTAGTGAGCATTTTTCAGATCTACCGTATAAATATAGTTTTCCCGACTACAATCAAGCAAGTTCTATAATGCTTGGTCCAGTTTTAATGGAGGGTGTGGAAAAGGTTATAAAATCGCTAAAAAGTGGAAAATCACCTGGATTAGATGGTGTAAATTCAGTAATGATAAAACATATTTATCCAGCAATCTTAGATATTTTGACGTTTCTAATTAACTTGAGTTTCACAACAGGGGTGTTTCCAGATGCACTAAAAAAGGCTGTGATTGTACCTATTTTTAAAGCTGGGTCCTGCTCTCTTGCATCTAATTTCAGACCAATATCTCTAATATCAACTTTTGCTAAAATTTATGAAAAAATCATGAAACAAAACATTTTGACTTTTTTAAACAGAAATAATTTTTTCAGTAGCAAACAGTTTGGTTTCAGGACAGGATTAAATACTGAATTGGCTCTTTTGAATTTCATGGATAATTTAACGGATAGTATCAATAATGGAAAGTGTACTAGTGGTCTTTTCCTTGATATAAAAAAGGCTTTCGACACAGTTGATCATGATATTTTGCTAGGAAAATTATATAAATGTGGAATTAGGGGGGTAGTACATAAATGGTTTAGCAGTTACTTAAATAAAAGACAACAGTGTGTCAGGATTAGTGGAGACGTTAGTTTTATGGGAGAAATTAAGTATGGGGTACCACAGGGATCGGTTTTAGGAGCAATTCTATTCATAATTTTTATTAATGATTTTTGTAATGCTCGGTTAAATGGAAAGATAACTGCCTTTGCTGACGATACAGCTCTCTGTTACTCAGAAAATTCTTGGAATTTAGTGGAACAGAAAATCAGCCAAGATTTAGGAGCCATAAAGTGGTGGTTTGCAGTAAATAAATTAGTTTTAAATGCTGATAAAACGACATACATTAATTTCTCTTTAAGACAGACTATCAATTTTTCAGACGACTTGTTGTACAATTGTGATGATTGTTTATTAAAATCTTTGTTTTGTGGCAATTGTTCTAAAATTAAATCAAGTACCAGTACGAAATATCTGGGAATTTTAGTTGATAGTAAATTAAACTGGAAGCTGCATTTGGCAAAACTCAAAACTAGAATAATGGGTAGCATTCGTCTTTTTTACTTTCTAAAAAATATTTGTCCTCTCAAAATTTTAAGAAGTTTATATTTTTCATTAGTTAATAGCAGACTTGAATACGGGTTGGTATTTTGGGGTGGAACTTATATAACAAATTTAAAATCAATCAGTATTTTACAGAAGCTTTTTGTAAAGGTTATTTGTAAGAAATCCAAATTTGAGTCTTCATTTCCATGTTTTGTAAAACCAAACATATTTCCATTACGATCACTTTTTGTGTTTAAAGTTCTTAAGCTCTTCTGCAGTACAGCAGATTTGTATAGCGAAAGCAATAGTTATAAATCAAGATTAAGAAATGTAAGTTTACAACATGTCCCGAAGCCAAATCTAACGTTCTTTACACAAACTTATCAGTTCATTGCACCAAGAATATTTAATCAACTTCCAAACAATATTAAATCAATAAATAATCATAAAAAATTTCTAAAAGAACTGAGGAAATGGCTTAGGACAGTTAAGAATGCAGACGATTTGTTACGTATAGTGTCATAGATTTCATTCAAGTGTTGTAGGTTAGAGTTAGCCTCTATTTATTAAAAAATATATTCATGTTTTGTATTTATACTGTATATACAGGAAATTGAATGTTTGTCTCTTATTCTATCTATATTTTATAATATGTCTGTAGATTAACTAATTGTATTGTTGAGTGTTTGTTGTAGGTAACAGCTTTGAAATTGGTTTTAAGTTTATATGCAGTATTGATTTTTTTCTAGATTACTTTATTAATTTTTATTGAAGTATTAGTGTGGGGAAAGCACAAGATTTTGTAGGTTAGTTGTATTTTTTTTACTATCGTTACATCAAATTTGTTGTTTACATTTAAATGCTCCGAACTCTATTAAATAATGGTTATATTTTGTAAAGGAACTCCCAAACAGACATTTTATGTCTTGGGGGCCCTATTTTTCATCTGCGCATACACAATCTTCTGAGGTCAGCCTGGTTTTAATTATTATTTTTAATTTTGTATGTGTCTCTTTACCAATATATTGTAAATGTTTGTATGTATGTGCAGAGAAAATAAAGATTTATTTATTTATTAAATTTGTAACATTTTTGCTCATATCATAAACTTAAGTTTCAAAACAGGCATTGTGCCAGAAAAAATGAAAGAATCCGTTGTAGTACCAATATTTAAAAAAAGCAAGCAATCTAATGTTAATAATTATAGACCAATCTCTCTCACTCCCGTGCTCTCAAACGTTATGGAGAAAATAATGAAGAAGAAATTGCTGTCCTTTTTAAACAACAACATTTTTAGTGTAAATCAGTGCGGGTTTCTTCAAGGTAAAAATACAGAGACTGACGTTCAAAAACTATTATCTATGATCGTTAGAGGAATGAATGATGGTAAATATGTTAGTGTTTTATTCTTAGATGTAACTAAAGCTTTTGACAGTGTAGACCACAGAATAATGCTTAACATTTTATATAACTTGGGTATAAGGGGAGTTTTACATGATTGGTTTGTGAGTTATTTATCCCAAAGGAAGCAGTATGTAAGAGTGAATGATAAATTGAGTGAATGTGGTGTAGTAAAATACGGAATACCTCAAGGATCCGTTCTTGGTGCTTTGTCATTCATAATCTACATAAATTCATTATGTGATGTAAATTTTAATGTTTCAGTTTTATCCTTTGCTGATGATACTTGTATTTGTTATGTGTGTGATAGTTTAGAAGAAGTAAAAATCAAAATGGAAAACGACCTTAAAGCAATCAGATTCTGGTTTACAAAACATAAAATGTTAATTAGTCCAGAAAAAACTTGTCATTTAAAATTCTCATATAAAACCCCGATTGCTTTTAGATTTCCGATTAAATATAAATGTTTAGAGTGCCTAAGAGATGATACCCAGTGTAGTGATAAGTGTACAGTAGTTGTTTAGGAAAAATATGTTAAATATCCTGGTTTTAATCGACAGTGAACTGAACTGGAAATCACATATTAACTTAATAGCATAATGCGAGTATTTTATTTCTTGAAAAGACTCTGCCCAGATTCTTGTTCTAAAAAATATTAATTTTTCTTTAGTTCATAGTAGAATACAGTATGGTATAGCCTTCTGGGGAGCAGCATATATTTCCTTCAATCAAGTTTTTATCAAACAAAAGTGTTTTGTAAGGATAATTAAAGGAAAATCAAGAATGGAACCTTCATTTCCCATTTTTAAAGAATTAAAAATTTTACCCTTAAAGTATCTTTATGTTTTTAAAGTATTGAACATATTTTATGAAATGAGTGTTAACTTTATAGTCAACCCAAGTAGTCAGAGGCAAAAGTTGAGAAATGTCAATGAGTTATTGTTTCTCAAGCCTAAAACAACTGCCTTCCCAAAGACTTTTGATTTAACTGCACCGCGCATGTTCAGAAAGTTGCCCATTTCTATTAAAAACTGCTTCAATAGAAAGCAATTTTTAAAAATATTGAAGTATTGTTTATTTAGCTTAGACTCACTTGATGTTTTACTACATATACCTAGTTAAAATAAGTCCCAAAATTAGGTATAATGTATGGTAATAGTTAAAAAAAAAACGTATGATTTATGATGTTTCCGCATTTGTTGTACTAATGTATTCGATTTTTAACCATTATGAAAATCTTGTATGAAAACCATTATGACTGACGCAAAAACTGTAAGAAAAATTCTATAGTTTTTTTTATTTTCTATGCATTTATGGCCTGAGGTTCCTTTTTCAGTCAATAAAATTAAATACAGCCCACTCTTTATACAGGCGTTGCCTTAGAGGGTGGTGAATCACCAAAAGTTTTTTTTATTATTTTATATTATTTATGTTCATTGAGTAAATGTTTGATTAAATAGTGTGCATGTTGGAAGTAAAACCAAAGCTTTGAGCATTGTTGTCAGAAATGAAATCTGTGTAATGGTCTTAGCCTTTTTTTATGTATTGTCTTGGGTTTTATTTATAAAGAAACATGTGTTTGTAAAATCTGTGTATGTAATAATGCACTGTAAGAAGTTTGTAAAAACATTGTAAACTTTTGGTTGAATAAAGAATTATTATTAATATTATTATTATTATTATTTGTTTGGAAAAAAACACATACTGACAGACAGGCGGAAAACTAGGCTCCAGAGACCGATGTTCCTATGGTGAAATGAGTTTGTCTTGACCTAAAACGCTATATACGTTTGCCCAGATAGTTACGGGACACTCTGTATAATGCATATGTAATAACAAAAGTAAGATTATTAAAAACTTTATTTGAGTTGGGATAACATATGACAATAACAGGCATTGGTTAAAATTAATATATTATTAAAATTAATATTTGTTGGAAAAGTATTTAAGAAAATGTGTAAGAACTTAAAAGTATAATTTATACTATGACAAAAGAAAGATTTATTAAAACCTTATTTGCAGTCTGGATAACCTAACGTAAATTAATTGAATGAACAACTATAAGAGGAACAGGCATTGATTAAAATTTACACAGGGTGACAAAAAAGTCTGGAAACGGCTTAATAGGTTTAGTTTTTTGAAGTTTACGGTTTTTTTCGTTCAGAAGAGATTCATAATTTCGTGATGTCGCTCAACGATACTGAAAGAATCACACTTTTAATGATGCGTGGTTGGAGTGTCAATACACGGTCGTATGAGGATGTTGATCACTTATTCAACGATCATTTTCCAGAGAGAAACCCCATAGCTAAGTCCACTGTTCAAAATCAGTGTAACGCTTTCTCCAAACAGGAAGTATTGCAGCCAGACCAAGGTCGGGAAGGCCGAAGGTTGTCACAACCGAAGATGGTACTTTAAATGTATTAGAGGAGAGTTAGCTAAATCGTACCACTTTGATTACTTATTAGTTTTTTACAGAAACGCAACAGATATTGTAAAAATTCAATCGTTATAGTATAAAACATCTTTTCAGGCAACAATCACATTAAATTGAAGGTGCCAGCCTTATAAATAAATAAATTACAGCGTTTTTTTGCAACATGATGCGATCGGTACGATTTAGGAAACTGGTTTCCTAAATCGTACCACCAGCTCCCTAAATCGTACCTCTCTTTAAAAAATCTACGTTGCTTCATGAAAATGGTAAGAAATATACGACCAATGACCTAAACGCAATTTAACACTTTAAAAAGGTTAATGTTTACATATAAAACTTGAAGTAGGCCTATAAAGGAGCATTATTTAATATAATAAATGATAAAGGAAGTATAGTATAATAATCAAAATTCTATAGTAGATATTGGCCAAATCCAATATCCTAATATAGTAAAATTGTTTAGTACAATGTAAATATATTAATTGTTTTTGGCTCACTCTGCAAACAAATATACTGAAATGATTCAGTTGTAACAAATGGAACACACAAATTTTTTAATCCTCGCCTTCGAACCAGCATAACTTTCATGCATCCACTTTTTGCACAGCAAACATTGGACCATGTCCTCTATTATGTTCTCTTCACATACAGAACAAAACCAATCATCTGCTTGAATTTCAATGATTATGTTATCCGAAGCTGTTGATGTTGATGGTTGATTAAGAGGCATCTTTTTTGGCTTTGTCTTCAACGAAGCAGCGTAAATCCATAGTACCATTTTTTCCAGCAAGCATTTTCTCTTTATTGAATGTATGGGGATACCATTTTTATCAGCAATCTGGTAAGCTAGTCTGCGTACATCCATGATTGTAATAATGAAAAGACTGGACTATAATTTTTTTATATGGTTTACTAGTTCAAGCTCTACTTCTGGGGGTAGAGTTGTATGGCGGCCTAATGCTTTGACACCATCGTTTGATTTCACATTTTTTTCCATCTAAATGACGCTTTAAAGTCGGCTTCGGTATTCCATTTTGTAGGCAGCACTCACTGAACCCCATATCCCCATTAGTAAATGCAGATATTGCCCGTTCCATGTCCTCTTCCATCCATGTTCCATACTTCCTTTTTTTGTGTTGTTCTGGAACACAAAATACTGTACTGTAAACTTATATTTTGCTTGATTTCTAGTAATATACATAATTTTTTACATTCTAATTAATGCTATGGAACATGGTATGATGCAGTCCCCTAAATCGTACCGGTACGATTTAGGCAACTGAGTAAGGTTATGTTTGAATTACTATTCCTAACCTCAAACTAGCCGTAGTGAGAAACGAAGCCAACTAAACACTACAGAATAAATCAAATAATAATTGTAAAACTAATTGTACGATCAGCACATACCTTAAGTTGAGTAATATCCTTAGATATGACACCACAAAATCAACATGGGGAACACACTAAAACTTTAAATTGTTATAAAAACTGAATGCGTCGAGGTATCAACGTGACACTTGTGCTTGGGTCTCAAATCGAAAGAAAGCTTCAAAATTTATCCGTTAGAGTGCTCCACGCTATGCCGATCCTGAAAAAAGCGGCGGTACGATTTAGGCAACTCTCCTCTACATTTGTTCGTTAAACGTCCACATGAATCCAGTTGGAAATCAGCTCAATACCATGGTATATCTCGTCAGTCTTTTCCAAGAACTAAACGAAGATGACTTCGATCGTCGTGTGGAATTTTGCGAATTTATGATGGCTAAAATTGATAGCCATGAAATTGACATAAACAATACAGTGTTTCCGGATGAGTGTTCGTTTGCTCTGAATGGTACTGTAAATAGACATAATTGCCGATATTGGAGTGTAAGTAATCCGTACTGGATGGCGGAATCTTACACTCAACGACCGCAAAAAGTTAATGTGTGGATGGAAGTTGTAGGAGAACAGTGTTAGGGCCATTTTTTACAAATGATAATTTAAATGGGCCATCTTATCTTAACATGCTTCAAAATGATATTGTCCCAGCTCTTGAAAACATGTTTGGACCTGATTTACCAGTTTGGTTCCAACAGGATGGAACGCCACCACACTATGATGAAGATGTTAGAAATTATCTTAATGTGACTTTTCCACTACAGTGGATTGGCAGGCGGGGAGCAATAGAATGGCCTGCTAGGTCTACAGATTTATCTCCGTTGGACTATTTTATGTGGGGTCATCTTAAAGATAAGGTTTAAAAAACTAAACCTAGTTGTGTGGAAGTGTTAAGAGAACGCATCTTACAAGAATCTCATTCGATACCTATTGGAAGTATTCAAAACTCAGTATATGGGTTTTACCATCGACTGGCTTATTGCCAAACTAATAGAGGTGAGCACTTTGAACATTTATTGTAAAAAGTGGCAAAACCAAGTTCCAACCATGAACTCGTCACATTTAGTGATTGTTGAAGATGTAGTAATGTGTATGTCATCGTTTTAATTAGTTTTAAAAATAGTTTTAAATACTCATACACTGTAATTTAAATCTTATAAAATTAAATACCTACAGTTTTGCTTACGTTTAAGATTATATATTGACTCCTGATGAGCCGTCCCCCATGGGATATTAAAATTAAACTAGGTCATAGACTAATATTGTTCAATATTCAAAACAAATTAACCGGGTTTATGCTCTCTAGCTAATGTTGACCATGAGTATTTACCAATACTAAGGCCCGTGCAGGTATTTTCCGCAAGAACTTTGGACAGCCGCCATTTTGTAACGAATGATCCTTTTGAGACGCGGTTTCCGGCAATGAACACCACTTGACCAACCCTTTAAAATTATGTATATCAACCTATATGCTTACAATAAAGATTATGTACCTACTCCTCATGGGTCGTCCCCTGGTGGAGGTCAAAAAATGGTAATGCTTGCAAAAAGTAGTTTTCATACATATAAGTTGATGTGAAAGGTTTGAATTTTCTACCGGATTTAGTTAAAACTATATTAAGCCGTTTCCAGACCTTTTTGACACCCTGTATATTAATGAAAAGTACTTAGTAAAATGAAATTGTTATCACAAAGTGTTAGCAAGTGAAGCTCCAACAGTGTAACCTAGTATTGTTTAAAGAGAAATCTATATATAAAAGAAAAATGTATAAATAATAAAAAGATTTAAGATATACATCTTTAAAACCAAACCATAGCACATTTGCGAAAAAAATTTAACAAATATAAATTTAAATTGTTAAAGATAAAAAAGATGTATACAAGGTTTTTAAAGTTAAAAACAAGGTAAAATAGTCATAAGGTAAACACAAAAAAACAGATGGCGTTCTTATTGAAACTATAAAATATTATGATGGATGAAAATGTATATACAACTTTTATCAGTAAAAAAGACAAAACTTTACTTGGTGTAGGAACATTTACATACAATTTAATGGTGTTATAGGTTTGACCTGTAACAAACATATTGAGCTTTCACGAGAATAAGAAATAGTGTTTGACTCTTACATATGTTTAGTTTAATGATTAACTTTCTAAAAGAAATAATTCATTAGACTTGATATAAAAATTAAGACGATTGCCAAACATTTTCTAAGTATTTCTTTAAAAGAATTTTGTTTTTTCTAATTTATTGTCAACCCTTTTTAAAAGAGATCAATTAACATTAAAAGAAAACTCATTTGGCCTTGAGAGTATGCATTCCTACAGCAAATTTAATTATCATAACATTTTATTCAACTCCAAAACAGTCAAAATATGCACAAACAAAAAACTATGATATCTAAATTAAAGTGTTTTTCGTTATACTGCTTCAAAAACAGATGTTTTTAATGCATGTTTTCCGGACCTAAATACACTCGTTTTATTCCTAGGAATTAAAAGCTGATGTACTCGATACCAGCTGACTCTTTATAGTCCTAGGACTATAAAAGTCAAAAAGTGCCGAGTACGTCGTAATAATCGAACAATATTCATTCGATTACAAATAATCGAAACATTCATCGTTATTATCGAAACATTCATTGTTGTCAGTTTAATCAATTTGTGAAACTCGCTCATTCCACCAATTGATTATTACATGCGTTCGATACGTCGATAGTTGTTCATTGTTGTCAGTCTACGCTAACACAAATGAAACAGAAAATCAGCTGATTGCTTCAAATAGCAAGAACAAGACGGTGGCATCTTTTGAAGGCATATTCAAAGGTAAACAACCTGTAACATTTTGGTTTTCTTAAGTAGTTTACGTATTGTATTGAGCAATATAACGAAAAATATAGTTCATCACACGGACCTAAAGCTGCTTTTCGTTACTCGGTCATTTTTCAACCTCGGCTTACAGCCTCGGTTGTAAAACTTGACCTTGTACGAAAAGCGTCACTTTAGGTCCTTGTAATGAAATATACTATTAATACGGTTATTACTTAGTTATTAAATGATTTTATATTTAACTAATCACTTAGATTGTCTGTGCTGTAAAAAAGATATTGCATAAATTATTTTTAAGGTTATTCAAGTTTAATTTCCTTGAAAATTTTATCATCCCACTTTTAGATGAGTTTAATAGCTTTTGAAACATTTTAGGCTATAAAAGTTATACTTGAAATATCACCATCTTTGGTCCAGTTGCTAAGTTACTTCTCCCCAAGTATTATAACAGTTAAATGAACATAAATATTACTCACACATGTTGTCAATCAATGTAGCTCCAATAACCTTCACTCGTAGCGTGGTCTCTTGGTGGGCCTTTCGTTTACTGGCGCCGCAGCTTTTCCCCACCATTCAGGTGGTGGTAGTGGCTGCAGTTGTCTTTGGCTATCTTTAAAACTAGGTTAAGCATCTAAATTATACACTGTCCACTTAAACTTTTCAAGTGTACATCTAAAAGTATGTACACAATTGCAATCCCAACACATTGGTAAATCATCATTATTTAGTCCTTCTCCCCAAGAATGTTCCCTTTCCAAAAAAATAACCAAAAATAAGAGGTGGTAAATTAAGGTACTTCAAATCTAGAGAGCAACGTAAGTGTTTGTTGTACACTTCTGCTGCACACATATCAAATAGTGATTTTATGGGGGCCATGACCACTAAGCCAAACTGTCTCACTATATCACTGATTGACAAGACAGCGTATGGAGTAAGAAGCGAGGTAACGATACATCTCTCACCCTGTACTTATAGGACCAACCAGTGGATGATTCAAATAACCCCTTATCTTGGTGATACGTACCACCAAACAAGGCGTCCAAGGGATAAGTTCCCGTGATGGCTTTACAGGCTAGATTTATTTTATGTATTTTTCTTGTAAATAGAAAAATTAATATATTTTCGTTTTTCTAAAATAAATTTTGTATAATCTGTTTTTATATTTTTTAAATATTTTTATTACATATTGTTGAGTCTCTTAAATAGTTTTGTGAACTTATTTGGGCTTATAATCAATTTCACTTGTTCACTCAGAGTACCTTTTTTAAATCTTGTTATATATGCGGATTTTCTGAACGAATAATAATAGCACAATTTTACTTCAAGACTTGAAATATTTTTCCCAACTAAACCATTAAATTTATACCTCAAGCATTTCAATATATTTTTTTAATGTTGTAGGCTATTCACTAAGCTAACGCTGTTATTATTTCAATTAGGGCGTATACAGTTTGATTATGTAATCAAATAATATATTTGTAACTCTGCATTAATGATTGTCATCTACACTTGTCTAATACATAAGGGTTTTTTGTGAACAAACGCCCATCTATAGATCTGATCTGATTTTAATAATTTAGGTAATGATAAAAAAGCGTGACGTGATGTTTTGCAGGAAATAAAATTCATGTAGGTTATACTAAAGGGAAGGAACCTAGATACCCTCATAGTTTCGTTTTTTCTCATAACAATTTAACATGGAAATAGAGATTTCAAGTAAATAGCTGATGACACAGTTTTCCAACAAAGGCATATGTTATTACTGTAATTGTCAATGCCATTGCAAGCGAAGCTTCAGCGATAATGTAGTTAACAATAATATGATGCTCCAGCAATCAATAATTAATGAATAATTAATAAGTGGCTGCGGACACTTACCTTGGCTAACCTATAAGTCGTTCCAATGCTTCTACTACACTAAGACTCATATCTTCAACTCTAGTATGTGTAGTGGAAGTTACAATGCCAGATTGTAGCGGTCGTTGTTGGTTTGTTGTGGAGATACAGTTCTCCTGCTGTTCCTCTGAATTGTTACAGGTAGAGAAAACCGTAGATTTTTGAATAGTTTCTCTATCCATAATGGATAAGGGGATCACAAGGACTATGCACTAGTCCACTACTTTGAACTCAGAGCTAACTTCGCGAACGGTGTTAAAAGCGAACTAAAGATTTAAATTCTTATCTCCCTTTTAAGTAGTCAACTATCAATGAGTCACAATAGACATTTCAAGGGGCATATATTTCAACCCTTGATACTGTTTAAGCCAACTAAATGCCTTCACAATCATGAACTAGCTCTCTATCCGCGAACGCGATCGCAACCGTCAAGGCCCTTGATAAACAAATATTGTAAACAGTATTCTTGATCACGGTGACGGTTCTTTTCTTCTTGCAATAGTTTTGGAAGGATGAAACATCAAACAAGTCCGTATTAAAATTTTCAGATATATTGGAAAGGTTGGAACATCACTAAAAAGGTCTGTAGGGAGGTTTTGTGTTAAACCTGACAAATCGTCTAAGGTGATTTTATGCCTTCATCCATTTTTTTAAATAAAACTAACGCATTACTTAAACTAGCACTAATAACTAACACTCAAAACAAATTAAAATACCGCGCACTAGTTTCACTCGGAGGCAAGATTGCAATCGAAGTTAAGACCAAACTAAAGATTTAAATCATTGTCTCCCTTTTAAATGGTCAACTCTTAGTGAGTCACACCTACCCCCACTGGTACACCTCAATCCTTGACACTACCCAGGGTCAATCAAACCCTGGCTCATCTAACCGAGGAGAGATACTACCAACAATTACTCAGCTCTTTGTTTGAACCAGTATCATAACAAGCACAAAGATTACATATAAGTCTTAGAAAATAATAAGTCTTGCATATTATTTAGAAAGAAACAGCCTCGTCTATTATCACTCAACAATGTACATTTAAAAATAATAATCGACTAAACTTTATTTTTATTTACTTTTATATTCGTTGGTAAAGAATCTAACTAATTTTATGAACCTTAAAGGCTAAGTGTAAATAAAATCACAAGGAATGTTTTATAAAATTCGTTATTAATAAAGAAATAAAACTTCATTTGAAAAATCAACATTGTACATTTAAAACATTCAATTAAAATAATCACCACCTACTTCAAACTAATATGTTTATTTTTACTAAACTATTTAGAACTAAACTAGTTTTTATACCTTAAGAAATACAATATAATATACACAATACAATATAATATGAATTAATTATTATATTATATACAATATAATATGAATTAATTTAACGATGCATACTAGATTAATGAAGAAACGGGTAATGTGGATCCTTATCCACTTCAGGATCGCTGGTATAGCCATCATCTTCAGCCTCGATATCAGAGCGTAAATATCCATTATACCCCACATTTAAAAACTTCCTTCTTGTCAACCCTCCAACAACAGCATAATGATGGTCCGCTGAAGTTGCCGACATCACAAGCCTTGTCAATAAACACCCTCCAAACTCCAACTTGTAAAACTACTTCAATTTTACTGAGATGTCACATTCAATCAAATAAATTTGACTTTGTCCACACCATTCACTAGAGTCTTAATCGCAAACATGTCCCCTGTGCTTCAAATTGACCGATCGGACCTCCCACTTCTTCCTCTGGTACAATAAAACGCTTTGCATGGTGTACACGGTTTCCCGACGGAAGTGTTAACTTTTAAGTAAGCATAACGGTTTCAAAGCTATGGATAGACTGAGACTTGTACGAGGTTAATAAATTATCTCATCGCAAAGCAAACCTCTTCCTCTTCCCAAACCAAATTCAAAACCACCACCAAATTTAAAACCGCCGCTAAATATCAGCAAATGAATATACACTTCAATTTATATAAAATCATTTTTCAAATTTCCTGCCCCGACTTATACTATATTAAACACCAAAAACAACCACCAAAACCAGTCTAAGGGCGCCGCCATATTGTTACATAAGCATAATATATACCATTCAATGTATATATAAAGCCAGAGCGGAAAATTTCCCGGTCTGGCTTCACACTATATTAAATGCTAAAAATTCCCGCCAACTGGAAGCCACCATCTTGTTAAAAAAAATATTTAAATTTAAATCTCGAGCCTTGCTACATAATATATCCCTTAATGTATATAAAACCACGTACTTTATGAAATACCACAACTCCCTCCAACAGGGGAGCCGCCATCTTAACACGTCACGAAATCATATAGCATTCAATGTATGTAAAACTAAAAATAATTCCCGCTAAAACATCTTCATGGACGCCGCCATCTTGGATTAAGAACAAAGTACAATTTCAAATATCCCGCCCCGTGACGTCGCGGACTCAATGACCGATCTGACCTTTGACCCCGCTTCAGCATCAGCTGTCGGCATCTCTTTGAAGACTCAACAAACGCCACAGACTACTAAAATGTTTCCAGGACTTTATGAACACCCGGTATTTCCCCGTGTTTGATTTTATATAGTACCTGTTGTTATACTGAAAATTACTTTGACAGCTGTGGCGTCAGTGTCGCTCCAGCTCTTTTCGTCTGTCGGCAACTGCCTGTTGCTGTGTAAACAATAGCGATGTTTGTTTATGATTGTTTTGTGTATGTTGTAGTTATGTTTATTGTTGATATTTGAAATTTTCGTGATTCGTTACTTGAGTTCAGTTTAGATTTATTATTTTTTGAGTGAGTTCACCAGAGAATCATAATGATAATCAACCGTGAAGTTTCATCTGTACATAAGTATCTTGAGTGCTATGACCCTTGCATGGACATAGAACCTATTTTCATAACAAATATCTGTAAATATTATCATTCTCCTTCTTGATAATTCTTTCGTTTATATTTATCGCATGTTAATTTTACTTGAAAATGAGTAAAAAAAAAACTAGGACAGAATCCCCAGTCAGTGAAAATAATAATGGAATAATATTGAGGAGGCAGGTTTGAATGTGATTTCAGATGATAATAGTGGACATTCTGATGACAGTAATGAAATTATAAGTAGTAGTTCTGATTCTGAATCATCCTCAGATGTCGTTGACGATACTGATGAAGACCCTACAAATGATTCGAACAGAGAGAATAATGGAAGGCCTAGGTTTAGATTGAATTTCTTGTTGGGACATAGGCGCTACTGGTCCCCTCATTTGTTTTCATCGGATGAGGATGTCGATGATGTTGTACCTCTAGATGAATTACCCCAAGGAAACGTAGGCCTAAATCCTCCTCAAGAGGCAACTGCGACCGAAACTGACACTAGACCTACGTTTGTTGATACACCCCCTCTCCCATCTTCGAGAGGAAATGCCCAACAAAGCCAAAGAGGCAGAATGAGTAGGCCTAAAGGTAGGGGAAGAGGCACTAGGCCTATAAATATGCCAGGTACCAGTGGTGGTCAGAATCCGTCAAATAACACGCGTAGGCCTCCTGAACCTGACTCGAGCGACTGGGATGAGGTTGACGATAAAAATGATCCTGGATTTGAACATCCTTTCACGTTCAACGAAGTCCCTGGTCTTAGCCACTGCCCACCTCGAAATTCGAGGCCTGTTGATTTTTTGCTCAACATTTGCTGACCAAATTTGTTGTTGAAACCAATAGGTATGCTACCAATTACCTGATTTCGATTGACCAACCGTTGCCACCTAGAAGTACACTAAGGACTTGGGTAAATTTATCCGTTGAAGAATTGAAAGGTTTCCTCGTAGTTATTTTTAATATGGGGATAATTCGTAAGCCTTGAATCAGGAGAGTAGGTTAATTGGGGCTGACTAAACCAGTCAAAAATGATTGATGGTTGTTGAAATGATGTTTATATTAGTGATGGCATGGCAATGACGTCACAAGTGATGACGACGGTAATGACGTCATTAAGTCATGTTTTGTACATAACGAAAATAATGAACAGTTTCCAAAGTTAGTTGATGGGAACATTGTGCACACAACTTGTAAAAGAAATTGATACTTGACTGTGGCTCCAGTGAGCACTCTGGATCTCATCTTGTTCCACTAAAGATTAGTTTTCTGCAAAATCAACTTGCATGACTATTCTCTCAGGATTATCATTCAGAGCTTTCTTGGCCTCGTCAAAATATTGAGACTGTCTTCTTTTAATGAATGTGTGTGTTTAAAGTACTTCAGCTGTGAATTGAGTTCAGTTGTAACGTCATCCAAGGTACCTAAGTTTTCAACTAGGTTTGCATGGTTTTTATCATCATTAATTTATCATCAGGGAATTTTGCTCACTGGTAGAATGTTTGCAGGTCGTAAGTCATAGAATTTCGATCTTGAAACTTTCTGTTCAGTGTGTACATTTTTAAACGCTTCATAGGCTTCATTTCTTCCGATTACCATGTGCCTTGTTTGCTTTAATGTTAGTTTGCCAGTAGTTTTATCCTTCACGGATTTCACATCCCGTGTTCAGGGTGACTGACGGCTTACTTCATTAGAGTTGTAAAATTGTATAACCGCTTCTTTACATTCCTTCTATGAGCTTTTTGGACCTTGATTTTTTAGATTTGAATGTCTTTGGCCAATTGTTGACCAAATGATGATTCCACCAAATGTCTGACAACAGTCGGTTTTTTCCGGGGCTTTTAGGCTTCTTATGCAAACACGTACTAGAAATGCGCGATAAATCGAACACTTCAAACTAATGGCGTCAAAAATACCCGTCCGCGGAAGTCCCATTTTCCGCTTTGTTTACGATGTTTACTATCTATATAAATAAAAATCAATTCGATGAGTGGTAAACACATTACGTTGTTCCAATGTTAATCTTACCTGTATAAATAAAAACATTTCTATTTTTTGAATTCCAATAACTTTTTTATTTGTGCACCAAATTGGATAATTCTTCTTTTGTTGTTTTTTTCGTTTTTTTTTTAAGGACAAGGAATGTGTGAAATAAAATTTTGAATTCGACCCAGGGGCTCTCTCCCACTGGCCTTTAAAGTTACTTGACCATGTATGCATTCTGGTAGAGTAACTTGAGAACTAAATCAAATCATAACCATATATTGACATGTTAACAAATGTGAATTTGAAATATTATGCGTTTATTTATTTACACTTGGATTATTTACTTTTGTAGTTCAAAAAATTTGTGAAATTGATAGGTCTAATCAAAAGTTACTTTTTGTATCTGAAGAATTCTGATTACATAACACGTGAATCTACCTTTTTATGACTAGCCTTTTAAGATGATCAGAAATCTATATATTAATACGCAAGCGGTTTTCTTTCACAGTCACACCGCAGTAACGGCTGGACGGATTTTAACGTTTGAGGTATCAAATTAAAGGGATTTTTATGTAGATTTGCCAACAGGTCTCAGAATTTTAAAAAAGGGCGTCACTAAAGTACAGTAAAGGGCTGAATTTTCGGGACAGTGGCGCTATTCATCGCCATTTGAGCATGCTCAGTTCACTTTGTTTACAACTGAACATAATATGGTAAAGCTTTGAATTGTTCTACAGGTAAACCTCAGATTGCAGCACTTACGGTAAAATCACTAGACTGTGGTATAATTATTTTTTTAAGAGCAGCTTTTGTTTTTACAGCTGCTTTAGCTTTCAACAAAAAACTTATTACGTAATTTAGGTTATGTTATGAAGTGTTTTAAAGGTCTTAAACATTGCATTTACCAGTTATTTTACAATGTAGTTTACGATATCTCATAGTGTTTTTGAAGTTATATTAATCAGAGCCAATCTACTTTTGGATCTGGTGCATTTATAATGCCACCGATAAGAAGAAGACGAACATTGACCGGTCGGAGGAGTCGGAAAGAATACGATTGCAACCGCTGGCATACACTCCCAATGTAACATTTTTTATGCTCCTTCCAACCTCAGACCAATGAACTAAAAATGTTTTCATTGCGGTGGGTTGCATTTCAAGAATGAAAAGACTGGTAGAGATAAAGCGTCATTTACGCGTTTTTGCCACAAAGGAAAGGTTCCTTATAAAGACAGCCGCTCCCTACAATATCTGTTTTGGCGAAAGTTATCAATAAGGTCCAGGGGCAGTCCATGAACAAAGGAAGTCATTGCTCACGGCACAAGTGTTTGTTCTCGGCCAGTTAAATTTTGCTGTAAGCAGAGCTTGATCTTTTGCCGGTATTAAAATATACATTACAGAAATAAGTGGATATGGGGAAATGAAGGTGTTCCCCAAAAAATCGTTTAAGTTTACCGGAAAACTCCTGTGGTAGATCAAATTAACTTTAAAAGTTTAGTAGTTCGGCCGTAATTTTTTTAATGAATTTAGCCCTTTAATTAAACTTTAAATGTATATAAGTAGGCTGATTATTCTTTTACTATACGATTATTGCTCGATTTCGAGCTACGTGTTATCTAGTGAAGATAAATCCTCATATTTTTGTTTGGTTTTAGAAACATTAATAGTGCAAGCCTTATATGAGTGTGTGAAAAACTGCAGTTTTTTTATTTGATCAGAGAGGTTGAGAAGTGTTTGAGTTCATAGATTACCAAAATCATGACTATATTTTAAGTTTAATATAACATTGATTTAGTATTATTCTGATTCTTGAAAATGCCACGTTACCCTCGACACAACAATCTGGGCCGTAGAGAACGCAGTGCTGTGAGTGTAGGACACTTTCGGGCAAGTCAAAATGACAAGCAAAACGAGTCTCGAAATGAAGGTTAAATGTGCTTTATTTCATCTAAACCATCAACGAGGAGATCTTGCGTTCAATTATAATGCGACGATCGATTACAGTTTATTGCCAATAGTTGCTATTGGCTCAGTGAACATTGTGTGTTAACAGTTGCAATGATTTTAGGTTTAAAAATGAAGCCCCCATAATGTGCTGCACCAGTGGCCAACTACAATTTACACCATTGGCATATCAAGTTGAACCAGGCAAACTCCGTTCCGTGGAATACGTACATCTTCGGGATGCTACCAATACTGATTGAAATGCATTTAACGACGGCAGAGTGACTATTCTCCCAGCAACATACGTCGGAAGTTCGCGACATGCGCATGAGTACGCTCAGGATGCTAAGTTGGATGTACGTCATTATGGTACACCAGATTTGTTTATTACGTTCACGTGCAATTCAAATTGGTCAGAAATTCTACAAGAATTATTTCCTGGCCAATCTCCCATTGATCGCCATATATACCACAAGAGTTTTTAAAAAAGAAAATCAAAGTTACTCATGTATTTTATTGTTTAGCATTGCATGTTCGGCGAGACGCATTGTAGGATGTATACAGTAGAATGGCAAAAACGCGGGTTGCAACACGCACACATCCTTATTTGGTTGGTTGAAAGGATAAAACCGAATGAAATTGATTATGTGATATCAGCTAATATAATTCAGGATATCCATTCAGCTAAAAGTCGGTTCATCGGTTCAGTAATTATTGCGATTATTGCGATGCAGAGCATTAACTCACTACGAATTTCTAATGGCACTCAGCTGACGGTGAAAAAATTAATTAACAACATAATTGAGGCAACGATTTCGCATAAAAAACTACAAAGGTGAAGACGTTTTCATTCCACGTACCCAAATGATTCCAAACGATACGCGCTTTGACTTTGAGCGGCAAAAATTTCCAGCAGCTTTTTAATTATCTCAGATAAATAAAAGCAATTTATTTATAGCCAAAAAAAAACAAATTGTTAATTTGCTCATAAAAAAGATTAAAAAGTATTTAAAGATTTTTATTAGAATATTCTGTTTGAGTATCGATACCGGTTAAAGAATTTAGATTTTTAGGATTCCAAACTTTTATTCGTTGGTGCTTTTTTGTTTTTTGAAGAAATCGACATTTTGAAGTGTTTCTATGTAACATATCGTAGTATTGCTAAGTGTAAGAGGAATTCATGTTATGAATCAGAACAAAAACTATTCAGTGGATTAAGAGATACAGGGTTTCAAAAATAGATCAAAAAACTTTTTAATGGCCGCCATTTTAGAACGGATTGAGATAATTCATTTCTGTTTTCACGAAAATGTTTCTCTTGACAAGACCTTTAAAAAACATGAAATATGTCATATGTTTACATTTTAAATCTTTGAGATATGAACTCGTGACCATTAGTTCTGGGATACCCTGTAGATATTTCATAATGAAATTACTCTTATTGGATTCTCCATATGCGATTTAGTGATTAAAAGGTTCGTGGCGGCTCGGCAACATTTGTTGTTACCCAGGTCCTTAACGCCATCCTGGCGGCAACGTTCGTTGTCGCCGTGTTTTGGTTGTTTAAATGAGCCGCCAAAAATTCAGGATTACAGCTAGAACTTTGAAACTCCACCCAGCACTAGTCAGATATATGTGTTATTGACAGAACAGCTGGGTCCCGCCGGACAGTGCTGCCATCAGACATAGTGGCCGATTTCCCAACTACGCGTCAGTTGCAGCTGTGTTTTCGCGCGCGGTTATTATTAGTTGTTTGTTTACATTGTGTTCGGTATTATTTATAGTTATTGACGTGCGATTTGTGGTCATTTATTGCAATCATGGATCCTGACGAGGATTATGTGTTATCCTCGTCAGGGTCCATGATTGCAGTGTATATTTGTGTCCAGTGGTGATGAGACAGAAATAAGTGACAATAAATCGAAGACGATGAAGATGATTCACCTGTTGATTATAACCCCACTTGGTCGCCGCATACCCTCGGCATGAAGGATATCCCCATCACTGGTAACCCTGGAATAAAGGTACCTCTACCTGGCAATAACCGGGCTGTTGATTGGTTTCTTTTATTTTTTTATGAAATTATGCTAGAGAATATTGCTAAATACACTAACAAGTATGCAGAGGCACTTTATTATGGCCCTCAGCGCCAACAAAAATCTAGAATAGGGCAATGGAAAGATGTCACTGTACCTGAACTAAAAAAGGCATTGGCCCTAATCATTCACATGGGTCACATTAGATTGAACAGAATGAGAGATTATTGGAAAACTGACGAAATGTATGACCTGAAATATTTGGAAGATTATGCCTCGAGATAGGTTTTTATTGATCTTCAGGTGCCTCTGTTTTTCAGACCCAGCCCTCCAATCAGATGACAGACTAGCTAAAGTCAGATTCCTAATTGATAACTTCAACAATACAATGAATCGAGTTTACTACCCTGGCAAGGAGTTGTCATTAGACAAGGGTATGATACTTTGGTGGGGCAGACTCCTATTCCGCCAGTACATAAAGGGGAAAAAACATAAATATGGGATGAAAGTGTATGCCTTATGTGAACCAGATGGGTTGGCTCTACGTTGTGTTATCTACTCAGGAAAAGGTGGAGAACTGGGTGGCAAAGGCCATGCTCAGAAAGTAGTTATGCACCTCATGAATGGTATGCTGAGAAAAGGACACTCGTTGTACATGGATAATTATTATAATAGTTTTGTCCTCTCCAGGGAGCTGTTGAAGAAAGACACTTACTGCACAGGCACCTTGAGAGCTGACCGGAAACACACCCCAACAGATGTTAAAAATGAGAAGCTAGAAAAAGGGCAAACTGTAGCAAGGTATGCTGAAGGGGTTCTAATCGCAAAGTGAAAAGATAAGCGGACAGTGCTCTACACATCAACAGAACATGAGAACACAATGGGCCTATCCAAGAATAAAAGAGGGGTTCTCTGCGATAAGCCTTTGCCTATCATAAAATATAATGCCGCAATGAAGGGGGTTGACCGTCATAAATTTGGACAACATTTCTTATGAAAGACAAATAATCAAGACTGCCCTTCTCACGGCCAGTTTTTGATAGTCTGTACAGTAGGAATGCGTTATTCATGCTTGCATTTAGTGTGAACATGAGCAATGGCCAGTACCATTTTTTGTTTCTGATGGTCGTTCTATAAACAGAAATGTTCTGGTCTAGACGATCCACCCCACCCATATAGGTATTGTACTGAATGATGAAGTTTGGCTGTTGAACACTAATGTGCTCCTTATCCTTGCTACTCCAGCGCTTGCAAGTACCTAGAGGGGCAACACCACATTTATTAGAGGCTACAATAATAACGTTGTTGTCGTGGTACAGGACCAGAGTTGTACCGCTTGTAGTGTCTGTGGTTTGGAAGTATCCACCTCTTTCCAGTTGTTTCGCAACTTTCTTTTCAAGGATCGGGGCATCGCTGACCCTGTTTGCACGTATAGGTCCAGTGCCATCATGGCCACGCCTTTTGAGCTCATCGAGCAAACCTAACGACGTAAAGTAATTGTCAAAGAAAACGCTGAATCCGTTAGAGCTTGGAAGCTTACTCACCAAATCAATAACTATAGATCCATCTACACCAAGCTTTGGGTTAGTGTTCCCTGTAGATTTTCCTTGGTATGGTTCAGCTTGAACTAAATACCCAAGCCGAGTACATAGGGACCAAACTTTATATCCAAATCGAATGGGTTTACCATGTAGATGCTGCTTTGCTCCATGGCGACCGTAATATGGCACCATTGATTCATCAATGCTGATATAAGCATCTTGTGGAAAATATTTCAAACACTTTTCATTCATCATCGTAAATAAAGGTCTGACCTTTGTGAACTTATCTTCTGGATCAAGACCTACGTTATTATTCACGTGGAAGTACCTCATAATCTCCTCAAATCTATTACGAGATATGGCTTGTGCAACACCTGGGTGGTGAGTATCAGACCCACTATCCCAGTAAAGTCTATGTCGAGAAACCGAACAGTAGCCACTCAGTAATAAAATTGATATAAACACTTTGATTTCTTCTCTTGATGTTGTAAAACTATGATTTCCCTTTTGAAAAGCATAAATGTTTGTCTCTTTTACAATGAGATCGATAATTTCTTCACTAAAGAACAACTCGAAGAACTGAGTTGGAGTCATTTCCTCTTCCAAAAAGTTAGGCCTTTCCCACTCCCTTTCCGGTTTGGAGGGTATGTCTATTGTGACCCAGGTCCTACCTCATTGTTGCTTCTTCCTTAGTTTTTTCTCCCCCTTTGGCTTCTTCTTATTTGTTTTTATTCGCTCCGTTTGTTTTCTTGAGCCTTTTTGTATTTTTCCCAATTTAATTTTTTTCATATTTTTTCCTTCTTCATCTCCTTTTTCAGCGGGTCTCTTCTTACCTTTGTTTGTACTAGAACTAATATGTCCATCAACAATAGTTGTAGCTGTAGGGATTTCAATATCACTGCTAATACTTTGATCCAGTTCGCTAGAGTGCGGTAAACTAATATGAAAGAGCTCAGATTTTGGTCCAACTGCTGAAGGCATGCAAGCATCACCTGGCTTCGTAAAAATAATACTTTTACTGGCTTCCCCATCACCTTCAATATCATTAGCTGGTTCAGCATCACCTCCAATATCATTAGCTGGTTCAGCATCACCTCCAATTAGTACTTCTTCGACTCCATTTCCTGTTATTCTTGTGATAGTCGCTTCCCCCGGTGCTCGAAGCTGATTACCAGTAAAATTATTTATAGTGAAGTTGTGTTCTTCTCCACTATCCTTATCACTGTTTAGATGATTATCTGGAGGTCCTATGTAGATATCGGCTGAAGTACAAAATTCATCATCCTCAAATAGGCCCAATATCTCTTCTATTGTATATCTAAAAAAAGAAAAAATACCATTTAATATAAGTGCAGCAAAAAAGAATTTAAAACATAAGGCAGGGATACAAAAACGTTAATATTTTGAATAGGCCTAAAACATAAACCCAAAACTAGGTTGAAATAAGCTTATCAGTTCTGGGTCTGGTTCATTTATATTATGCCCATATAGAAAAGCCCACAAACATTCTATTACACACGCACGCACACACGCACACTCGCACGTACGTACGTACTCACGCACGCATGCACACATCACATACACATAAATATTCAAACAAACTACTAAAATGCCGATATATAGGTATAATCATGTCAAAGTTTATATTGAAGGAACACACTAGCCTCTTGTGCCCATTGCCCCATTATTGGGGCATTCAAGTTTTTGAGGTTATGTTGAAAAAAATACTTAGCACATAAATCAAATAATACATGGATGTGTTAGTTTAGTTACTTAGTAATAAATATCAGGCATTGTTACATCATAATCAACAGAAATATGTGGTGTAACTTACCTTTTATCAGAACTCATCACGCATAGAATTGGTTTGCAGATTTCAAAGTCATCTCACTAACAAACTATAAACGGCATACATCAGTTGGCGACGGTTTTGGTTTCAGTGGTACCAACACAACACAGTTTGAGCTTAAAATACTCCCTACAAAGCTTATTTGAAAAAATTAATAATTTTACTTTTAATGCCCCAAAAATGGGGCAGTGGGCATATATGGGTTAAAAAATAATAAATAAAATGTAGTTGTCAGAACTTTTAAAACAGAGAGTCACAATAAGCATTACAAATAACATATGACACACGGGACAAAACAAATACTAAATCCGTCGTCGGAAACCAAAATAATTTAATTTATGACGGACATCACATCCGACTGCCTATCGTAGGCCTACTAAATCCAGAGCAAGCAGTCAAGGTCAAAGGACACTTCAAATCATTGCCTGTGTTGCCTGTAACGCTGAATGTTAGTCTCGTTTTTGCTATGCCTCAAACGTGAAATATTTCGTCATCGTCAAGGGAGCTACACAGTTCCTCGGAGTCTAATCCTTGACGTGAATATCCTGCAATGGGTTTGTTTGAAATTTTTTAGTACCACTTCAAATCTTAGTCTTCCTTCTACTTTTCTTCAAAGATATTAGCGGTAAGTTTACAAAATTATCGCTATGGTAAGTTCGTATGGTTCAGTGGAATATTTTGAAACTCCACTCAAGAGCACATTTCAGCAGACCAGCCTTTCTTGCGTTGGGTAAGCAAAGGCTCAGCATCAGTTTCAGTTTAGGAGTCTCCGTACTTTCATTGTTTGTTTATTACGGGTCAATTAATGGTGGGTCACTTAATTGACTTGTATCACCAAGAACCTTCACTGCATCAACAGACTTAGAAATGTCAATGCATTCATTCTCGTAAATAATAATTAGGTTTTTCCTCATTATATTTTCAATGTGGCCGAATACATAATCCGCTGGTAATAAACCATGTCCACGGACCGGATATATTAGTTTAATAGTTTCTAACCCTGATTTAGGCTTGAGCAAAAATGCATTTGAGTGTGAAGGACGTAATTGTTTTTATTCTGAAAGTACCTCACATCATTTAAGTTCCTAAACAGTTTTGAAAACACTTTGTGTACTAACCAAAAAACTGTTTTAAAAATATTTTGATCTCAACACGTAAAGCAACAAATGAGAAAAAAGAATGATATTATACTCACCAAAAGACATTAAATGTTTCAATGCGATAAAATATCTCTACAGTTGAAGCATTTAATACAAACAAATTTTAAAAATCGTCATTAATTACAAGTAGCAGACAGCACACATTAATTTAAATACTCTTTTTAATCAGATTCACTCTCGAGCCCATTAATCACGCCGCACTAAGTTATACATACAAATAACAAGATATTGAGTGCTCAAATACAGTATGATCCCCATATAATAACCCCCGTGCTCATCGGGTTACGGGATGAGCACGGGTGGATGATCATCAGGGTCTGTGATGTAGAGGACGTTAGGTAATGTGTAAGATATTTTACTCTTTTTTAATCAGATTCACTCTCGAGCTAATGAGAGTCATCATTCTCCTCTGTTGCTCTTCATCTTGACCCTTCACTTGCGTACTGCTCAATGGTCTGGCTGGCATAAAAACATCTATAGAGTTTAACTTCAAATTCCTCCCCTGCATCCTTTATGTTTTTAGTCCTTTCCTTGAACAGCTCAAAAAAGGATCGCAAGTCTTAGGCAGCCTATTGAGCACATCACGATTGCACACCTCCCTATTTAATTGCCGAGAATACTTTTCCAATACAATCAGGAATGTTTGTCTCGGACCTCGGGAGCCTCTCAAATTAACTGGCCAATTGGTAAAAGAGCGTGTTTTATCACAATGGGCCCCATGAGTTAAAACTTTGAGCAAAGTCAAGAGTCGTATGACTCACCCTTATACCTTTCCGTAAATATTTGCTGTATCATTGGTGTACTGTTGAAATTTTGCTATCTCTACATCAAAACCACAGCAGGTAGCCTCAGGCATCCAATATTACTTTGAGAAGATAGAAAAAAATGATGCAGAGCTGATCAATATAGCAGATGCTTTCGCCTTGATTTTGCTTGCGAGTTAGGAGCTTATGCCGAGCAAATACCTCATTAACTGGTTTACTACAGAGTCTTTTTAGAGTATTTACAGCATCATAAAATATTTTACATTCACTTATATGCAAATAAACTTTCGATGAAACCAGGTTTGTTAAGAGATTTAGTTTCATGTCTTCATCTTCTACCTTTGATACATTGATGAAATTTGTAGACGTACGATGCCAATGGGTCCAGTCTTGAGATGCAGTAGGACTATTTGGATCTAAATTGAGTTTATCAGGCTTCAAGAATTGTTCCATTTTTACGTTGAATTAATTGAGATAAAAGTATACGTAAAATAATGAAGGATTTGACCTCAAAAGTAAGGTTTAATTCAACATAATTTAGCAATGTCATACATGACATTGTTATAGAGTTGTGTCTTATTTCAACAATTCAAGTAAACAAAAACAAATTATAAAACAAAAGAAACATATAATCTATAACATATATATGAAGTATTTAATATAATGTGTAGATTTATACATATAAAATTTATGGGCTATATTTATTTACTAAACACATACATGCGAAAATTAACAAAATGTTCTCGGGTTCTGGAGACCTGAAAATGAAAGGATACCCTGGTGTCCGTTAAGTTTCACCATACATACCTCTTGGCTTTAAATGAAATTTAATTTTTTTTATGAGAACTGATGAAAGGGAGGGACTTGAAAGTAACTATAAAGAAGATTAAATCGTAGCGATATAAACAAACGAAAAATGTCCAAGATTTATTTTTTATTATCCTGTAAGGTAATGGTAAAGTCCTTTTTCTGTAAAAAAATATTTTAGATAATTTCTTACCAAAGCCGCCCTTTTTTGCAGTCTAGCGACTCTTCAAATTCCTGAACTTTAGTTTCTGTCTTCAATTGAAAGACTTGAAAAAGCTTTACTCATCCACAGTTTCCTAGTTCTTAGATGTATTCTTAGTTCCTTCGTTGCGATCAATAATGACTTCTAGTTGCTCATTAATTTGTTTCATTTGAGCTTTAAGAATATTTAAACTTCTGATGACCCTTTTTGAAATTCTAAAACAAGCACAAATTTTTGGTCGATTTCTAATTTATTACATGGAACAATTATATTGTACGCTTCGTTTTTGAAACATATTTTAGAATATTTAATAATACGTAACTAGGTTCCGGCATCCATATAACATTCACAAAATGTATCACAAAAAATAAACACTTACCATCAGAAGAAGGTGTAGGGGTGGTACTGGTATTGTCTCCGTCTTTTTTCCAGAGCTCTGAGACAAAGTTCTGTTGAGGTTCTGGATCTTCTTTTTTATTGGTAAAAAGGCAGACGGTGACTTTCAAGGGGATCTTCTAAACACTTGTGGAAAAGGTGATATTGGGCCAGTGGGGCGATTGTCATCATCATCATTATCTCCTCGGATGATATTACTTGGGACGGTTTACGCTTCTTAATTACCTCGGGGCTGTATTTTTCTTTTTCTACCCGTTTTCTTTGTCCCCTCCCCGTAGGGCTGCTCTCAGAGATCTCGGACAGTACTTACTGCACGTTTTGTTCCTGGCAAACCTTGCTGCTGACAAAGTATCTGTAAGCATTCAAGATCATTATTACAAGATCTTCACCAAAAAAGAGACTACAATTTAGTTAAAAGTATTAACTGGCAGCGATCAAGCACAGCTACTGATACTACTGGAAAATCTCTAAATAATAAAATAGCTAAAAAAAAAAATAATTGCGATTGGTAGTGTGGCAACAAATCATTGCAGATTTAAATACCCAATGAAAGACTGAGTTCTCAATGACTACTGCACCGTTCTTCAAGATTTACAAGTCAAATTAAAGGTGATAAGAAGTACATTTGCTAAATTTATTCAGAGTACTTGGTTTCAACTTTTAGTAAAGTTAATATCTGGGGTTTCTTAAAATAATGTGTTTATTATTAGTATAAAAGTAATACTTTTCATATAAAGTAGGCAACACTTTATTGAAAATATGAATAGCTACTCACTACTTGTTATTCCCAAGATGTATTCATTCAACTTCAGTCAACAGTCCATGTAACGTTGAGGCTGTAGATTATTGTTGTTTAATTTAAGAATTGGCGGTATAGTGCAGAACGAAGTCATCTCACATTTTCTCGATGAAATGTTACTCAATTTCGTCAGATTATGCTTTGATTTTCCTAATTCTTTTGACTGAAAATATATACGTTTGTAAGCTACGTAATGGTTTTGTTATTTGTGGAGTCCAAACTAATACTTTAAACGTGATTGCACAACTAACACTGATGTTACCAGATACCCCGGTCACTAGCAAAAACCTACGTAGAGAATTTCTAAACGATTAATATTTTTTAATTAAGCATTTTTAATATTTATTTCACACTTAAATAAAAGCAAGGGTCTTTACAGTCCGGCATCCGACAATGTTATCTGTGTGCAAATTTTGTACAGAGAATTTTACCTTTTTATTTTGTTATATGGGTCTTAAGAAAGGTTTTCTACTCGGGTGTCAAGCACGCAAGTGGTACGTTCTCCGGCTATGACGTCATCAAAATGGCGGATAAGCAATTTCGAAATGCGTGTATTTTGAAAACTATTTGTCCGATCGGAATAAACTTTTTCTTTGTTTGGAAGATAATCCTTTAGGCTTAACGATTTACGTTTACATATTTATCATATTAACAATACTTTTTAAGTAATTTTTAAAATACCTTTTTTTAAATATACTTTTTGCTAAAATTCTTTATATAACTTTTTACCTAAAATCATGATACAAACATGCCTATGGTAAACTTTTTACAGAACTTAATGACCTTTTTAAAAATACCATATATTGTATACTTTACTCGAATAATAAAGTAAATAAATTGGATTAATGTTGTAAAAACACGGAACTTTCCGTGTGGCAGACCAATCTTAGCCCGACCAGTGTTCTTTGTGCAAGTCAGATAAAGAGAATTTTTGTGGTTTATTTCGTAGTAAATGTTTAAAGAAGCGTTTTCCACTTGGGTGTCAAGAATGCACCTTAAACGTTTTCCGGCTATGACGTCATCAATATGGCAGAAAATCCATAAACGAAAAAGGCTCTATTTCACATACTATTTGTCCGATTTTGTTGAACCTTTTTTTGTTTAAAAGACATCATTTAAGAATACAATTTTTGTATTTGAACATTTATTCTATTCCTAAGAAGTATTTAGTAACTTTAAAAAAAAAACAGTTTTTCATATTTTTACTCAATTTTTGTATATAGCTCTTTTAATGAAAAAAATATTTTTAAAATGCCTAGTATAAAATTTGTAGAGCGTTTTAAGATCTTTTCAAAAATACCATACTTTGCATGGTTAACTCAAACAATAAAGTGAAGAAACTCGATAAAACTTAGAAAATTTTCAATCTTAGCCGGACCAGTGTTCTATGTGCAAGTCAGATATCAAGAATTTTACAGATTTATTTTTTAGAGAATGTCTAAGGAAGTATTTTCCACTTGGGTGTCAAGAAAGCACCTAAAGCGTTTTCCGGCTATGACGTCATCAAAATGGCGGAAAATCCATGGACAAAAAAGGCTGTATTTCACAAAGCATTTGTTCGATTTGATTAAACCTTTTTCCGGTTTAAGATATTATTTAACGCTACAATTTTTGTATTTGAACATTTACTCTATTCCCAATATGTATTGTGTAATTTTCAAAAACCCGTTTTTCATACATTTTTACTCAATTTTTGCATGTAACTTTTTATTGAAAGAATTTCCTGAACATGCCTAATGTAAAATTTGTAGAGCGTTTTAAGACCTTACGCTCTACAAATTTTACACTAGGCATAATAATAACATAACAACAATAATTAATAATATCAACGAATAAGAGTAGTGATCCAACGTAAGAAGAGGTACAGTTAATTGCAGTAGCAGTATTGCTATTGCTACCGCTGGGCCCTCATCGGACGTAGCTAATGGCCTACAAGCAGTTTTTACTCTACCATCGACTTCTACACAAACCACTTTGTCAAATCCTATTACAAACGTTCATATGCATGACTCATTTGATATCGGTAACTGCCTTGATAATTCACCAGAGCAAATGATGACAAAATGTAATACATTAAATGTAAACAAAAAAATGGACGCTTGATGAAAACTCCCAACTTTAAAGACGACATAACTGAAGGTAAGCGCCCATCTCGAAGAGAATGGTTTAGTGCATAGAATAGAATAGGATAGATAAGAACTATTTTTATTTTTCATTACACACAAAAGATACAAATATTGTAAATTTCCTTGGCTAGCATTTAGAGAGGATAAGGGACGAATTTATTTATTTTTAAATCATAATATTTTAAGATTTGTGCTGGTGCCTAGATTATTTTGAAATAAACAAGAATTGTTTGAAGAAGAAATTTGCGTTACTTTTTATTTTCCTCTTAAAAGTTTCAATATTCTGTTTGTGGATTTAACAAACTAAAAATCTGTACTGTGATAGAAGAAACAAATGACTACGTTTGAAATGTTTTTGAAGGTAACTCTGTTTTTAGACAGCCAAAACTACGTTTTCAAGTACTTTAATCTTATTGTTTTTCCAGGGCAGGGCTGCGTGCCTCTTCCTGTTGGACATATTTTCTACACTCCAATAAAACCCCAGGAAAAAATACAGTAACTGTCCCCCCCCTAGAAAATATCCTGCGGGCGCTATTGCTTCATAAGATATACCATAACAAGATTTGACCTTGAACAGAAACTATAACAAGACCTTGAAAGAAAACAGATACCATCCAATACAAGTTTAATAGTTGTGGAAGCGCCCCGTTAGGTAGCAGCATCGGCCTGGCATGACTGGTGACTCGCCCTCTATTGCCGGTTTTGAAATAATTCCACTGCGTAAACGTGCCCAATGCGTAAATGTGCCCCGGTCTACCCTGATGATTCAAACGGTTGGGAGGCAGTTATAAATTGACCACATAATACCGATAGACAAAAAGTGTCATTTCACGCTGTGGATGCTGAGCAAGCCAGACACGTTTCTTGCTTCTGGCGGTAGATTTAACTTCGCCAAGAGCACTTGACACCAAGTGTTCACGCAAAATGTCAATGCACATGTGCAGAGCATGGATGACTTCATTGAATGGCCAACGCAATGCGCCAGCGACAATCATCGCAAGTGAGTTAGTTGATAAAATGAAAAACCTGAACTGTCGATATAAAATACACCTTGGATTATTTGGACTAATGCGGCGGAGTACTGATCCAGATGAATGAATGAGTACTAATCCAGATGATAATCTTTAAGTCACTATTACATTGTAAAAAAAGCGATAATGTAATTAGTGCCTGATATCTTAGTGCTATATCAGGTGTCAATCACGAGGTGTCCGGATAAGAGGAGTCTACTGGAAGCCTGTAGGCAAGGAAGTTAGAGTCAAGCGGATGATTTACTTCACTATTGGTTGTGAGGACTGAGTGGGGGATGGTGGAGAGAAGTGGGAAGTGAGGATGGTGGTTAATTCCTAATGTCACTGTACTTACGTTGACAATCACATTTGGACATCTGGTCATGTGATGTGTGTTAGTGATACCATAATAACATGATGTGTTCTACATAACATGATAATCATTGTAGACAATCTCAGTGATGAGGAATATTCTTCTGTTGAAGATGATGTGGTTGACGACTCCTCTTCTGCAACAGCTGAAGTCATTAACTGAAGTGTCACTGCAAAAAGAAACCAAATCGCTGCTATAGTTTAATTCTGTAGATCAGCAGTTCCCATCCTTTTTTATCATGCGAGCCCCTAACTCAATAGATTTTCATACATTGTACCCGCTAACAGTGCTGCATTTTTGTTTTACCCCTGAATAGAAAAGTTCGAGAAGTTATTTAAAGTTATAAGTTATAAAAAGTACAATTTACGTACTTAATTATAATAATTAGTAATAATTTACGTACTGACAAACCAAATATAAAAGCCATGGAACACAGGTTGCGCATGAAACAGTCTTCTGTTGCAGTAAACTTTGATGAACATTCACCCGTAATTATCAAGAAGAATAAATTTATTTCTAACTCAGCAAACAATCAACGCTTTAATGAATTACTAGGCAGACAGTTTCAAGAAAGAGGTCATTCTGTGATCCATGCAGAGGGTGATGCAGACACGCTAATAGTCAAAAAAGCTTTGCAAAAAGCCGATGAAAAACGTGTCGCAGTAGTAGCTGATGATACTGGCATTTTAATCTTGTTACTATATCATTCTTCCAAGAACACTGAAATACAGTCTGCTACAAAATCTGATAAGGCTTGTGACATTCAAGTCCTGCAAAAATCAATCGGAGAAGAGGCCTGCAAAACCTTACCTTTTGTTGCCATGCATTTACAGGTTGTGACACCACAAGTGCGTTATTTATTAAAAGTAAGTTTTCTGCTTTTAAAAGTATTGTAAAGTCTAAAGTCTTATGCGAATTGGCCTCCCTCTTTGGATCCTCTGAAGATGTTTCTAAAAACGATTTGATTAACATTGGATGTAAAGCTCTTGTGTTTCTTTATGACGGTAACATCAACACAACCAACATCAATACAGATTCGTTATGAATCTGAAATACAACTGTATACGTTCAGTGTTATTAATGCAGTGTGTGTTTCTATATTTTAGAAAACATGGAAGAAATATTAGATATTTTAAATTATGTGGATGAAGAGGAGTTGGAAATTTGAGCTCCGATACATAGAGCTCCTAGAAAGATCCGCGAAAGAATCAGTTTGACAAATGGGATGATATTGAATTCTTTGATAGATTTCGCAGTCTTTGAAGGGACTGCAAATTTAGTTCTTAACTTGATGAAAGATAGGATTACAACGCAAACTATGAAGTACAGAGCAATTACCCCTGAGGTAAAAATGTTTACTGCTTGTAAGTTTTACGCTTCAGGCATTTTTGTAATGCGTGTTGGCATGGCCATCTCTAGTATAAGGCCGTGGCCATCGAACTGGCAACGCCGCTTCTCAAGGGTTGTTTGCATAGTAAAACCCTTACAGAGCCAGCTGGCTTCAAGTTAAAAAAATATTGCCATAAGAGAGTATGGATGAACAAATTAGCTGAACCCTTAGCTGCGATATTGCCATTTACCAGCGCCGAGGCCTTGTACTTGTGATGGCCATGGTGATGGAGACCAAGTTGGAATCCAAAATTCAACTACAAGCAAAACTGTAAAAGAGGTTTCTGAGGCGTTGGCAAGTTTGTGCCCTCAGTTTATACCTTTGCCAACAAGCACTGAAGACCTCAATAAAATTAAGCAGGAGTTGTATCAAATTGCTAAATTTCCCAAAATTGTAGGTTACTCTTGACTGTAGTCATGTAAAAATTCAATTAGGTGGACACACAGGAGAACTGTATAGAAACCGGAAAGGAATGTTTTCCATTAACGTCCAGGCAGTGTGTGATGCTAAATTACAATTTACAAACATTGTTGCTAGATGGCCTGGCTCGAACCATGACTCCCATATTTTAACATCTTCTAAACTTAAGAAAGATTTTGAGGGCGGCGTCTACGGCATCAGTGTTGTTATCCCCCTTGAAAACGTTCATTTGTATCAAGAGGCCCAGGTGCGGACAAGAAACCCCATCGAAAGTGCTTCGGAATTTGGAGGAGGAGATTTCCAATCTTAGCTTTCGGTTTAAGATTGAAAGAAGGCAGACAGGAGGGTGCAATAGTGGCTATAGCTGTGTTACAGAACATCTGTCAACTTCAGGGAGAAGATACTTCTCCATTATCTGAAGAGGTTGCTGCTACAATTGAAGCCATTAATGAGACTCAGCAGGTTGGCATGCAGAGAAGAAATGTCAGGGATGGCCCTTATCAAAACCTTGTTACGCGTAATAATTTATGATTATTTTAGAAGTTTGGTATAAAGCCTAGGTCTCCAAATATTTAGATTAACCTTTGTTTTGTGTCTCGCTTTCAAGTCATTTGTCGACCTACCTACCTTTTTGTTGAAGGGGATTCAACAATTGTAGCGGAAAACGAATCAAATGAAAATGTTTATCAAAACAATTGTAGGTTACTTATACATAAATTTACATTAATCAATATTTCTATCTAAGCTCAGCCTACATACACGCTCATATCAAAACAATCGCAGAAAAGGAACCAACCAGCCTAGAAAATAACTAGATAGGCTATGTTGTACGTTAAGGTTAGCCAACACTGCTCCAATACCTGCCAGTCTTGTTTATTTGTCTTAAAATGGGGCTCTTTTATATTTTGAACAAGATTTAGATATTTTACTAAAAATTTGTACAGCGTTCGACAAAAGTCTGGAATATATTAAATAACTTTTATATTATTTTGCAGAAAGGAATAAAACTTTACAGATGTATATCTATTACAAATACAAATAGTTATATTTTGATATGCAGTTCCTGTCTTTAGACATGCATACCGCCTCCAGGACTGCATATCCCAGCCTACTGCATCACATAAAATGTTTTTCCGGTAGTGGAGAAGGAAGTTAAAATCAAAATAAACAAGGATCGAGCGATTTACCCTCACACTCCTCCCCCCATCGCTGATAACGGAGATAACGTGTCATCTGACCGGTCAGTCGCTGTACGTCGGTCGGAGCGGCTACGCGGCTGAACATCCAGGCTGCAAAGTAATTAATTCCTGATGAAGCGGATTGTTAAAATTATCCGCGAAACGTAGAAAAAACTGTAGGGGCCCCGATTGGTTAAATAACCGTGTGTTTGTGTTAAGTGTTTGGCTGTTTTCGTGTAACCAACCGACTTCGGAGCCTGCACAGGATTACAAAGGTGGGTAAAAAATCATTACTAAGTATATTCCTGACTGAAGGATCCATTTTGGAGATTCCAGAAGAAAGAGACCCGAAATTCGGCTACTATTGATCAACCTTGAGACGAATGTTAAAGTCTATCGTGTTCAAGTTTAAGAAGCTAGATCGGTGACGAAGACTAAATATGTCACACCACATAGTGCTTCTGCGTGATAAATACCAGTAATCCGTCCAGAACCTAGGGAATGCGGGCCATGTGTTGGTGTTTTAAGACGAAACCTGGTAAGAAAAATTGTATTTGATTTCATTTATTGGTCTATAAATTCAAAGCTACTTACGAAAATTCTGTTTTAAAATAAAATATATCACGTAATTTTGTATTGTTTATTTTTCATTATTAATATTTTATTGTATAATTTTCATTATTTCTTTTTATTATTTATTCAATACATTTACAGGTGTGACACTCATGATGTAAGTCATAATGAGACGGTGGACGGACAGTTCTGTATATCGTACACTAGACACACCTCCGTCACGTGGAAAAAGAATTATCATCAAACACGCTGGATATAAAGGGGAATGGATTTCTGGAGCGTTAATGATAGCAGCGAAAAATATAAAGACTGCGTCCGCCGATTACTACCAAGACATTATCTCAGATTTGTTCGAAAAGTGGTTTGAAACGCAACTTGTACCAACTTTGCAATCTAAATTTCCTGGCAAATCTTGCGTAATCGTCATGGATAACGTTAATCAAAATTAATTTATTGCCATTAAATACAATTAAGAAATCGTTTTATTTTTCTCAGGTAATGTTTGGTCAAGATATTGTCCAAGACTTTTCTCTCCAACATAATAAGGCACATTATCTGATTACTGATGCTCTTTGACCATATTTTAGAGACAAGCCAAAAAATATATAGAGAGGGGACTTTTTAAATGTTAGTATATGATGAAACTAAATGCAGCAGGAAAAAAAAGAACTTCAGATTGGTGTAAGGTATTGGTCTCATAGTTTTGGCAGAGTAGTCTACAGGCACTTGAAAACTTTCTTCATTGGCCATGCGACAGCACATGTTATTGCTGAAAAAATTAATGAAGCTATTATTCATGAATCTCTCCCGTTAACAAACGAAATTTTGGGATCTAAAGCCCTAATGTCAATAAATCTGTCAATAAAATTATTAAGTATCAAATGATAACTGAGAGAAATAAAAGGCTTTGGAACATAGGATACTGCAAAATCCATATAATTCACAATGGATTTTTTTAGGAAAGGATGTGCCTGACCTTTTTTTGTTAAAAAGTGTATGATTTTCAGGTTTGTGAATCTTCAGGAGGAAGAAAACGTCCTAGTAAACGGACAATAGACACATTTTTTTCGACAACCTTCAAAAGTTCAATAGATGATGTTAATTCAGACAAAGAAAATTCTACAAACAAAAACAATAGCATCTAAACGCCATCGACGAGTAAAGAAGGGTCTAAATCTGTACTTCAAGATTGTGAAATACCATGATCAAGTAAGGAAGTTTCTAAATCTGCACTCCAAGATTTTCAAATACCATTGACGAGTATGGAGATTTCTACATCTACGCTTTAAGACGTTTGTATGTCATTTAAGAGTACGAACATTTGTACTTCCAAAACCGTAGATCCAGTACACTGGAGTCTAAAGCTGCTGTAATATTCGCGATGTTGTCCCCTGGCGCTGCGGAGTGGGGGTATGCTTCTTCTCCCTCACACCTCCCCTCTTGTAGTTCGCGAGCGCAATATTATCGGTTAAATCTTTGTATTGTCACACTCTAACACTCATTACAGGAGATCCAAGATCAATTAATTAATTAATTAACTATTATAAACGGTAAAATGAATACCCCCGTTGCAGCAGACCTGCATACTCAGCGAATTTCAAATGCAAAAGAGCATATTTTAACCCAACATAGCGAGATTTGATATGTTTTTGTAAGCTCCATAAGAATAACATGGGGAATGAGTATGTAGGTTTGCTGCAGCAGACCTGCGTACTCAGTGAATTTCAATAGTAAATAAACATTTTTTAATCCAACAGCGAGATATGATACGTTTTTTAAACTCTATAAGAATAACATAGAGAATAAGTATGCATGTTTGCTGCAACAGGTGTGTTAAAACTAGATGGTTAAAATAATATTTAGTAGATATGAACTTGTTTTACCGAGTTTTATCAAGATATGTTAGGAAATAAGGAAGATATAGACTTTTACTTCTCATTAGGTTAACATGGAGAATGAGTATGCAGGTTTGCTGCAACAAAAATTGAAATATCTCGGATTTTAGACTAATATACATTAGATCCCATCTAGATTAAGCAATAAACCAAGTTTTATCTTAGATAAAGGGATATAAAGGATTTAGGGTGTTTTTATCTATGGTTTTATGAAGGTATGTTGGAAAGTGAGCGAGATATAGAATTTAGTTATTTCCCTTGCGGCAGTTCTAGTTATATTTCATATTTAATATTCTGTACGTTAATCATATTAAATATGTTTTTAGGTGAAAAAATTGTAAATGTAATGTATATAAACTCTAAACACCAAAATGAAGCTGATTTTTTTATTATTTTACGGTAAGTAGGTACCTTTTCATTTTGCTCTTTATAATAGTTAACTGTATTTTTAAAATTCATAATAGCGAAGGATTTGTAATTATTATTTAATTTGTTGGACTTTTCCTATCGCTTCTAGTGTTTAAACTACACTACGTTTCGAGAGGTATTGAAACTCCTCTCGTTTTCAAGTGACCCTACTTAAAGTTACATTAACCTACTTATGTTTATTTAACCTACTTTTTTTGGTTTTTGTTTTGTTTTTTTGACATACAATTACATTCATCCAACATTCAACAGAAATCTCACTCACACAAAATTTCATACAAAACACATTAAACATACTTAATACAGAAAGAAAATTAAAACTAAAACATATTACATGATAAAGGGCACAGAAAATTAAAACAAAAACATATACCTTACTGCCGGCAATGCCTCCAAGCTGGCAGTGGCACGACACGCACACACGTCCACTCACACTCACATACGCAACTCGAATGAAGAGCGTCTGTGAGAGCAAGTGGAGGGGGAGCAGCCCTACCCCCACCACGGGCACAAGTTGACGTCAGCGGTCTAAGACGCGCCTCCATGGTAAATCTCGGGAAACACACAGCCGATGCCTGAGTCATGTTCCCGAGATTTACCATGGAGGCGCGTCTTAGACCGCTGACGTCAACTTGTGCCCGTGGTGGGGGTAGGGCTGCTCCCCCTCCACTTGCTCTCACAGACGCTCTTCATTCGAGTTGCGTATGTGAGTGTGAGTGGACGTGTGTGCGTGTCGTGCCACTGCCAGCTTGGAGGCATTGCCGGCAGTAAGGTATATGTTTTTGTTTTAATTTTCTGTGCCCTTTATCATGTAATATGTTTTAGTTTTAATTTTCTTTCTGTATTAAGTATGTTTAATGTGTTTTGTATGAAATTTTGTGTGAGTGAGATTTCTGTTGTATGTTGGATGAATGTAATTGTATGTCAAAAAAACAAAACAAAAACCAAAAAAAGTAGGTTAAATAAACATAAGTAGGTTAATGTAACTTTAAGTAGGGTCACTTGAAAACGAGAGGAGTTTCAATACCTCTCGAAACGTAGTGTAGTTTAAACACTAGAAGCGATAGGAAAAGTCCAACAAATTATATAATAGTTAGTTAATTAATTAATTAATTGTTCTATGATCTCCTGTAATGAGGGTTAGAGTGTGCCAATCCTATACCTGCTCTTATATGAGCAGTGTTATCTTGTATGCTTGCTTGCACAATTATCTTTAAAACGGTTCCGAGGATTTCCTTCAAAGTCTGGAAATAAGTAATTTATGACTAAGACGTATTTTATGCAGTTTATTTGGCCAGAGAAAATATACTGTAATAGCGTGATGAAACGAATTTTAAAGTTGTACAATTTTAACATTGGCCTTAAAGAGTTGCCATGATAGCAACGAAAATAAACAAGGATAGTGTAAGCAAATGAAGTAATCACAACAGCTGTTTGCAATCTACAGCCATCAAGGAAAAATACAGTTAGTGGGATGAAGAGTTCATGGAATAATAAAAAAGGTTTCTATTTATCAATTTTATGACATTCAAATATATTGTAGTAACTCGATTAACTGGTAAAAATGAAATAACACCGAGCAAGGCTCGGTCCACCAAGTACTACAAAGATTTAAACGACAACATTGCGCGCGCGAACTAGAGGGGAGATGTGAGGGAGAAGAAGCATACCCCCACTCCGCGGCCCCAGGGGACAACATCGCGAAGATTACAGCAGCTTTAGACTCCAGTGATCCAGTACTGGAAAATTAAATAGTAGCTCTATTCATTGATTTCTAAATTAAGTTTGGTTGGTGTAGATGAGCCCTCGCTAAACTGGTTCCATACTTACCACAAGCTTCTCGCGCCCGAGCCTTCCGAGGGAGGCACGACTAGGCTAGCGTGGTGGGGGAAATCAAACGAACAATGACGGAAATAACCGAATGTCGCTTTTACGGCAGTAGCCGAATAGTTGCAATGAAGCTTCGATAGTTCCGATAAGCTCGGAATCTCGGAAATATGGAAACAAATATCGACATTGACTAATATTATCGAATACATTTCGCAACATTATTGAGTAAAATTCTAGATTGCTGCATTTCAGTGGCAGCATACATGCGTACTCCCTTTCTCCTTACCAATGCTAACTTTGCGGGTAATAAATAAATAAGTCATCTTGCTTATTTCTCGTCACACCTCTATACAACTTGTTTTGTGACTTTATCTAATTGAGACCGGCTGTATATAATTACCAAAAATCTCTCGATTGGCGAATTACTCCTATGTGGAGGAAATTGCTGCCGTAGGGCTCATGGTAAGCCCGAGACTATGATAACTTTACGTTTTGTGGCCCTTCACGTTTTTCACGATAACTTTACGATGAACTTTAATATTTCCATTTGAAAATCTCAAAAACCCCATTTTTGTGGGCCAAAAAGGAGCCTTCCAGAAGGAAATTCGTAATATCTTTGAGACCAATGGACTTAAAGAAATTATTTAAAATACCAAATTGTTTGTTTTTTTCGAGCTGAATCCAATGGTGAAAACAGTAATCTGATAAATTTAATAATTCAATTTGGAAAACTAAAAAAACTATTTTTAGGGGGTAAAATGAAGTTTTTACCCCACTTTAGGATAGATCGATGAGGCTGGTTTACGAATTCGTCCAAGATAAGTTTTAAATGTCTCCATGTCTGTACAGTAGACTCTCGCTCATCCGGATCGGCCTTGTCCGGACTCCCGCTGGTCCGGATCGGCAATCGGGATTTTTCGTGATTTTTTTTTAGCGGCACAGTATTATAAAATACGTTTCAACGCCTTCATTTATTGTGCGATCAAGTCCGCATCACATTAATGGCATACATTTTGCGTCTTCAGGCGTTCTTTGCTAAATCTGTAGCAGTACTGTATTATAATACTGTATACGTTTCAACGCCTTCATTTATTGTGCGAGCAAGCCCGCACACATAATGGCATACATTTTGTGTCTTCAGGCGTTCTTTGCAAAATCTGTAGCAGTAATCATATTGGCGATGACACGTGCCATTTTGGGAGAGGGAGGGGCATGTCATTAACCTCTGTCAGACAGTCTGCTACCTGTCAGTCTGACTGTTGCGTCGCGCGCGTATTTAATGAGTTCTGTATTGTGATAAAATGAGTTGTGATAAACGTAAAAAGTTGTTTGTGACAGTTGAAGAGAAACTCCGTGCTATCAAGCGTATAGATGCTGGTGAAACGGCGAAAAAAGTTGCCCTCGAGCTAGGAGTTGGGACAAGTACCGTTTCGGACTGGAGGAAAAATCGCGAACAAATAGAAAAATGGTGCACCTCTCAAACTAGTGTAAGCGCAAGTAAGGTGAGGAAAACAATGCGTACAGGTAAACATAACGAAGTTGAAGAGGCGTTATTTTTGTGGCACGAACACTTAAGAGGTAAAGGTGTTCCTGTTAATGGTCCCATGCTCCAAGAGAAAGCTAAGTTTTTCAAACGTGAAATTGAGGGAGATGATGGAAAATTCGCTGCCAGTGACGGATGGTTAGATCGCTGGAAAAAGCGATATGGGGTTCGGCAACTGTCAGTAAGTGGGGAAGCTTTATCTGCGAACAAAGACGCTGTCCCAGAATTTAAGACTTTCCTTCATAATCTCCTTGATAAAGAAGGAATTACCGGCGATCAGCTGTATAACTGCGATGAAACAGGCTTGAATTATAAAATGTTACCCACTAAAACGCTTGCCTCAAAAAAAGAAGCCGCAGCACCGGGGTACAAAAAAAGCAAGGAAAGGGTTACGGTGTTAGCTTGCTGCAAAGTTACTGGCAACCACAAGCTCAGGTTAACTTTAATCGGAAAATCAAAGAAACCTAGGGCATTCAAGAATTTAAAGAAAGACGACGTGTTGCCATTATGGTACACTAACCAGCAAAAGGCTTGGATGAATTCGGCCATTTTTAAGACTTGGTTTTTTGCTGAATTTGTTCCAAGTGTTGAAAAATATCTAGCAGCTAACAACTTGCCAAGAAAAGCGATTCTGTTGTTAGATAATGCGTCGACGCACCCCATCGCTAATGAGTTAAAGGACAAGGACATTAAAGCTGTTTTTTTGCCACCAAATGTCACTGCCCTTTGTCAGCCAATGGACCAAGGGGTACTTCAAGCACTGAAGTTGAAATACCGCCACCGACTTCTTTCCCATATTATATCGGCAATAGACAGCGATGAAGATTACATCACTGCATTGAAGAAAATTGATGTCTTGGATGTAATTAGGTGGGTGTCTGAAGGATGGGAAGAAATCTCGCCCATGACGATAATTTCATCGTGGAAGACTCTGTTAGACCACGAGGGTAACAGATTCAAGGAGACCGACGGCGGGGAATTTAAACACGATGAGAACAAAGTGGAAACAGAAAATGTTGTTTCACTGTTGGAGAAAATACCAGGATGTGACGAAGTGAACGAAACGGACGTATTAGAGTGGATGAACAATGATGACGAAGATGAAATTACAGACGACGACTTTATAAGAATGGTGTCAAATGACGATGAAGCGGTGGACGAGGAGGAACTACCCGAACCCAAGCCTTCCATTCCTCACTCGGAAGGGTTCAAGATGCTGGACGGAGCCTTAGAGTATGTCAGTCTTCTGGACGGCGTGTCTGCTGCCGACATAATGTGTCTACGGAAGCTAAGGGACATGGCGGCAAAACAACGAGCCAAGACGGTAAAGCAGGCCACGATCAAAGACTTTTTCAAAACATAAGTAGTATTGAACTGTAAGTTACGTCAGTTTTAGAATACGTTACAGTACAGTTTTTGATTTTTATTTAACTTATAGAGTAATAACTGTCTAAATTTATTTGTTATTTACGTCCAGTTTGTAACGTTTACATTTCCCAATTGTAACTTTTTGTTTTTTATGACAGTTAACTTCCTGAAAGTATGTAACTAAAATTTTCTTTTTTGCGTTTACTGTACTTTGTTTAAAATAAATTTCTTATATTGTACTAAATTTAGTACGGTACAGTATATTTTGTTGTTGCAATAAAACAATTTAATGTTCATTTCGTGAATTTAATTATTTTACTCCTGTGATGTTTATTCATTGCTGTACTGTACTGTAAATAATTTATATTTACAGTATGGTAAATTGCTTTATATTTTACAGTTCCCACAATAGGCTACATTATTATCAATACAGTAAAGTAGTAATCAGTGCCAGGAGTGCTGACCGTTGAAGGCGGAGCTTGCAGTCGACGTGACCTTGAACCAACCAATACGCATCCCGCGCGGTTGCCAAGCTGTTTCCCCCGCTCTAACAACGCTTGCCGCTGATAGGTTTGCATTAGCCGTGCGAGGCTACAGTAAACTTGTCAACGCCGCGCTCTCGTTCTATTGGCTGTAGCCCAACGGTCAACACTCCTGGCAGCCGACTGTAATTTATTACGATGAGTTTTAACTTGTTTTAGACGCTCCCGTTTGTATTAGCGCGTGTTTTGACGCAACCGCTCGTCATGTCGGCAAAATTTACGAATATTTGCTTGACTCTCGATAGTCCGGATTTTTCGTAATCCGGACCGGACGTCCGCCACATTAGTCCGGATGAGCGAGAGTCTACTGTACCAAATTTTGTCATGATCGGACGATATTTACGTTAGTTATCATACCACTCTTTTACTTTTGAGAGTTGTCAAAAAATGAAAATTCTATTTCCCATAATACCATGCTAAATTTTGAAACAAATCGTAATTTGTGCAGGTAAAAATGCGTTTTCACTATAAACTAACTTCATATCCAGAAAGTACTCATAAAAAGCTATCAATTTAGGCCTATATAAATATACCCTGTACGGATATTTTTCGTCCATTCTGCTAAAACGACGGTAATAGCTTATTTCTAAAGAAAATCGCTAAAATACTATATCTCGCTTTTTTCTCAACTCTCAACATAAAACATGGTTTGTGGCTTCGCCTATAGGTGAAACCTATTGTATTAACTTCAAATCGCCGATTTTTACATTACCGTAGCAGCAAATCTGCACCTTATTCCCAATGCTACCCTTAGAGAAAATAAAAATGCTGTCTTCCTTATTTTTTAAAATAACATGATGAAACAGTATTTTAGTAATATTTTTAGCGATATTTTGGTAACGTCGGGCAAGTTAATTTTGTTAACTAGGTAAAGATTTTTTTATTTCTTTGTATGAAACATTTGAAATGCGAGAATAATATTTCACTTTAGCGATCGGAATTCCTCTTTCGTTTTGCAAATAACGTAATTGAAATAAACAAAACAGAATCGATGTTGACGCAACGCGAGATTGCCAAGACGCGACGCGCGACGCCGCGACGGACGGTACCAAGTGCAATACGAACGATATTGCGATGTCGTATATCGACATATCGCGAGAAAATCGTATCGAACAGCTGTTGGCATCTGCGCATGCGCACTCCGTCACTAGTCGTGCCTCTCCTGGAGAGCACAATTTCACCCCGAGCAGAGCATATTCATGACGTCATCGTCCAAAGTCGATATGTTGATATTTTATCCTTTGTGGCCAACCAACCGATATGAGTTATCGAGAACTGAATTATCGTCTTGCTATTGCTTTGCATTGCCACCATCTTGTTCTTGATGAATTTGAGTTGAAGTGAATAATTCAGAAACTGTTACGTGTTGAAGCTTGATGCTTTAATGAAGAAATAATTTTGTAGAGACCAACATGATTTATGTTGAATCCTTTAATGATGTGCTAACTAAATTGAGGGAATACGAAATATCAACGATTACAAAATATGTTATTTTAAACTCGTGCAAAAGGTTTTCCCAAGAGAAAGGTAAAATAATAATTAAAATATTTAATAATACCTTAGGCCTATATTATTACTGATGGTAGGGGCTAATCATTTTAAAAGCATCTTATTTATTTTATTATAAGATTTCTGAGATGCACAGGCATAGGGACTTCTGAGATATGCACAGGCTTATAGCCTATATTTCGAAACTAGGCTAGGTAGGCCTATATAGCCTAGGCTACTTTGTTTTGGGGTTTATGGGTTAGTCTCATTAAGGCCTAATTGAATAATCAAGCCTTTAGTTCAAGGAAGTTAGCTGAGACTTTAGGGATTATTTTGTTGAATCAGGCTTCCTAGCCAGTTCATTTTTAGCGTCTTAATATTAAGGGTACGTTATTGAAGTGATGAGTTTATTTCCCATACGTTTAAACATTTATGTAGGCCTATTACATTATCATTAACTTAAGAATATCTTGGTAATCATTGGATATAACTTAGAGCCATGATCTGAAATACTAATGGCTTTGTTTTTCATGCTGAATAGGCCTAAAATGATGTAATTTTGACCTAACTAGGCTATGTAGAAAATACATTTTTAGGGGTAAAAATCCCCTAATAATTCCAATTCTAGTGGTCCAATTGGGCTGGTTTTCGATGTTGTCCGAGTGATTGCCACATTACATCTTTAGGCTATATAAATTTCATAAAGATCGGATCAATTTTGCCACCGCTAAGTTATCGTGCTCTCAGACATCTTGTTTACACTCCCTATTACCTTCGAGGTCTTCGGGGTAGAGGCTTCCTCGGATACAGCAAACCTCAGATAATGCGGAGTTTATGTTATTTTGAGGCTGTAAGACCGTTGCAATAAATAACTTATCAATAATAATATTACTAGTAACATTACAAAGAGGTGCGTTACAAAACCACAAACTAACCAATTAAGGATATCATTCCCTTACAGGAGTCACTTTATAAATGGTTCTAGACCATTGTGAGCTCGACGTTTGACGGAAGTAGTGTTAATATCAAATCAGCCGATTGTACCCTTACGATTCGGGTTTTACGTTGTTATGTCTAACCAGTAGAAGCTGATCGTTGCTGACATATCCTCAAATGGAGTTTATTTTGATCTAACATTGTTTTAAACTCAGTTATATTGTATTTAATATAATGTCGTAGATAAAGTGGGTAAGTTACTTAGTATGCAAAGATTGTATTCAGCCTATAAGCCAGTCGTGAGGTACAGTAGCACCTCTTTGAACCGTCACTCTCTGTTATCCGTCACTGCTACTGAACTGTCAATGTACCGTAATTGATGCGAATACCTTATAAAACACACAGTATAAGCAGTTCTATATTACTCCTGTAATTTAAATATAAATATGCACTTTGACGTGGTTTACTTTCTTCCCAAAAGCTTTGACATCTATTTATTCTACAGATTTATGATATTTCTGTTATCCGTCTATTCTCTTAACCATCACAGTCCTGGTCCCGAGGGTGACGATTATATGATGTTCCACCGTAAGTTATTTAGAACATCTCACTCATGAATTAACTTAAAGGCCTTAACTTATAAAATTTTTGCGTAAACTAGGTACTTTAGGTAATTATTCAATAACAGGTTAGTACTCCATCGTAAAATAAAAACAGCTTTCGGAAAAATTAAAAGTTGGTTTTTTGAAATTTTCAATTTCTCATGGATTAAGTTACCAGATATCCAATAATTACCCTACTATATTTAGGTAGGCTTTAGTATTAAATATTAAAAAAGAACAGTGAAAAAGTCATTTGCAAGTAATTGAATTTTTATCAAAAACAATCATTTTGCACATTGTTTCGTGTAGTTAGAAAATAAAAATGTATATCTAAACGTAGAGCTGCCTCTTATAACCAGGAGGCTTGGAATCGAGAGAGCGTAATGTATATGAAATTGAACTAATGGTATTTTTGATAAGTTGGGCCTATCTGGGGCCCTTGAAACGAAAAATTTTGATGGTCCCAGGCTTAGGTCTTATGTTACAGGAAATAAACTGAAAAAACATAAGAAAATTTGAATTTTTTTTGGTTAGGTTAAATTAGGTAGTAATGGGATTTATTTGGTAGGAATAGGTTGGATTAGGAATGGTTTCATTAGTTTAATTTATATTAGGTTAGGTTTGGTTATGATATGTTAAGTTACATTAGGATTTTTTAAGTGTCTAGGAGTTTTAAGTGTCTAGAGAGGTAAGATAAAGGTAGATGAGGTCATAATATGACTAATAGCCTAACCCAACATTACCTAACCCATTAAAAACTATTAACATCCAACCTGACAAAATAACCCAATCTAACCTGACATAACCTAATCTTACCTATCATAACCTAACATTTTTATGAATATTCCAACTCAATGTGATGGCTTACTTGTGCAAAATAACTTGTGCGAATGTTTTTAAATTGTTTTCAGTTGAACTAACAGACAAATTGCAAGTACATTGGGATGATGACCAGACTCCTTACTTTCATTTTGGTACTAGAACATATCAATACCATCAAGGAAGGGACACAAATTTGTATCAGAAGAGGAAATATGCTCAAGTAAGAGAAAAAAAAGGTTGGTAAACAATTATTTCACAGCACGTTTTAAGACTTCCCTCCTTGGAGCAAACCTTCGCACATACACTTTCTCATACAATTTCAAGTTTCTTGTAAATATCTTATGAACCATAATACAGTCAAACCTCGATCAACCGTCAATCTGTGTTATCCGTCACTGCTACTGAACTTTTAATGTGTCCTAATTTACACAAGTACTTATGCAACTTCGTTAGAGTTATAGCAGATCTACATTACTCGCGGATCAATGTAATTTAAATATAAACATGTATCATCCATTTTACATAGTCTAATTTCTTCAAAAACTTTTTGAATGTAGAGTACACTTCGGGTGATCTGGATTGATGTGGCGGAACACCGATTCGGATAACCAAAAATCTGGGTAGTCCGATGTCATTATAAAATCGCCTAAATAGCGGTTGTGAACATATAGCTACTGCTATACTGATGCTGCGGACTAGACTGTCCAACACGTTAGTGTATTGTATTGTTAATGAAATACAGTTAAATCTTACTTGAAGAAGGCACTCCTCACGCTTAAAACTCACTAAAAATCACGTTTTCGGTGATTTCAATTTGTTTTTCACAATTAGGCCGGTCCTGATAATCCGGAACCCGGATAATGTGACGTCCGGATAATCCTAAGTGTACTGTATTTACTTATTGATTTATCATGATATTTCTGTTATCCATCTATTCACTTAACCGTTATAGTCTGGGTGTTGAGGGTGAGGGTTAACAGAGGTTCCACTCTATTTAAGTTAGTCATAAAATATTTAAGTGTTATATCATGATAATGCTATCATTTGTTAGGGTACCATAGGAAATGAGTATAAGAGGCTCACTACCAGACATATTTGTAATTGAGGGGGGCATACCTGATGGTATTTTAACAGCACTGGATTCAAACAGTTAGGATGTTATTTGCTAAATCTAAGATTTTTGATAGAGGATCACTGGAAATAAAATTTGTATTAAATCATGATATAGTAAAAGCTCGCTAGTTCGGCATAACAGAGTTTTCAGGTAAACGGCAGAGGTTGAGAGATCTCAGAAGAAAGGAAAGAGATCTTCACTAAGGTCCATGTGCAAGCGCCAGTCTCTTGTCTATAATTTCAGCAGGGTTGATATTAAAAACCAGTGATAGCAAACCACCTTTTAACTCTCTTTGGTATCTGCCTTTAGGGGGATGATAAGATTAAATTGCTAGCTAATTATAGAGTTGTTCTCATGCCAATCCTCCGCCCAGAGAAATGCTGGCGACATGAAGCATATGAGGGGGTTTAAGAAGTTAACATTTTATTTTATTCTGTAAGATTCATATATTTTTTATGGTTGTTCTAGGCTCAAGAGGACCACTGTTTCATAAAGAGATACAAACAAGCTCAAGTCACAAAGAAGTTAGACTGTCCTGCCATCATTCGAGTGACAAGAGTCGTCAGATTTTCCAAACAGAAGGTATACATTAAGGATTAATTAAATCCTTTTTTTTACGAGAGTTATCATGCTCTTGAACATCATGTTCATGATCATGGCCCATGGATCTTATATTAATAAAATTAGAATTTTTGTCTGTACATTGCTTTGAATTAAGATAATTTTTGCATATTTTCACCATTTCACCCTAGGGGTGCCAAAACAGGTTTTATCTCAATTTCTGTCAGTCCTGTTTGTCGGTGACGCTCAAGATGGCATTTTACGCTGCCTATTCCTGGAAAACGGATGCACTGACTTTTATGAAATGATGTTTATTTGTTCTATGCATTTGTGAGAAGGTTTAAGGCTAATTTAAACTGTCATACTTCTTTTGGAAAAATAATGGCTGCCGTCCAGAAATGCGGGTCTATTTCGCTGGCCCGGCCATGTTCGAAAATCAATATTTCAAACATACCACGATTTAATACTCAATTAGTACTATTTAGTACCCGAATACTAGTTTTAGTACTCCAAGCATTACCGAGTTATTAACAATAGTATGATGCCGGGCCAGGGAAATGCTAGCCCGGCCATGTCAGAAAACGCAGATTTCAATGGTACCACGATTTAATACTCAATTAGTACTATTTAGTACCCAAGTATTAGATTTAGTACTCCAACCATTACCGAGTTATTAGCCATAACGTATTTTAATGGCCGGAAATGCCAACCCGGCCATGTAAGAAAATGCGGATTTCAACGATGCCACGATTTAATACTCAATTAGTACTATTTAGTACCCAAGTATTAGATTTAGTACTCCAACCATTACCGAGTTATTGGCCATAACGTATTATAGGGGCCGTAAATGCCAACCCGGCTATGTATGAAAATGCAAATTTCGATGGTTCCACGATTTAATACTCATTTAGTACTATTTAGTACCCAAGTATTAGATTTAGTACTCCAACCATTACCGATTTATTAGCCATAAACGTATTATAGGGGCCGTAAATGCCAACCCGTCTATGTATGAAAATGCGGATTTCGACGATGCCACGATTTAATACTCATTTAGTACTATTTAGTACCCAAGTATTATATTTAGTACTCCAACCATTACCGAGTTATTAGCTATAACGAATTATATAGGGGCCGGAAATGCCAACCCGGCTATGTATGAAATGCGGATTTCGACGGTGCCACGATTTAATACTCATTTAGTACCCAATTATTAGATTTAGTACTCCAACCATTACCGAGTTATTAGCTATAACGAATTATAGGGGCCGGAAATGCCAACCCGGCTATGTATGAAAATGCGGATTTCGACGGTCCCACGATTCAATACTCATTTAGTACTATTTAGTAACCAAGTGTTAAATTTAGTACTCAAACTATTACTGACTTATTAGCCATAACGTATTAGGGGCCGTGCATGTTAGCCTGGCCATGTTAGAAAAAGCATATTTTATCGGTGCCCCCGATTTCATACTCATTTAGTACTATTATTAACAGAGTATTATATTTAGTACACTAACAACGTAATTGAATTCATTTTTCCAGCCCCAATTTATTTACCATTTCCGTTAAGGCACTGAGATAGAACTCTATTGATCCATTAAATTTTCAGTTTTTTATAAACCTACCATTAGTTGTAGACGTAATACGAACAACACATTATATGAAGCAGCCTCAAACGTAATTTATCAATTAACAATTATTATTGGACAAATTAATATCAGTGTGGGTTTGTACTTCAAGACTAACTTTATAGATTTTAATGTTTACTTAATTTTTATCAAACTACTGGGAACAAATTTTTATTCTTTCGGTTTGTCAATCGTGTAAATTCAATTAGTTTTTAACCGTATCGTAAGGTTTGATTTACTGATTAAAATCAATAATTATAAAATCTAATAAGTTGAACAATAAATAGTTTCTACCGATTTCCATTACAATTATACTGACAGAATAGTCATATAGAGGAGAGTACATAATACACCAGGTGATAAGTGAACCGAACAAGGCAAGAGACTGTTATTAAGAAGCTTGGCTGCTAATAAAACTATTATTAATGCTATATGAAACGAAGAACTAATGTTTTACGCTTTCTGTAATATGTCCGAATCTTAAAATTGGTCTGCTACCTTTACAATTCTAAAATTTGTTGGTCAGTTATAAGTTGTCAGTTGTCTCTTCAGTGTCACCATTTTACGTTACATAAGCTTCTCTTGCTCGCCCAATAAAAAGGTAAGAATTTCACTTACTGTTTAGTTAAATTTCGCTTATTTATAATCCAAGTAGCCATTATATATAAGTGACAAAACCTGTTGAACATTTTATGCTTTATTCGATACATCAATCAATCATTAATCTACATGTAATCGTGTAGCATTGTACTGTTACTAGAAACTATTAATGATCAAGTATTGGTACTTAGGACTAAGACTAAAGTAGTGAAATTTTACAATTATTATGAATTGATGGTATTTTCTGAATATGTACGTTAGTGATAAAAGTTAAAACTGGGAGCAGTAAAAGTAAAATATGCAAGATAAACCAAAAACTATACAAATAGTACTGTAGATTACTGAGTTATTGTGAAGGTATTAAGATTATTTAGTTAATGGAAGTGAATATGTTCCATTGTTTATCTACTGTAAAGTTCCTTTAAATAACACAGATTATAAAGGCGTTTGTATTTTAGTAAAATATAACACATTAAGAGTAAGGTCTGTGAAAAAGAGAATTTTGTAGATATATTGATGTTTGTTGCGGCTATTTCTATCTCTCAGTGGAGTAAGTACAAAGTTTCGTATAAAACATGACACGGGGAGTGTTGACTTCACAATAATGTGATATTTTTATCATGAATAAAAAGTGTACAAACATAAATCCCAAAAACATAAACGTTGAGTCTTATCAAGGCTTATCGCAACTGAAAGCAGATTTATCCAGAGGTTCCCAGGCCGTTCCTCGGAAACTACAATGATAGCTGTAATTTTTAATCTACATCCTTATCAAAATGTAATTTTTTGCCTACATCTTACACCTTTTGTCTTCAACCATGCTTTTTACCTTGCATTTATTTCACTTGTGATCGTGCCTTTAACGCTAGAGGTTGATCATCCAGAACACAAGGTGAGTTATATTAAAGTGATGTAAAATAGATTAGTTTAATTCACACCAATCGCATGATTTTATATATATTTGGATATACATAAATAACAAGAAATATCCCACAAAACTACAGAATTCATCACACGTATCGAACAACAATGTAAAATAAAAAATTAACATGAAATGAAAACTTAAATTAATACTACAAATAATTTAACTTCAAACTATTTTTACGTAACACGTATGATATTTTATCGATTTCTTATAAAAGCAATTTTATAAATATTGACTCTTTAGACTTTAAAAAACGCATAATTTGTTGAAACTAGTTGTCTGATAAAAATTATATTAAAATATATAGGATACTTTGTTTCAATAACAAATTATATATATATGAAACAATGCACCAAAGTTTTATTTAGTAAATAAAAAAAAATTTTTAATGAACCATGGTTTACGTACAGATTATGGTCATGAAGCCCGCCAAAAACTGTTTTGATATTTGTATGGAAAAAGGAAACCATACTGGATATTCAGCGTCCAAGACTGGTTTTAAATCTCAGTTGTTGATTTTAAATAAATAAAAAAACAAATATATTCGCAAAATTTAACCGAGTGTTACGTTTAGTAAGTGGCTAAGGTTAAAATAATATATTTGTCATGAGCATTTGTAATATTTAATGTACAGAGTATTGTTAAGCAATATGCAAACGGAGAAGTTATGTATAGCTTAAACTTATTAATTGAAATTAATATTTGGCCTCTGACATTCTACATTATGACAGCTGTGGGATAAAATTATGAAATAGCCCCATTTCAAGAAGTGATCTGAGAGTTCTATTCCTGGGTGAACTTTTAGATCGGGTACAATAATTTATTCCCCATTATTTATTATCCGGTCCCAGAAGTCGAATGATGGGTTAATGTTCAAATAGTATTGAGTAATAAGATTAATCTAGTTTAAATTCATAGTGCTGTTTACAAAATTGATGTTACTTATTAATCAAGTGAAACAAGGAAAGTAAGGCAAATTAAATAATTTAGACAAATCTATGAAAATCATCAAGTTATTTTTAAAATGTTAATATATTTTATTAATTTTCATTGGCATATTCTGTTTTTTAGATGAGTTGATAAACAAACCAACCTATATAAGATACTTAATTGATGAGACTGAATGAATTCACTACGCTATACATGTTAATTTTCGAATTATACCTATCCAGTGGCCAATACACAAAACACATGCATCCGTAACACATAATCATAGTAAACACCCAATGTAAATTTAATAACATTTTCACAAAAGCTCACTTGAAATATAAATTTTCAAAAATACACCTAGCTTAATTATGAAGTATTAGGAAGGGGTGTGCGATTTCTCGATTATCGAGCGTTTTTCGAACCGTGTTTACACTACTCGAATCGACTCGAAGAACAGTACTTAAAAGTTCGACGCGAGTATTTACTCTTACCCTTTACCCGGAATTGGTACGTGCAATCGCATTTTACGGCCGTTTTTTCAAATAGTCAACACCAATCGTAAACAGCCACCATAACATTTTGTTATTTTACTTGAATTTATTGGAGGTTTTGAGTTATTAATATCAATAAATAGTTTTGCTTTTTTTCTTTCTATAATTTGAGATATTTTCTTATTTTTTCTTAATGAAAATAATTTAACTTAAATTTTTAAACCTATAACATTGTGTTACAAAAACTCTTTTTAAAGCGAACAAGTGCTGATGTAGCTTGGATTTTACCCCCGATGGCTGAAAGTTTAATAAAATTTTAAGTAATGATAAAGAGATGTGTTAAAGATGACCTGAATTATAGTTTCATTTAATTTAGGAACAGGTTTGCTTTTAACTCAAAGAAAACTTCCCAGTTTCATAGCTAAAAAATATTAAAATTTATGTGATCAATAATAATCATGATAACTATTAACTTCTACTATTAAAAATACTCGACTCAAAAAAACCTCGAAACTCGTGAATATTTTTTAAAACTCGACTCGATTTCAGAAATCACTCCTCGCACATCCCTAGTATTAGGTGAAGCCTAATAACGTAAAAAAGTATTTTTAAGTTCAAAAATAAAAAAACTTCTGATTGTGTTTTTCAACTCAACATGTACTTTCGATTTTTTACGTTCAATTAATCGATTGTCTATCAGCTTCAAATCATTGAACTTATTTATTGCATAACGTATGTAGCCTGCATAACGTAACCCTTTTTGATTGGTTTTAAAATTGTATTGCCACAAACATTAAGATAATCGTAATTATTTTTAAGGTTTCCCCTTGTTAACAGGTGTCCTCAACTATTTATGAACCGATCAAGTTAGATAACTATTGCAAATGAAAAGAGGCAGACGTTTCAAAGTAGACCCGCAACGCTTACTAGAACTGATCGGTAAAGAAAAAACTCGGGTTTTTGTTGATGGAGATGTGGCGAAGCCCTCTGCAGAGGTTTTCGAAGAGATCTCTATTTTATTGGAGGGTAAAATTACCCCAAAAGCCATATATGTATTTGCCAAGCAAATAAACTTGCCAAACAATGTTATCGAGAATGGGGAGTCTCGGCTGAAGAGGAGGCTAGCGATGAGAAGTTTTCCGATTCTAACTCAGGTAATGACAGTGCTAATGTGTATAATTAATAGGCAAATATTAACTTGGTATAAATGCTAACTAAAGTATACATGATACTATTTGGGCAAACTTCATATAACCCATTGTGCAAATAGTCAATCACATCTTATACGATTGAATAAGTTCTTTGTGAAAATAGCATTTGATGATAAGAGAATAAGGAATACGGTGAATGAAACAGTAACTTTGGACTTCATACGAACGGAATGTATGAACGGTATATTATTAGCGTATTTCTCCTATTAGGGAAAAAGCTGTTCCCGTAGGTCCCGGGGTAGGACCTAAGCCCGAAACCATAATAACTTTTCGTTTTGAGGTCCCCAGATGCCAAAAACACCATTCGTTCATATATATAATAATATATCACAATAATAATAACAACAATAATATTATTATATATTATTAATATATAATAATATATGTTGTGTGTGTGTATGTGTGTGTGTGTGTGTTTAAGCACGATAATTCTTGTAATAAACGGTATCAGGAAATTGACACATACTTTCTCCCTTGGAGTCATTTAAAACAAAAAACTTTAGAATAAAAAATAAGCAAATAATTATCTCACAAACACATGCGAAATTTTATCAAAATCGGTGAGTAAATAACGGATATATGTTACTCAATAACGGAATAGAGTTTATAGTCACATGTTTTAATACATCAATAAATAAAAAACAAAGCCGTTATATATTCTGATTGAATTTCAGTTTTATTTGTTGTTGATGGCTTCATTTAGTTTGATATCCACTGGATTACCTGACCCTACTACTTACAACCAACTAGGACCTGATCTGACCGAATCTTACATTTGACTACCTTTTACACTGCCTCTTGCCATCTTCCCATCTCTGCCACTCCCATGCTCCGTTGTTAATTCTCTAAATTATTTGTTATTATTTTCAACAAGTCTAGTTTTTTAAAAACCACTCTTTTCCGCATTAAAAAATTAAAAGCAAATTTTTTCCAAAAGTTTATTCACAATAAATAACCTATGCTGACTGTAATATCGGCTAAGCCTTCGCACAGGCAACCTGCCCATGAAGGCTTATTTCCTTGGTTATAAATATCTTTCATGGACAATGTTTTTGTAATTAAAATTTAGCATATCATTCAATTTAGTTATATTTTCTTTGTAATTACCACTATTGAATTGTAATTTGAATTCATGGAAGATTGGTTTTTTGTTAATATTACTGGAAATAAACGATTTTTTCATTTCATTTCATTTTCATTTCATTATTGCAAAAATCTCTCATTTTCACATTTCCATCGCAGCAAACCTGCATACACATTTTTCATAATAACCTTGCAGAGAAAATTGTTTTATGCTCATTTTAGGATTTAAGTAGATTTTTATGAAGTTGAAGGTCTATCTAAGCATTTGAAATTCGCTGAGTTTAAATACGGTCTTCTGCAACGGAGTGTTTTTTTATTTATTGTACATTTTATTTTTTACTGTTACAGAACGGTCAACGGTCATGTGATAGTTCAGAAGGAGAAATATTTGTAAAAAAATTCCCTATTACGTTATCTGTTGACGAATGGCAAGAAATAGCACCCAAAGAGTACTTATATAATCGAAAAGACAAAAATGTTGGAAAGGTATATAAGGGCCTAACTCCGAACGTCTGGACTCACATAATAAATGAGCACTTCTGGCTTCAAACAAAATTAAGCTGTCGCTTGGTATATAAAAGAGCTTCTGTGACAGAACATGGGCCAAACTACATTTCAATTTATGCCGAATGCAAAGACTGCAAGGGCGCGTTAAAAGGAACAATAGCTCAACCACCAGGTGAAGGTGAAAAGGTAATTATTGATTGTATCCATTCATCATTTGATTTTATTGCAGTAATTGGAAATGAATGTATCTCGAAAATTTCTTAGTTTGTCCGAATAAAAGTTGACAGGTGGCTACGTCAATATGAGATCTATAAAATAATAACTTAAAACCCCTAATTTATTCATTTTTAGATCAATGTCGATGTGTATAATTAATAGGCAAGCGTGATCTTAGTGATATCTTTTTTTAGCCTGTAGGAGTTTAAAAAAAACTAAGCATACAACGGGGAATTTTAATTTCCTGTAGGTCTGTACAATCCCATCAAAATTTGCATTAGTCTTAAGGGCACGGAGAATAATGAGTTTGGAATTAACAAAAATTAACATGGGCCTTATGAGTTGCCACGTGGGTTACTGAGTAACAACGGAATGTAAACAAATCGAGTCATCTGTTTTATTACAGCAATAAATGCAATAACAGCAATAACAAAGCTCTTATAGATTCTGTTTGAATTTCGACCAATCTGGAAAAACAACAATAAAAAAATAGGTGTGCTACTTAGATTCTATGCTAACGTCACTCAGTTTGCAAATCAGTATTTCTAACATTTCCTATATAGGCGTCGGGAGGCAGCTGATAATTCGACATGTGATTAAAAAGTAATACATTAATACATTAATGTTTGCAATCTTAATGACGTCAGCATAACATTTCAGTAGCACACCTATCTCTTTTTTATTTACCGTCGTTCCACCGTGTTCGACCAATAGGCGATCTCCAGTATTAATAAATTTAAGACTTCATGTGATTTATTTTAGGGTTATTGAGCTGTAACCGTCCTAATCGTCATCATTTATATAAATGTTACAAAACAATAGTTTTTATTTTCCGAGTCCATTTTGCTTTTCTACTCAGCCAATTTTCAAAAATAATAAGGTCTTCAATTAAAGGTATGTACGCACCAATTACTCAACAAGCATCTGCATTCATTTATGTAGGCTACCGTATAAATTGACTTGTCTATGTACATGTATGGGAGTTAACCATTTTCAGCCTAGTCTTATTATTGCATTTCATAAATCTCCGGGTAAACTCAATATACGTAATTAGTTTTGATCTTGAAAATCCTCATTGAATTACAGGCTTTCATATAAGATGGAGAAATTCAAATCGGTCGAATTTCGGGGAATTATGGACCTCCAAACAAAATAAATTGGAATTTCTTAAAAATCTGATTAAGATCCTGGTGAACCGAGCCTGAAACTTGCTGGGTATTTTTCGTGTTTACCACTTCATCCTATTACTATCAAATATTTCAATGTCATAAAGTAAATAAATTAAAACCTTTTAGGGAATTTCCCCTATAGGGAAGAAGCTGTTACCGTAGGTCTCATGGTAAGACCTAAGCCTAAAACCATCATAACTTTTCTTTTTGAGGTCCTCAGATGCCAAAAACACCATTCGTTCACTTTCATAAATATATATATACAGGGTGAGTCAGACCACCCGTCCACCTATTGTAGCGGGAAAACGGTTTGACATAGAAACGTCAAATAAAATTATTCCCCACTAATTTGCATATGAAGAATTCATTAAAAATATTTTCATCGCGATTCATGTACAGGGTGTTCCAGAAATGGAAGGTCATGGGTTCGAATCTCAAAATTTTCTTGAGTAAACCTATAGCAAATATTATATCATTTTAAAGGTCTTGTTAAAAGAAACATTTTGGTGAAAACAGAACTAAATTATCTCAAGCCGTTTCAAAATGGCGGCCATTTTTGTGAAAATTTTCGATATTTACGGAAACCCCTGTATTTTCCAAACCACTCAACATTTTTCAGTTCTGATTCAAAATTCTTAATCCTTGGTAACTCAGCTTTACTATGATATGTCACATGACAATATTTAAAAAAAATTTTAATTTTGAAAAAAAATTAATTTTTGAAAATGTTGGCAGCCTTGAAAATAAAAAAAATCAAATAGCAACATATGACAAAAACCATATCATTTTAAAGGTCTTCGAAATTCCTACAACTTTGTAATTTACACAAGTATTCTAACTTTTTTAGTTTTTTAGTTATGGTCAAAAAACTCCATTTTCCCATATGAAGTGCATGTTATTTATGCAGTTCGTAATAACCAAAGGGTACCCACATACCGTTTGCTATGGACGTGCAAATAACATGCACTTCATATGGGAAAATGGGGTTTTTTGACCATAACTCAAAAACTAAAAATAATAGAATACTTGTGTAAATTACAAAGTTGTAGGAATTTTGAGGACCTTTAAAATTATATGCTTTTTGGCATATGTTGCTACTTGATTTTTTTTATTTTCAGGGCTGCCAACATTTTCAAAAATTAATTTTTTTTCAAAATTAAAACAAATTTTAAATATTGTCATGTGGCATATCATAGTAAAGCTGAGTTACCAAGGATTAAGAATTTTGAATCAGAACTGAAAAATGTTGAGTGGTTTGGAAAATACAGGGGTTCCCGTAAATATCGAAAATTCTCACAAAAATGGCCGCCATTTTGAAACGGCTTGAGATAATTTAGTTCTGTTTTCATCAAAATGTTTCTTTTAACAAGACCTTTAAAATGATATAGTATTTGCTATAGGTTTACTCAAGAAAATTTTGAGATTCGAACCCATGACCTTCATTTCTGGAACACCCTGTACATGAATCGCGATGAAAATATTTTTAATGAATTCTTCATATGCAAATTAGTGGGGAATAATTTTATTTGACGTTTCTATGTCAAACCGTTCTCCCGCTACAATAGGTGGACGGGTGGTATGACTCACCCTGTATATCTAATATATATACAGCCGGATGTGTAACTTAAGTATACAAATTCAAACCATACTTCCCGATGAGCTAGAGACTTGAAATTTGGCACGGATATTCCTTGGGGGACCAAACCTTAGGGAAAATTATCGAAACTCGCAATTTTTTATTTTAACCCCGTCAAAAAAATTATTAAAAAATCGCTAAAAAAGCTTATTTTAAGGAAATGTTATTTTGAGCTCTAGTGGGCAAACGGATGGTCCTATCGAGAAACGGACTGCACCATGTGCCACGGATTTTTCACGATCTACAACTTTGATCCTGTGACTTTTTGCCGTATCTGGTCTCCTTCACCCTTAGATAGCTCTAGAAATTTAAATTTTCGAACATCTTCCGTAGGTTTTCCAGATCCAATTCACTTAATATTATACGTAGAGGGCTGAAAATTGGCACTCATCATCTCTATAACATATATGTTACAAATCACCAGTAATGTAACTATTTCGTAATAATTAAATGCATATGAAGTTAAAAAATCTTCGAAATTTGCCAAATGCCAGTGATTTTCTCAAGGTATTTCGTTCCGTGTCACGTTCTTATTCTACCTAGACTTCTGAAAATTTGCAAACCGTATATCTATGACTTCCGGTTGCGCTAGAAAAATAAAATTTAGCATGCACTTTCCTCATTGCTTAAAAACTGAGTGTAAAAGTATCAAAACTACATATTTTAAATTTCAGATTTATTAATAAATCTGTGAAAAAGCTTTTTTAAAGCAGTTATTTTGACCTTTAGTGGCTGAACGGATGGTCCTATCGAAAAACGGACTGCACCATGTGCCACGGATTTTTCACGATCTACAACTTTGGTCCTATGACTTTTTGCCGTATCTGGTCTCCTTCACCCTCAGATAGCTCTAGAACCTTCGATTTTCGAAGGTTTCGCTAGGTTTTCCAGCTCCAATTGACTTAATATTATACGTAGAGGGCTGAAATTTGGCACACATCATATATACAGCCTGTATGCTACAAATAAGTAATAATATAACTGATTCTTAACAATATTCTCGAGGCATTTCATTCCGTGTCGCCTTCATACACTACCTACACCCCTTATGACTTCCGGTTGAGCTAGGAATATGAAATTTAGCTTGTATTTTCCTCATTGCTTTAAACCGACGGTTATATTTTTTAATCACAATTTTAAATTATAACCCTCTCAAAAATGATAACAGACCCTCAAAAAACATTTTTCATCTCGTCTCTTTCACCTTTAGGTAGCTCTGTAACTATCAATTTTCGAAGATTTCCCCCAGATTTTTCCGCTCCAGTTGACTTGATATTAAACATACGTGGCTTAAATTTGGTACACATCTTGTCTACAACATATATGTTACAAATCACCAATGGAGGATAAAATACAGGGAAAATTATCAAATCTCGCCATTTTTTATTTAAACTCCCTCCAAAACATATGAAAAAATCGCTAAAAAAGTTCTTTTTAGATATGTTATATTGAGCTCTAGTGGCCTAACCGATGGTCGTATCGAGAAACGGCCGGCACCAGGAGTCACTGATTTTTTACGATATGCAACTTTGGTCCTATGAGTTTTTCCCCTATCTCTCCTCCTTCACCTTAAAGTAGCTCTCGAAAATTGAATTTCCACAGATTTACCCAAGGTTTTCCAGCTTTAATTGCATAAAATTTAAATGTTACAGGGATGAAATTTGGTGCACATCATCTTTAGGTCACATATGTATTAACTAGTTCTTAATTTGAAAATGAAAATACAATTTTAAAATATTTTAAATTTACCTTGTTAATACAACCCGCTAGATATTTTCTTCATTGTTGCTGTTTGTACAGCTTTCGTAACTGCTATATTGAGCTCTAGTGGCCGAACCGATGGTCCTATCAAGAAATGGGTAGCACCAAGAGTCACTGATTTTTTTACGATTTACAACTTTGGACCTAAGACTTTTTACCCTATCTCGCCTCCTTCATCCTTAAATATAACAAATACCTTCTTATTTTCATTTCATATATTGAGCTCTAGTGACCGATGGTCCTATAGAGAAACGGGCAGCACCAGGAGTCACTGATTTTTTACGATCTACAACTTTGGTCCTATGACTTTTTCCCCTTATCTCGCCTCCTTCATCCTTAAGTAGCTCTAGAAAGTTGAATTTCCACACATTTACCCGAGGTTTTCAAGCTTTAATTGCCTAAATCATATATTGAGCTCTAGTGGCCGAACCGATGGTCCTATCAAGAAACGGGCAGCACCAGGAGTCACTGATTTTTTACGATCTACAACTTTGGTCCTATGACTTTTTCCCCTATCTCGCCTCCTTTACCCTTAAATAGTGAAGTGAATTGAGCATTTTCAAAATTTTGGCATTGTCACTTCCAAACAAATACTTTTACCTTACCCATGACCCCACTTATCCCCTGTTTACTATCAAATAATTAACCTCCCAACAACCAAAACCATCCCCGCCACCAACTACCTAATATGTATTGTGTCTTTTCAATATCAAAAACCCTGACCCTTTAGCATAATCAAAGGCCATTCGTCAATTTTATCCCATTTCAACCCCTCAGAAGTCCTCATAAGTTAAACTTCCATTGCACGTGACTCGTGTTTTTCATATATATTTTTTATCGTTTAGAGATAAATTTTTTCGTTTTCCTCACCTGGCCTCACCAACAAAATTAACCCCCCCCCACCAAAAAACAACCCCCTCATCCCCACCACCAACTATCCCCTTTAACACTACCACAAATTTCTTGTACAGCGGCATTGTAAACAGTTTAATTTCATTAGTCCTGTTAATTTCATCATCCACCCTCTGGTTTCACCTCATTATTATATAATTATTTCTTACCTCTCAACCAAAAGCACCCGAACCACCATTATCACCTTGATTACCACCAAAGATACCTTGTTCTCAGGGATTGTAAACAGTTTGATACAAATCTGTACGTTGACTTCAATATGCAAATCCCCCCTCTCCCGAGAGCCTCCCAAAGGGGGCCTGGGGGCGGAGCCCCCAGCGAGCCGTAAGGCGAGTCTAATATATATACGGCCGCTTGTGTAACTGATTAAGGATACGAATTCTTTTCTACTTCCAGATGAGCTAGGAACTTGAAATTTGGCACGAACGTTCCTCATTAGTTCAAACTACGGGGAAAAATATCAAAACCCACAATTTTAAATTTTAACTCCCTCAAAAAAATTATTAAAAAATCGTTAAAATATGCCTTTTTCAAACAACTGTTATTTTGAGCTCTAGTGGCCGAACGGATGGTCCTATCGAAAAACGGACTGCACCACGTGTCACGGATTTTTCACGATCTACAACTTTGGTCCTATGACTTTTTGCCCTATCTCGTCTCCTTCACCCTTAGATTGCTCTAGAAATTCCAATTTTCGAAGATTTTCCTTTGGTTTTCCAGCTCCAGTTGGCTTGATATTAAATGTATAGGGCAGAAATTTGGTTCAAATCGTCTTTATAGCATATTCGTTACAAATCACCAATAATATAATTAGTTCTTAACGTAAAAATGCATCTAAAGCTAAAAAATTCTTGAAAATTTACCTCGTTAAACCCACCTCACATGTTCTTTTAAGTTGCTGTTTAATGCAGGTTTCACAACTGCTAATGTGTTTCTTATCGGTAAAAGTAATAATAAATAACTTTTATAAATAAATATTCTTTAAAACTAAAGTTGATCTTTTAAGCCTGAAAATACTTCAATCGTATGATTCTTTCATGTGCTAATTGTATTTAAAACAATGATTTTAATTTTAGGTTCTCGCTGTTTTCACTTCATACCGGCGGTAGTGCAGTACGTGCCCTTGTAAGACTTATCTGGGCCTGTGGTTCTCTGGTTCAGATTTACCGCGCTTAGATATAGTTCTATTCTACCTTATCGTGAAATTGCAATACGTTTTTGTCGACTTGAAATTTCTCCAATTTTTTCTATGTACAATTTTAATTTTAGAACACCCGTCGAAACAAAATATTTGTATTATTTAAACCTAAACATTTTCAACACATCTTAAAATATTGCCTTCATTCCGTGTATTGCAGTGTTTTAGTACCAGTAACAACTATTATGTTTGTTGTTAGTAAGAGAGTAACAAACTCACTCTATTAATGCCCTATTAATATAATGAAGGGTGGTCAATAAAAAAATCTTCCAATCTCAAAAAACCGATCTTTGATTTTTTTATTACTCAGTTATTCTTAAGCGAATATTGTAGAGTACGACTCTTAATTTAATGCCATGTTTTCTGACAAAGGTGGTTATCGAAGCAAAAACCTTACTCTTCAGGTAACTCAACGTCCAAAACTCAAAGGGTGTTATGTTTGGAGACTGATGTGCTCTTGTTAGGAGTCACTGCCAAACAAACATTGCTTAGAATTAACATAATATTTTTTTTCGTATTCTGTTTCCGCCTGGAAATCCGAAATAATTTAAACCACCAGCGTTACTGAAAATGGCATTAAATAATTAATAGTTCACATCAACATTCACGTTAAGTTATAATTCATCAACATCACGCTAAGTTGGAAAAGTTGACTAGGCCTTCACAACATTCAATCCAATAAACTGATAAAATGATAAAATTTGTTTGTTACTAAAATGATCATCATTAATAAACTAAATGAAACTCTCAGTAAAATCAAAACAATTGTTTAATTTTATGCTGGTTTAATTTTAGTTCTTGGAATATTGTTCTCCAATCTTTAGCTTAACTGAAAACCAGAAAAACCACTTGGTATTCTTTTAAAAAATCATCAGAGTGAATTATGTTACTAGGATTGGAGAATTGAACTGATAATTAAAAGCAAATTAAAAAAAAGAAAATTTAAATTGGCTGCAGTTCAACTTTCCACACACTTGTTCAATTACAACAATTAATAGCTTGAATAAAAGTTTGCAATCCACTAAGAGCATTCTTAGACCAGGACATCCTATACTCTTGTATGAGCAATGTTATCGGTCTTGTATGCTTGTATGCTTGCACATTTATCTCAAAAACGGCTCTGAGAATTTCCTTCAAAGTCTGGAAATAAGTAATTTATGACTCAAAAACGTCTTTTATGTAGATTACTTGGCCAGAGAAAATCTAATAACGTGATAAATTGATTTTAAAGTTGTAAAATTTTAACATTGGCCTTATGGGTTGCGTGATAGCAACAAAAATAAACAAGGAAAGTGTAAACAAATGAACTTATCTTAACAGCTGTTTGGAATCTACAGCCATCAAGGGAAAATACAGCAAATGGGATGAAGAGTCCATGGAGCAATAAAAAAGGTTTCTATTTATCAATTTTATGACTTTGAGATATTTTATAGTAACTGGATGAACTGGTAAACATGAAATAACACTGAGCAAGGCTCGGTCCACCAGGTGCTATGGTACATAACAAGATTATAACTGGTGATGTAGATCTTTAATTTAAGGCAGAGTATGGGAAAATAAAATTTATGTCATTTGGAGGTCCCCAGTTCCATTTAGAATACCTAAATAAATTAAAGCTCAACGGAAAGCGTAGTGTCCTCAAACCTAAAAATAAAACATAAATTATGCTGGCCCCACCAATTTCTTCTTAAAGAAAAACCCTTGGAAATTAAAATTATTGACATTTGCTGCCCACATGCTTTAAACTGGCCCAATTTCAATAATAAATTACTCAGATTTATATTATCTGGAAATATTGAAAAAAGCAAATTTTTCAAAAATTAAAATTTATACTTAGGCCTAGTTTGAAGGTTATAACTCTACTGAAACATGTCAGATTTAAAATCATCAATAGCTCAAATGGAAGCCTCATAGTTTAATGAGAGTTGAAGACTGTCATATAAAAAAAATAAACTTGTGGTTATTAATCAATAATCGCATGTGAATCCATAATAGCAATTAAAAATTGAGTTGTTTGTTAGATTATAGTTCACATCATATTCATACTGCATAAACTTTAGCTCAGATGAAAGCCTGTGATTCACTGATTCAATCTGGAAACATATAAAAAACCATTACATGAAAATGTTGCAGATTTAAAACAGCATTTTGGGACTAAAACTAACCATGTACTGTGCCTTGATTCAACGTGGAGGTGGACGTATAAAAAACCACATGAAAATGTTGTAAATGTAAAACAAACTTCCTTATAGGGAGGAAATTTTGCCTAAGTCGAGATATGCTGAAGTCATATCTATATTTATGCTTGAAGGTAAATCTGTGCGAGCATACCTAATTAAGGCCTTGGTTATGAAAATCGATCAGGCAGAAAGGCCAAAGACAACTGGGAAAGAAAATAACGGTTTTAAAATAGAAGATAATTAAATAAATCTGTTAAATTAATACAAACATATTTATTAATCAATTAATAAATCTAATAAATTAATCATTTATTATACACAATTATAACCTAATTAATTGATCTAAACTATTAATTAATGGTTGATTTTTAAGTTAGGGCAATTTTTCAGCAAAATGAAATACATTGAAGACTTAAACAAACAACTGAATCTTTACACTTTACTCACTTTACTCTGTTTTTCAATAAAATAACATGCTTGCTCAAGTAGTTTTCATACTGGACAATCAAGATTTACAATCCCTCTTCTTATAAATCTGCCACCATCTCTGCACGTAACAAAACGTTGATCCACCAAATTCACTTGCTTATTATTTTGGAATTGTTGGCGTCCACAATGGCGTTCCTAGTGCCAGAAGATATAAAAATCATTCAGCTCAAGATCCTAGTCATGACGACCCATCAAAATGAATAAGAATTTCTTCCATCAAAATTTTCATTGATCTGTGGCAATGTAGGGCGAGAATTCCTTTCTTCACTACCTCACATCTCTTGTTTTGAGTCATTCTATGAAGCTTTTTTGAGTTAAGAAGTAGGGGGCAGAGTTGATTTTTATCCTTGAACTTGATGTACAAAACGCCTCTTATAATCCAGTCCGCTAATAAACTGTCCTTAGTTAAAAATAACCCATGTAAATGCATGCAGGGCCGGATTTATGCACGTGCAACATGTGCATCTGCATAGGGCGGCAAATTCTCAAAACCTTTAACGTCCGGTCATAATAACAGTGTACAAGTCGGGTAAGCATTCGCATTGCCGCTTATCTGCCTCTTCATTAAATGATTTACCCAAATTATTCATCTTGTTCTATGGAAACACAAATTTCCATGACTGGGGAAATCCCTACACCTGACATACAACCACACCTAAGCACCATAGGATGCAGATACAGAAGATCAACCTGGTAATGTGCGATGCGATGAGTCACTGTACATGTGCGGGCACCTGTCTCACTCCTTTTGACCCAGTCCATTGTTACACTCACTGTCAGGGTGTTTAGCTTGTATTGTTATCGTTGAAGAGCCTACTCATCGCTAAGACAACTAACTGCGACTGCTTGCTTTTTTGTTTAACCATAAAACGAGTGTGTGTTAGGAACTGGTGAACTAATACAGTTCGACTTGTCAGAGGCGTACCCAGAGTCAGTGTTGGGAAGGGCTCAATTCCAAGAGGGGGAGGATTTTTCATAAGAAAAGAAGGGCCATGGCCATGAGGACAGGTTTTCGATTGGGGGCGATTCTAAATAGGCCCTGACATCTCTTAGCCTAATTATTTCAACCCCCATATCGTAAATAGTGTTAAGTACTGGTTTACTGCCAAAGATTAGGCAGGCTCCCTAAATGCGGCCCTGAACGCATATATTTATTTTCCATATATAAAATAAAATGCATCTCTAGGTATTTATTTATTAAATAAATAAATAAATCTTTATTTGTCATAAGGATACATTACATATCATCGACAAAGTCAGAATTACAGTGTAGAGAACCAAGTCAAAAGGCCTTAGTACTAAAAAAAATAATTTAAGAAAAGTTTACTACAAGAAAACAGGAAAATTTAATTTGCTTCTAGCAAAAAAAAAACACAAAGATATTTTACAGTAGCTTAATTAAGAAAATAAATAAATAAGCAGCAGGGGACAGTAACCAATGTAAGTTAAAAGTTAAAAGGATATGTTTTCACAATTGAAAAAGTCTTCCAGATCATAAAAAGGGTTTTCCAGTAGCCAATTGTAAAGTTTTGAATTTCTTTTCAGGATGAGCACTAATAGAGCTTCTTAGGACATTGTATATTTTAACTGATAGGACAACAAGACTGTTACCAGTTTTACTTAGGCGGTGGGGTTGTATCACGGCATTATTTTTGAATCGTGTATTATGACTGTGGTTGTTTAGTTTTAAGTATTCGCCTTCACCTTCCCCCCCCCCAATCCTTCCTTCCTCGCAGCTCCGCCGGCATGCGCGCGCCCATATAAGGAGGGTCTCCACTAGGGCCTGGCAGTTGATGGTTGCAGTCCGAATGGTTTGCTACCGTGTCGGTTCAAAGTAAGTCAAACTTATCATGTCGGCCCGTGATTTGTCTGTAACTTACCTCATCGGTTCTGGATATTTTTGACATATTCCTAATAATTGATTGTGTTTTCCATTTTAAATTCAGCAATGTGTATAGTGATGTGTTACATGAACCATCACACTGAGAAAAATGTTTAGTCTAGTCGGCATGGTAAATCAACATTAGCATGCTACTGTACGTTACATACGTAAATACGTCTGTTTCACCGTTAGTAAGTAGGAAACACCATGCTAGCAAAAAAGCGGCATTGTGTTTCACCATGCCACGGCATTCTATTACAGAAATAACAGGATAATGGCAAGACCTACGTATATAATGATGTTACGTACTGCCTCTACATTCGGGACGTATGAATTACCATTGCTGTTCTAGACTAATCCGTGACGTCATAACAATCTGACTGCACAGCATTGTATTTCAGAGATATCTAACCAGTACGTATGAATCTTACGGAAATAATGGTGTTTCGCCATGTTTGCAGTAAAAAACAGTGAATTGCCAGATTGCAGTCAGATTGCACTAGTCAAAATGATAGCATTGTGGTTCACAATGCTATCAGTATGTTTCATACGTAGCAAGCGCAAAGCCGTATGTTTCATACAGTTTTGAAAACTGGACTGTGTATTTGGACGTAAAGCAGTACAGTTCCATTTCCGTTCCCTTCTTCCCTCCTTTTAGACAAAGAAAGAGAGGCAGTCAGGTAGTTGGTAGTTTATCGTTGGATTTATAGAGCAATGGACGAAGAGTGCAGATTCTTACTTGGGGAGTGGGGATTGAGCGAGCTCATCCCATTGTTTGCAGGTAAGACTATTCACATTATTTAGATCAGGGAAGTAGACATAAGCCATAAATCAGTGGTGTAATTTAAATCAAATATTCTAATGCCCCGATTATCAATAAACTTTAATAAAATCTAAAACAATTTTGGGGTTATGTTTAGGAATCATGGCAAAGTAGGCCTATTATTTTTGTCTTGAAACAATATAGCCCACCCCCTATTCTAAGGCTTGAGAATATCATCCAAGGTTTAACAAAAATCCAGTAGACCTAAAATAATAAGTTTCAATATAATACGTTTCGATCGTCTAGGCTACAGCGAAATAACTTATTCAAAGATTTCTAAGGTGATGAGCCAAGTATGCAATTGGCCTAGGATTGAAGAATGTAGTCTGTGGCAATAATGTTTAAAAACCAGAACACTTAGGATACTAACTAGTCATGCAGCTCAGTAGGCCTTGGCTCTAAATCTGTTAGGTTACCGCAGTATAAATTTTAAGGTTACCGTAAGCCTACGTTATTAGGTAGGCCTACAAGTTCTGTATCTAATTTTTTGCCCAAGGGGGCTCGCTCCTAGAGCAGATGATTGGAACGAATATCAACACCTGGAGTTGATGTTTACAAAAACAATATTGAACAATCTACCATTATTTATACTGGTACTGTTATTAGTTGATCTTCAATAACTCGCCTACAGTTTTTTTTTATAACTTGATGTTTGCTTCGATTACATTTATTGATTTTTTCGTTAGGCTTCGGTGTGAGAGTATTTGATTATCAGTAAAATGAATTTATATAGGTAATTTTATCAAATTACAAAATGGCAGTTGATGTGAATTTGTTCATTTTTGTTATCGGTAACGTTTAAATACAATACCGCAGGGATCTTAGTTTAATATGGATTTTGGTTAGCATCCATTAACTTAGACTGTTTGATTAAAGTTTGTTATAACTTATTTACGTGAGATATTTGATAAACTACTGTATTTGGGCGATTCTCAGGAAAGTGAAACTGACGTGATGTTTTTAAAAGTAATTTTGTAGAACTTGTAATGGGTGTATTCTGTTAATAAAATACATAAATTTAATGATTCTAGTAAAACAATATTTTTCCTCCATATTGTGAAAAAAAGCTTGCAAAGTTAACCAATCTTGTTTAAAAACTGATCTCTCAGGAAAATTACTCTGATTAAAATTTGATTTGTTTGGTCAAATATTTGAATAATATTTGAAAAAATATCAAAGAGCAGTTTGACTAAAAAAGAAATAGACCTACGGTAGGGGCATCTTCATACCATGTTAAACCGTATTATTTGCGGTAGCCTATTATTACTGTAGGCCTATATCACTTGTGTTTAAACTCATTTTAGTGGTACATTACATTTTTATTAAACCAAGTCTAATTTTTACCCTTTTTTTAGAGCACCAAATTGATACCGTTGCATTGAAAGTTCTTACAGAAAAGGACTTGGAATCATTAGTCAAACCAATTGGGCAAAGATCAAAACTAAGAGAAAACTTGAAGATTTGGAATCAGAATTTAGAAGCTGCCTTAGAAAACGAAACTGTACGTATTTACAATCTTAATGTAACCTAACATTGAATATGATATTGAAAAATACTTAACTGATTAATGCTGAATTTTCAGTCAGGTTACAGTAAATTTAATTCAAATCATAGAAAGTTTGAAATACTGAGGGGTTTTGCTACCTTCAGAGGTTATTCTGAAGGAAATTCGATTTATCGAGGTCAGTCTGTTTACAAGCACACTCAACATAGCAAAGAAAACTTGCAATGCGATTCAAAATACAGGATTGCACTAGTTCATGTTTATTTATTTATTTATTTATTTATTTATTTATTGAGCCCAATTGCCATTTTCATGGTTGGGTTTGTTGTGATAAACTTATACAAAGCTTAAAAACTAAATAAAATGTCTTTTTCATGAACTATGATAAAATAGTTAATAAATAAAACTATGTTTCAAAAGGTTATTTTTGCTTGGTTCAAATTTTAAAAGGTTTTTTGCTTACTTCAAATTTCAAAAGGTTTTTTGCTTGGTTGAAATTTCAAAAGGTTTTTTTTGCTTCATTCAAATATTTTAGAGGCTTAACTTGCGGTGATCTCCGTTTGAACTGTAGAGGTTGAGTTTGATTACAAGAGTTAGTGTTTCAAATTACAGCTATAACAGAATTCAAAATGTAGAAACTTTAGAAGACAATATTTCAATTTCAAAGACTGCATAATGTACTAAAAATATTTTGAGTCATCGGTGTATTACTCAGGGTTGCAATATCCAGGGGGGTACAATTCCAGCGACCCTATTATCTAATATATATACGGCCGCTTGTGTAACTGATTAAGGATACGAATTCTTTTCTACTTCCAGATGAGCTAGGAACCTGAAATTTGGCACGGACGTTCCTCATTAATTCAAAATACGGGGAAAAATATCAAAACCCACAATTTTAAATTTTAACTCCCTCAAAAAAATTATAAAAAAATCGTTAAAATAAGCCTTTTTCAAACAACTGTTATTTTGAGCTCTAGTGGCCGAACGGATGGTCCTATCGAAAAACGGACTGCACCACGTGTCACGGATTTTTCACGATCTACAACTTTGGTCCTATGACTTTTTGCCCTATCTCGTCTCCTTCACCCTTAGATTGCTCTAGAAATTCCAATTTTCGAAGATTTTCCTTTGGTTTTCCAGCTCCAGTTGGCTTGATATTAAACGTATAGGGCAGAAATTTGGTTCTAATCGTCTTTATAGCATATTCGTTACAAATCACCAATAATATAATTAGTTCTTAACATAAAAATGCATATAAAGCTAAAAAATCTTTGAAATTTGCCTCGTAAAACCCACCTGACATGTTCTTTTAAGTTGCTGTTTAATGCAGCTTTCATAACTGCTAATGTGTTTCTTAACGGTAAAAATTATAATAAATAACTTTTATAAATAAATATTCTTTACCAGCAACGTTGATGTTTTAAGCCTGAAAATACTTCAATCGTATGATTCTTTCATGCGCTAATTGTACTTAAAACAATGATTTTACTTTTAGGTTCTCGCTGTTTTCACTTCATACCGGCGGTAATGCAGTACGTGCCCAAATCAGATAAGACTCATCTGGTAGTGTGGTTCTCTGGTTCTGTTTTGCCGCGCTTAGATATAGTTCTATTTTACGTTATTGTGAAAATGCAGCTCGTTTTTGTCGACTTGAAATTTCTCCAATGTTTTATATTTACAATTTTAATATTAGAGCACCCGTCGAAACAAAATATTTGTATTGATTCAACACATCTTTCTCTCTGTTAATGCCCAATTTATATAATGAAGGGTGGTCAGTAAAAAATCTTCCAAACTGGTTAGTTTTCACTAATTAGTGATGGCAAATGCCTGAACAAACTCTATATCAAAACATTAAACAAAAATCCGATCTTTGTTATTTGTATTATTCAGTTATTTTGTAAGCAAATATTGTAGAGAACGACTCTTAATTTAATGCCATGTTTTCTGACAAAGGTGGTTATCGAAGCAAAAACCTTACTCTTCAGGAAACTCAACGTCCAAAACTCAAAGGGCGGTATGTTTGGCGACTGGAAATCCGAATAATTTAAACCACCAGCGTTACTGAAAATGGCATTAAATAAGGAATAGTTTACATCAACATTCACGTCCCTAACTAATAAATGGCTAAGCTGTAACAAAATATGACTTAACTAGTTATCCTATCGAAAAACAAAGATCAATACTGTAATTAAATACATTTTTCAACAATTTATGTTTTTATTTTCGGATATTTTGCTCGATCTCACCTCTTTCACCCTTTACATGGGCCCTCAAAACAGGTTGTTTTTTATTTTCCTCTTTATCTTTTGGTTTTTTCTTTACTTGTTAGATAATTTTTAATCTTGATTGTAAGTTTTGACATGACGAGAGTCAGTTTTACCGTTCAGGTTTACACCTCATCAAAGGTCATTCGCCAGTTTCTTCCGTTTCAACTCCTAAAAAGAGTCCTAAAGTTGAACTTTCATCAAATTTGAAATTTCCTCGAGGGTTTTTCTAATATATTCTTAAATGATAGACCCAAGTTTTGACTTGGTATTACTCAGTGTCCCCGCCCACGTTTAAGCGAAGTCATTGGAATTCTCTCACCCCTTTCAACCCCTACATACAACCAATAAATGAAGCAAATTAAACTACTTTCAAATATTTGCATTGTTATTTCTATACAAATACTTTTGCCTAACCCCCTGGCCCCCGACCCTCTTCCCCTTCAAATAATTAACAACCATCAAACTAGTGGTCCTATCGAAAACAAAGATCAATACTGTATTTATTTCAATTAGTTTTTCTACAATTTTGGTTTTTATTTTCGGATATTTTGCCCTATCTCACCTCCTTCACTCCTAAAATGGGCCCTGAAATAAATTTGTTTGTAAATTTCTTCTTTTTTTTTGTTTTTGTGAGTTTATTTTTTATTTTGATTCAAAGTTTAGACATGGAGAGAGTCAGTTTTACCGCTCAGGTTTAGGCCTCTATCAATGGTCATTCGCCAATTTATTTCGTTTCAACCACTAAAAGAGTCCTAAAGTTTAACTTTCATTAAATTTGAATTTTCCTCGTGGTTTTTTCTAATATATTCTTTAAATTAGAGACCCAAGTTTGAGATTACTCGGTGTCAACGCCCACGTTTAAGCGGAGTCTTTGGCCATTTCTCACCCTATGCAACCCCTTCATACAACCAAAAAATGAAGCAAATGTTTGACATTGTTATTTCTAAACAAATACTTTTGCCTAACCCCCTGGCCCCCGGACCCTCTCCCCGTTCAAATAATTTACCTTCCACAACCAACAACCCCCACCACCAAACATCCTCACGAACCCCAACATATCTTGTGCCGAGAATTCGTACATAGTTTTAATAACTTTCCCTTGCGACTTTTATATCCAAACCCTCCTCACCCGAGGGATTTTTACCCCTCAGGTTTATCAGAGGTTTATCGCCGATTTTACCCCGTTTTAACTTTTAAAATACGTGTCTTAAGGTGAACCTTTATATTTTGAAATTTTCTCTTGTTAAAAAAAATATTATTTGATTGAGAGGCCCAATTTTTCCGAAGGGATTTGTTATTATCATCTCCCATGAATAACCCTAAGTTATTTGTCATTTCTAAATGCTTTCGACCCCTAATCCCGCCAATAAAAGAAGAAAAATCAAGTACTATTCAAAAGTTTGGCAATACTATTTTAAAATAACAATTTTGTCTCACACCTGGCCCGGTGTTATCAGAGGCAAAAGCTACTCGCCAACTTAACCCCATTTCAACTCAATGAAAAAGTTCTCTAAATCTGAACTTGCAATGAGTTTACAATTGCACTGGTGGTTTTTACCATGTTAAGATATCTTGAGGTAGGAATTTCAACCGAAACAATTAAATTAATTTGGTCTTGTGTCTTTTCAAAATCAAAACCCCCTTCTTTGGGACTCATAATGGGAGGCCTGGGGGCGGAGTATTGTTCAACTGCGGGAGAACACAAACGGGGGCCTGGGGGCGGAGCCCCCAGCGAGCGAAGCGAGTTTTTATATATATGCCAAATCAAATAACATGATAAGGAAAAAACAACATTGATTTTGTAATTTAGTTCCTCTGTTCCCAAAAGGTCTACTGTACTGGAAATAGAGATCACTGAAGGGCTTCTTCTAATTAAAATGAGTTTGACGGTCAAGATTGACTTCACAAATCGTTGATTGCCTTGATGTGTCTTGAGTAGCGACTAAAGAATAATATAGACTGGCCTTCCCTTTCTCAATACTCATTGGTCTTTGGTCTTTGAAGCTATTTCTTCCCTAACATTCGTCCCACCAGCCAAACCACTGCGAATAACTACGGTGAATTTCAATTTGCAGTGTTTCAGTAATACTGTCCAAATAAATAGCTGAATGTAAGATAAAATTCTTAAACTTTGAAGCAACAAACTAAACAATATAACCCTGCAAATGATTCCAAACTTGAGTGTTGAACGTAATTAAAAGTAGATTCAGAAAATGAAAAGCTAAGCATATATCAAATTCTTGCATTTTTATTTGATATGAAAAAGTTGACCTGCTAGGAAATTTTGTTATTATTTTTTGTTCAGGTAATTTTTGTCTGTGAGAATGTTGTCGGCAAGTAATGAAAAACCTTTGTACTCAGAAATCTTTCATAAAACACTTTGTTTACCCTGAACCGCTCACTTTGACAGCCTCAAAGTGAGCGGTTGGGCCGAAACAGTACTATTTACGCTGGAATTATATGAAAAACCTTAACAATTTATTTCTTTTGTTATTTCTTTTCACTAATTTTTGTTCCCTTTATTGTCTACAGTTTAGTATTTTTTATTATTACAAAAAATTGGCCAGTTTCAGTATAATAACAATTTAAATGCTGTATGAATTGTTTTTGCTGTTCCGCCCTAGTTATATAATATTTTTAGCTAGGTCTAACATTTAAATAATCTCCTTTACAACTAATCTTTAGCAATACCACTTATTAAATAAATAAAACTATAATGTGAATCACGTTCATTTACAAATATGAAACAATTTTTGCCGATGATTTGCCAAAAATTACCATTCTCTACTTAAATCTTTGATTACTAGTGATTGTTTTCTTTAGCTATACATTCACATCTATTATTGTGATTGATACTGACGATGGGATGGTCAGCGGCAGCGGTGCGGTGGCCGCGCGGCGTGGCAGGGCAGTCACACTCTCTGCGCCTCGACCGCCGCTATCTCCACCGCTGCTACCTCCACCGCTCATTTGTCCCGTTAGTGCAGCCGGCGCCTTCGACTTTTGTACGATATTGCCATTCTATATTATTCTTTGATCGCTGGTCTTGAGATATCGTTCATCTAAATTAAGTAAATATTCAGAGGATAACTATGTGAATTACCTTCCTTAAGATTATTAAATATGGAAAGGATGAAAATATACGTTTAATTTGGATTATGTTGGTTAATGAATTTTGTGCCAGATCTGTTATCTAGTTCTTGTCTAGTTAATGTATTTTACAATGATGATATAAATCAATCATTGTAAAAATCATCTAGATCAGGAGAATTAATACAGCTATAAGCGGGAAAGAGTTTTATTGTTATTAATATTTTTTATAAAAAAAAATATGATTATTGATTTTAATTCTTCAATTTTTGAAAAGTAAAGTTCTTTATAAATAAAAAACAAGAATCATACAGGTGACATTTTGCTGAGGTTTAGCATCTCTTAACATTCATTGTAAAACGATGAAGTGATTCATGGACTCAAGGCTACAAGTGAAAGTAATAGTTTACAAGATAGCAGAAGAATACCAAGAACAGATTATATTCACATTCTCTTTTATGATATTTCTGGGGATTTTCTTCTGAATCAACGATAGACAGACATGGAAACAATCCAAATGGACATCAAAGAAGAACAACAGAAGTTCAACATCAGTATAATTTGATATAAAAGAAGACGAAACAACGTTCTGACAAGTATCTAATTTTGGTATTTCCTTTTTTTACTTGTTATCAATTTAGTAAAATTAAACAGTAACTGTAAACACTGTACTCTTTGATTTGAATATGAACATAACTACATCATAGGGATTATCGAGGTCAAAAAAGCAATCGTTGTTTAATAACGGCCATAGATAGTAATTCAATGAAGTCCAGATCAGAGGAAAGTAATTCAACATAATATATATATCTCTTGGCAGACTAATCTAAAATCTGTCTAATTAATCGTAAAATACTTTGATAATTTACCACAATAATTTTTATTCCCCTACTATATAAAATTTAAGTTATCTTGAAAATATCTTATGGTGTCGGATATTTTAAATTCAGTTTATTATAATATATAATATATATATATTTGATTGAAAAATTGATTATTGTGATTAGGGCTACTAATATGTTATAATGATACATAATTTATTAACAGAGTACCCTTTTTTTAGTTTAAATGTTTTTTAAACTAAAAAAAGGGTACTCTGAAATAAATTATGTATCATTATAATAAATATAAATATAAATTCAATGAAGTCCCTTGCGTTTTTTGTGTTTTTTAAATTATAAAGATTTAAGATGCAAGCAATTTTATTTGGTCAGACATTTAATTAAACTAGCTCATGGTGTCCCACTTCCCTGAGAGTGAGAAAATGAATAGTTGTAAATAAAAACAATTGCAACAGCTGTTCAGCCCTTTTATTCACATTTGTGCCCTTAGGAGGATTTTAACAAAAGACTAATGTTTCTCCTGGGATTTTTCTCACCAAGACCTTTCATCAAGTATGTGGTTGATAGATACTAGACTTATGGTTTTCTCAAAAGTAATGGGTGGTTTTGGGCGTTATATATATATGTATGAATAAATAAATAGTGTTTCATTCAAATGGTTTTTTGTTAAATGAGGGAAAACTCAAAATATTCTATTTACGTTAAAAAACAACTGTGCTCAATCAAATGATACAGTAATGACAGCTAAATTTTTGGGTTTATATGTCGACAATCAACTCTCCTGGAATTCACACATAGACTATCTGTCCTCCAGGCTATCTCGTGTTATTTATCTTTTAAGTCGACTTAAAAATCAAATCCCAATAAACTACCTTAAAACAGCATATTTTGCTTATTTTCAATCAATAATGAGATACGGTTTGATTTTTTGGGGTGCAAGTGGGAGGATAAAAGAAATTCTAATTCTTCAAAAGAAAGCCATGAGAGCCATGAATGGGTCTAATCCAAGAGAGCACTGTAAACCTCTTTTCATCAATTGGCAGATCCAAACAGTAGTAAATCTATTTATTTTTGATCTTACCATTAATATTTTAAAAAATTCCGAATACTTAAAACTAAACAACCACAGTCATAATACACGATTCAAAAATAATGCCGTGATACAACCCCACCGCCTAAGTAAAACTGGTAACAGTCTTGTTGTCCTATCAGTTAAAATATACAATGTCCTAAGAAGCTCTATTAGTGCTCATCCTGAAAAGAAATTCAAAACTTTACAATTGGCTACTGGAAAACCCTTTTTATGATCTGGAAGACTTTTTCAATTGTGAAAACATATCCTTTTAACTTTTAACTTACATTGGTTACTGTCCCCTGCTGCTTATTTATTTATTTTCTTAATTAAGCTACTGTAAAATATCTTTGTGTTTTTTTTTTGCTAGAAGCAAATTAAATTTTCCTGTTTTCTTGTAGTAAACTTTTCTTAAATTATTTTTTTTAGTACTAAGGCCTTTTGACTTGGTTCTCTACACTGTAATTCTGACTTTGTCGATGATATGTAATGTATCCTTATGACAAATAAAGATTTATTTATTTATTTAATAAATAAATACCTAGAGATGCATTTTATTTTATATATGGAAAATAAATATATGCGTTCAGGGCCGCATTTAGGGAGCCTGCCTAATCTTTGGCAGTAAACCAGTACTTAACACTATTTACGATATGGGGGTTGAAATAATTAGGCTAAGAGATGTCAGGGCCTATTTAGAATCGCCCCCAATCGAAAACCTGTCCTCATGGCCATGGCCCTTCTTTTCTTATGAAAAATCCTCCCCCTCTTGGAATTGAGCCCTTCCCAACACTGACTCTGGGTACGCCTCTGACAAGTCGAACTGTATTAGTTCACCAGTTCCTAACACACACTCGTTTTATGGTTAAACAAAAAAGCAAGCAGTCGCAGTTAGTTGTCTTAGCGATGAGTAGGCTCTTCAACGATAACAATACAAGCTAAACACCCTGACAGTGAGTGTAACAATGGACTGGGTCAAAAGGAGTGAGACAGGTGCCCGCACATGTACAGTGACTCATCGCATCGCACATTACCAGGTTGATCTTCTGTATCTGCATCCTATGGTGCTTAGGTGTGGTTGTATGTCAGGTGTAGGGATTTCCCCAGTCATGGAAATTTGTGTTTCCATAGAACAAGATGAATAATTTGGGTAAATCATTTAATGAAGAGGCAGATAAGCGGCAATGCGAATGCTTACCCGACTTGTACACTGTTATTATGACCGGACGTTAAAGGTTTTGAGAATTTGCCGCCCTATGCAGATGCACATGTTGCACGTGCATAAATCCGGCCCTGCATGCATTTACATGGGTTATTTTTAACTAAGGACAGTTTATTAGCGGACTGGATTATAAGAGGCGTTTTGTACATCAAGTTCAAGGATAAAAATCAACTCTGCCCCCTACTTCTTAACTCAAAAAAGCTTCATAGAATGACTCAAAACAAGAGATGTGAGGTAGTGAAGAAAGGAATTCTCGCCCTACATTGCCACAGATCAATGAAAATTTTGATGGAAGAAATTCTTATTCATTTTGATGGGTCGTCATGACTAGGATCTTGAGCTGAATGATTTTTATATCTTCTGGCACTAGGAACGCCATTGTGGACGCCAACAATTCCAAAATAATAAGCAAGTGAATTTGGTGGATCAACGTTTTGTTACGTGCAGAGATGGTGGCAGATTTATAAGAAGAGGGATTGTAAATCTTGATTGTCCAGTATGAAAACTACTTGAGCAAGCATGTTATTTTATTGAAAAACAGAGTAAAGTGAGTAAAGTGTAAAGATTCAGTTGTTTGTTTAAGTCTTCAATGTATTTCATTTTGCTGAAAAATTGCCCTAACTTAAAAATCAACCATTAATTAATAGTTTAGATCAATTAATTAGGTTATAATTGTGTATAATAAATGATTAATTTATTAGATTTATTAATTGATTAATAAATATGTTTGTATTAATTTAACAGATTTATTTAATTATCTTCTATTTTAAAACCGTTATTTTCTTTCCCAGTTGTCTTTGGCCTTTCTGCCTGATCGATTTTCATAACCAAGGCCTTAATTAGGTATGCTCGCACAGATTTACCTTCAAGCATAAATATAGATATGACTTCAGCATATCTCGACTTAGGCAAAATTTCCTCCCTATAAGGAAGTTTGTTTTACATTTACAACATTTTCATGTGGTTTTTTATACGTCCACCTCCACGTTGAATCAAGGCACAGTACATGGTTAGTTTTAGTCCCAAAATGCTGTTTTAAATCTGCAACATTTTCATGTAATGGTTTTTTATATGTTTCCAGATTGAATCAGTGAATCACAGGCTTTCATCTGAGCTAAAGTTTATGCAGTATGAATATGATGTGAACTATAATCTAACAAACAACTCAATTTTTAATTGCTATTATGGATTCACATGCGATTATTGATTAATAACCACAAGTTTATTTTTTTTATATGACAGTCTTCAACTCTCATTAAACTATGAGGCTTCCATTTGAGCTATTGATGATTTTAAATCTGACATGTTTCAGTAGAGTTATAACCTTCAAACTAGGCCTAAGTATAAATTTTAATTTTTGAAAAATTTGCTTTTTTCAATATTTCCAGATAATATAAATCTGAGTAATTTATTATTGAAATTGGGCCAGTTTAAAGCATGTGGGCAGCAAATGTCAATAATTTTAATTTCCAAGGGTTTTTCTTTAAGAAGAAATTGGTGGGGCCAGCATAATTTATGTTTTATTTTTAGGTTTGAGGACACTACGCTTTCCGTTGAGCTTTAATTTATTTAGGTATTCTAAATGGAACTGGGGACCTCCAAATGACATAAATTTTATTTTCCCATACTCTGCCTTAAATTAAAGATCTACATCACCAGTTATAATCTTGTTATGTACCATAGCACCTGGTGGACCGAGCCTTGCTCAGTGTTATTTCATGTTTACCAGTTCATCCAGTTACTATAAAATATCTCAAAGTCATAAAATTGATAAATAGAAACCTTTTTTATTGCTCCATGGACTCTTCATCCCATTTGCTGTATTTTCCCTTGATGGCTGTAGATTCCAAACAGCTGTTAAGATAAGTTCATTTGTTTACACTTTCCTTGTTTATTTTTGTTGCTATCACGCAACCCATAAGGCCAATGTTAAAATTTTACAACTTTAAAATCAATTTATCACGTTATTAGATTTTCTCTGGCCAAGTAATCTACATAAAAGACGTTTTTGAGTCATAAATTACTTATTTCCAGACTTTGAAGGAAATTCTCAGAGCCGTTTTTGAGATAAATGTGCAAGCATACAAGCATACAAGACCGATAACATTGCTCATACAAGAGTATAGGATGTCCTGGTCTAAGAATGCTCTTAGTGGATTGCAAACTTTTATTCAAGCTATTAATTGTTGTAATTGAACAAGTGTGTGGAAAGTTGAACTGCAGCCAATTTAAATTTTCTTTTTTTTAATTTGCTTTTAATTATCAGTTCAATTCTCCAATCCTAGTAACATAATTCACTCTGATGATTTTTTAAAAGAATACCAAGTGGTTTTTCTGGTTTTCAGTTAAGCTAAAGATTGGAGAACAATATTCCAAGAACTAAAATTAAACCAGCATAAAATTAAACAATTGTTTTGATTTTACTGAGAGTTTCATTTAGTTTATTAATGATGATCATTTTAGTAACAAACAAATTTTATCATTTTATCAGTTTATTGGATTGAATGTTGTGAAGGCCTAGTCAACTTTTCCAACTTAGCGTGATGTTGATGAATTATAACTTAACGTGAATGTTGATGTGAACTATTAATTATTTAATGCCATTTTCAGTAACGCTGGTGGTTTAAATTATTTCGGATTTCCAGGCGGAAACAGAATACGAAAAAAAATATTATGTTAATTCTAAGCAATGTTTGTTTGGCAGTGACTCCTAACAAGAGCACATCAGTCTCCAAACATAACACCCTTTGAGTTTTGGACGTTGAGTTACCTGAAGAGTAAGGTTTTTGCTTCGATAACCACCTTTGTCAGAAAACATGGCATTAAATTAAGAGTCGTACTCTACAATATTCGCTTAAGAATAACTGAGTAATAAAAAAATCAAAGATCGGTTTTTTGAGATTGGAAGATTTTTTTATTGACCACCCTTCATTATATTAATAGGGCATTAATAGAGTGAGTTTGTTACTCTCTTACTAACAACAAACATAATAGTTGTTACTGGTACTAAAACACTGCAATACACGGAATGAAGGCAATATTTTAAGATGTGTTGAAAATGTTTAGGTTTAAATAATACAAATATTTTGTTTCGACGGGTGTTCTAAAATTAAAATTGTACATAGAAAAAATTGGAGAAATTTCAAGTCGACAAAAACGTATTGCAATTTCACGATAAGGTAGAATAGAACTATATCTAAGCGCGGTAAATCTGAACCAGAGAACCACAGGCCCAGATAAGTCTTACAAGGGCACGTACTGCACTACCGCCGGTATGAAGTGAAAACAGCGAGAACCTAAAATTAAAATCATTGTTTTAAATACAATTAGCACATGAAAGAATCATACGATTGAAGTATTTTCAGGCTTAAAAGATCAACTTTAGTTTTAAAGAATATTTATTTATAAAAGTTATTTATTATTACTTTTACCGATAAGAAACACATTAGCAGTTGTGAAACCTGCATTAAACAGCAACTTAAAAGAACATGTGAGGTGGGTTTAACGAGGTAAATTTTCAAGAATTTTTTAGCTTTAGATGCATTTTTACGTTAAGAACTAATTATATTATTGGTGATTTGTAACGAATATGCTATAAAGACGATTTGAACCAAATTTCTGCCCTATACATTTAATATCAAGCCAACTGGAGCTGGAAAACCAAAGGAAAATCTTCGAAAATTGGAATTTCTAGAGCAATCTAAGGGTGAAGGAGACGAGATAGGGCAAAAAGTCATAGGACCAAAGTTGTAGATCGTGAAAAATCCGTGACACGTGGTGCAGTCCGTTTTTCGATAGGACCATCCGTTCGGCCACTAGAGCTCAAAATAACAGTTGTTTGAAAAAGGCATATTTTAACGATTTTTTAATAATTTTTTTGAGGGAGTTAAAATTTAAAATTGTGGGTTTTGATATTTTTCCCCGTAGTTTGAACTAATGAGGAACGTTCGTGCCAAATTTCAAGTTCCTAGCTCATCTGGAAGTAGAAAAGAATTCGTATCCTTAATCAGTTACACAAGCGGCCGTATATATATTAGATATATATATATATATATATATATATATATGTGTCTTTAAGCACGATAACTTGCGCAAAAATGGTCCAATCGGAATGAAATTTGGCATAGACGTGTAAAGTAGTAATTATTCGGACGAGTTCGTAAACCAGCCCGATCGGACCACCGGAAGGGGGGGTAAAGGGGGGTAAACCCCCCCAAAAATGGGTTTTTTGAGATTTTTACATAGAAAAATAAAATGTTTCAAATTTTTACTGTCACCATTGAATTCAGCCCAAAAAAACAAACAATTTAGTATTTTGAATCATGGCTCTATGTCCATTGGTTGCCGAGATATTGAAAGTGGTAAACGCAGTACGTTGTCCCAATGTTAACCTTATGGGAAATAAGTAAAATTCTATATCTCGCTTATTTCTCAACATATCTTGATAAAACTTGGTAAATGGCTTCTTCTAGTTCAGATCTACTAAATATTGAATTAAAACCACCCAGTTTTAATATACCTGTAGCAGCAAACCTCCATACTCATTCCCCATGTTATTCTTATGGAGCTTACAAAAACATGTCAAATCTCGCTATGTTGGATCGAAATATGTTGGTTTGCACTTGAAATTCGCTGAGTATGCAGGTCTGCTGCAACGGGGGTATTTTAATACTCCATGTAATCTTTATTCCACACGCAGTGCTTTTCCTAGATGGCTGTAGTTTGCAAACAGCTGTTATGATTTCTGCATTTGTTTATACTTTCCTTGTTCATTTCGTTGCTATCATAGCAACCCATAAGGCCTACGTAAAACTTATACAGCTTATTAATTTATTTCATTTTCTCTGGCCAAGTTTTCTGCTTAGGACACGTTGAGTCTTAAATTACTTATTTCAAGACTTTAAAGGAAATCCTCAGAGCCGTTTTTGATATAATTGGGCAAATAAACAAGCAAGCACGCACGTACGCAATACAACAGTGTCCATATACGAGTATGTCCTGTAATAATTACGTAACCCGAAATTTTTTGGTCTGAGAACCTGCAGTGAAGTAGTCGCTTTCATTTGAGCTATAAGTTATAGAAATCGGACAAGTTTTAAGCAAACGCAATGTGGAGAACGAATGATAAGTTGAATTTCTCCGAGATTTGCGGTAATTAACGCTCGATAGCTTTAGTATTTTATGTATTTATATGTTTTTATATGCGAATCCCAGTGAAATAACTTTTTTTTAGGATGTGCCTGCAATTATTTGCTAATGATTTCAGTTTTACTTAAGTTATATCACACATTTTGGTCTTAAAACACGCTCCGAAATTCAGTCTTTCTTTTGAGAAATTTATAAAAAAAATCGAGCAGATTTTAAGCGAGTTGTCAAATTTGAAACTAACATAAATTGAAATGTTTCTAGAATTGTCCTCAAATGACACATTTATATCTCTTTTCCTAATCACGTTATATGATATATTGCTGTCTAAGAACCTTCTAACGTCCTCTTTTATCTGTAAATATAATTTTTTTGAAATAACACATATGTACATGCATAGGATACAAAAAACATACAGTGAAATTACAAAAAACAGGCATAGTGAAAATACAAAAATGCTATTATTATAAAAAGTAGCTCAATATTATAGAATTGTTTCAAATTATAGTTTTCTCAATTTCGTAGGTATTTAAAATTTTGCAGGTTTATTCACCAATACTGGAGATCGCCCAGTGGTCTAAATACTAATATATCTATCCTCTGTTCCTTGTTAAATGCTGTGATTAAGAATTGAAAATGAAAAAGATATATTAGTTTTCTATTATCTGCCTATATTTCATATATTAGTAGCTCAAACTACATCAAATACAATATATTCTTCAAACGAAAGATGGATGACGGACAGAGAGGCAGTAAATTAAACGTAAAACTAATTGGCCCTTTCTTTGCAGGGTGAAAGTAGATTGCCACTACTCTTCCCAAAGGATATGTAAGTCTTCGTCAAAGAGACTTCTCAAAGGACTAGCTAAAGAAAGAGCCCTAAAACTTGTGAAACATCAAAATAAGTCGGCAAGTGCAGCGCGAGTAGCGGAGGCTAAACGGTTGATGGAACACGGTGATGTTGAACCAAGTAGTCTTCCTACCTTAAACGCATTGAGGGTGCTAAACATAAAGCTGCCAAAGATGAACTGGCTGCAGATGATGTTATCCAATCCGTTAGCATCGCTAAATTTACATCACCTTTCATGGAATCTATTCATGACGTTGGACTCAACAAATTTTTTATTCACTACTGGACTCCATCACAAGTAAACATATACCGTCTTTACATCGAACGAAACAACATTACAACTTTGAACATTGACGCTACAGGGGGACTAGTTAGGAGAATAAATCGTCCTTTTAAAAATAAATCAGGAAACATTTTCCTTTATCAAGGCGTTGCTGTGTCGGAGAACAACAGCTCTGATTTCCCTGTTTGCCAGTTGTTGTCAGAAAATTATGACAATATAGCTGTACATCTTTGGCTGCACGTGTAACAATTTTATTTATTTTTTTTGTTACTTTTGCTCTAGCTCAGTGGGCGGGGTGGGTAAGTTGAGGTTCCAGCTAGGGTGAAGTACAAGTCCAATGCTGTCCAGATTTTCAAATTTATTCAGGGCGCCACCTTGTTTCGGATGTCCGCTCAATGGATCGTAACAAGGAATCGGTCCACTCCAAGTTGGGGTACTCCACCGTGGTAAGCAGGTGTAAGGGGCCACCAAAATATGCTCAAAGTCAATTGGCCGTGTGCACATATATTCTGATATACTATCTGAATTATTAAATTCTATCATTGGCTAAATCAACTGCAAAATATCTAAATGAATAATAAAAGCAAATTTATGTATATTCAATATGCAATGGTTGTAAACTAATAGTATTACACCATGAAGAAAATATTCAGCAAAGTATGTGATAATTCTCTTTAATTTACATTTAACTCAAATCTTATCAACAACAGAAACAACTTGAAAGGAATTGTCACCCTTGGAAATCTGAACTATGAACTGAATAATAGGATTTTATCTGCGAAATATTTGAGAAAATTTACCAAGTCATTTAAAGTTCAACTAAATGTTGATTATCTAATCACTGTAATACTGGTTCACCAAGTTATTCTCTATCAGTCACCAGGACTAAATCAACAACAACTTTAGCAGACAACTTGATTTTATTCTAACCATTTCAAAATAAAGACATCATAATATCATTGGCAATCAGTTCCATAATTAATTCAGAGAATAACTCTCAACAATAATTTCAGAATTCTTAACAATAATTCAAATACCAATATTACTTGCACCTAACAATGCACATTATCAATCATTAATTACTGTGGTGGCCACCCATACTGAAATATTTGAACACAGATAATACTTGAAAATAATTAACACAGATACATAAATGAAACATGAAGTCCTGAAATCGGGTCAATCATGAATCATGAACCTTGGCTAGGCAGGTGAAAGATAAGGACACAGACAATACTTGAAAATATCACAGGTGCATAAATGAAACATGAAGTCCTGAAATCAGGTCAATCTTCATGAATCAAGAAACCTAAACTAAATATATGTGAACTGTAACACACAGCTTAGTGGGCGATGCAGGCGATCCGCAGGGATAGTCCTTCAGTCCGTTGATCCCAAGTTGGTTCCATATTCGAAAAAGGTCACTCAAAAAAATGTAGGTCACTCACCAAAGTGAAGATTTCTCTGAGCTCAGAAACACACTAGTTCGCACGAACCGGGAGCGCGCATACGATAACCCGCATAAGATGAGTCGATGGTGTCCAATAGTCGCCCACCAGTAGCATCCAGTAGTTGCTGACCCAGTAGTAGTCCACAGAAGTAGCCAGCAGTCCAAAGGTCGCAGGTACAGGGGACGAGGAAAAGTAAAACCCTGCACAATGTACCACCTTTTATAGCCTAGGCCCTTGATTTATTTAAATATTTTGTTTAGTTTCAAATTATTTTATTGTTATTGAAGTCACATTAAAATATGTTCAGCTTTCGGGTGCAAAAGTTTTAGTAAACTACATGAAAAGAGAGAATCAGTATGACAGTTGAAATACATTATAAATATTCAAAATAATTTGCTTAAAAAAAAGAACGAGTTTAACAACAAAGTTATTCCTGATAAACACACAAGATAATATTAAGTCTGATTTGAAATAATGATCGATTAAAATACAAAATACTTCTGAGACAAATCATTGAATCTGTTATCTTGCTCAAAATATTCTCACTATTTTATAAATTCACTTTATCCTGTTCCAGATAAAATACGCAAGATAAACTCTTAAAATAATATACAATAATTGTGTCCATCAGAAAAGGAATATTTATTATTTTGGTTATCTTAAAATATGTAGGCTATTCTCAGAATAAACAAACTGGTGAGAGAGAGAGCGAAAATATCTAGGCCTACTGTATAGAATAAACAAGGAAGTATGAGAACAAAGACTGACAAAACAAAATAGTCCAAAATAAAAACACTAGGCAAGGTTGCATTCCTTTATATCTCACAATCTATTTTACTACTTGCCACTTACTGAATAAATTACTTGACACAGTTAGTAATCAGCTTTTGAGGTTAACATTATTACTTGGATAGAAACATTTTTATATTATGAGACAACATTTAATATCTTGACATTTAATAGAAATTTAGGTGCAAGAGGAATATTGTTATTCTAAATTTATAAATCTACCAATTTGAAAAACAGACAAGAACAGTACACTTTTATATTTCACTACTTTTAACCTTGGCACTTCAGTTAAAGAAGCTAAATATTTTAATCAGCCTACTTCATTTATGAATATATTTTTATAAACTCACAGCTAGTATATTTCCCAAGAAAAGTATTTGCTATTTTCTTGCAACCAAAATCATTATGGTTCTGACATGAAAGATGATGCAATAATTGCAACTTGTAGAAATGCGTTACATAAATTACATAAAAAGAACGAACATACAATTTATGAACACATAAGAAGAAATCATTATTTAGGTAAAACAAGGTATTAAAATATAATAATTCATATTTTGAGCATATTTGATGTCTGAACATATTATGTTTTATGATCTACCTCATGTTAAAACATTCACGAACTGACACGGCAAATTGACTATTTCGACGGATTAGTTTTCAGTAATTATTTAATCAGGGCCAAAAACTAACATGATTTACTTCATTTCTCACCACTCATAGCAATTTTTAAATTACGTTAAGGGCACCTGCTTACCTCTAATAATTTATTCCAAGGAATGATGTAAATCCACCGCAGTGTAGAGGGAGGGTCTGTCTTCCGTCAGCGCTGTTCACCAACTCACAGATTTCCACGCAGTCCATGTCACGGGGTCCCTGGAAGTTTCCTTATCAGGCGGCAGGTTCTAACCCGGGACGCCGGAACTAGTCTGTCGGCCGACCGATGAGTCACTCACGGGCAGTAACTACGACGAAATACCCTTCTTTCAGGATTTCCAAGGCGCCTGACTTGGCGGTTAGGCAGTATGCAACACATTATTGACTTGATATTGGTATCCAAACGCCGAAGGCTAGCACTTCAACTACGATAATTCCATGGGGTGATCAGGCCCATAATTGGATTTAGTGGTCAAGCCGAGAATAATGTTACACACGAGTGGTTGAAGAATGGAGGAATTACCCCGAAAATGGTTGTCTGTGACCGATCGAAAGCTCTGATGTCAGGAGTAGTAAAAACATTTACAAAATATAATAGTTTGACAGAGTACATTGAAGGATGCTATCAAACTATATTTGAAAACAACAGTTGCAGTCTTCCAGAATGCTATGTAAGGTGTGATGTGGCACATCTTATAAAAAACATCACCACCTGGCATCCTTTAAAATCCCTTTCTAAAAACGTCAGAGTCTTTTATATAAGATCTATTGCCGAGCTCCTAAAATGTGACAATATACGAACTGCGAAATTAATAATGAAGAACATCACTCTATTATGTGAAAGCCAAACTGTAGGAAAAAAAGTAGAAAATGGATTGCCAACACAAGAGGACACGGAGGCTGAAGTAGCCAGAAAGATGATGAAAGGTCTGATTTCAGATACAAATGTAGATGATCATTTTGCTGGAAATGAAGAAGAAGAAGAAAATGATGAATTTGAAGACATTTTAAATGAAAAATGTGATGAAGAAAAATCTAATTCATTTGTAGCTTGGGGGGAAAAGATTGTTGAAAACTGTAAACGTAAGACTGAAGAAGAGGGTGAGTATGATAATGCTCTCTATTGCCCAAAACTTTTAACATATTTGTTTCAGCTTATTGAAGTTCTCCCTCTCGTTACCGGAATAATGCGAGACCACTTTGGTTATGGACAAATCACGGCTAGTAGTAGTCGGGTGGAAAGTACTTTTAATAACATAAAGAATAGACTTTTTTCAAACGAATCTCTGCCATTGAGAGCTGACGTTTTTGTTAAAAAATACATTTTAGCTATTGAGGGAGAGATGAAACTAGAAGCGGCCTCAAGACATGAAGAGGAGCAGATTGCTAACACTGAAATTATATCAGAAAATGTAGCTGATATTGTTATATTGATTTGTTATCATAATAAAAAAAAAAACAATAATAGGTACTATGTATAAAGGGAGGGAAGAGAGATTTATAGGGTATTTTTTATTTATTTAAGTCAATTTCAACCTTATACCTCAGGGTGAGTTCTTTGCCGTAGCACAATCCACTTGCAGGCTATCAATGATCCCCTAACTTCTGAGTTCTTGGTGTAAGTGTGTAATTTGTGTGCTTAATTCGGTCACAGCATCATTTAAGATGCAACAGCGATCCGAAAGCGTAGTGTTATAAAGGACGCAGCATCAATTAAGATGCAACAGCGTAAGCCTTTATCTGTAAGTGTAAGTGTGTGTTTAATTCGGTCACAGCATCAATTAAGATGCAACAGCGATCCGAAAGCGTAGTGTTATAAAGGACGCAGCATCAACTAAGATGCAACAGCGTAAGCCTTTATTGTGTTTGTGAGTAGAAAATGTAAAGTGCCACTAAATAATTGTATGTTTTCGGACGCAGCATCAATTAAGATGCAACAGCGTAAGCCGAAGTGTAGTGTTAAGATTGCCGCGCCAACGGACAGTCGGGGCTAAACAATCTTCGAATGTTAGTGTAATAACGATAGCCTTATACTCACCAACTCGATCGACCTTTTTGAAACTCAAATATTAAATCATTAAATGAGGAGAAGTAGGAATATTTTAATAACACTGACTTTTATTCTTTCGTAGAGATTATACAAATGGATTTACAATAAATTATTAAATAAATATTATTACTTGGTGGCTAAATGCCCTGTTACTGACAAATCATAATTAATTGGGGATACGGGGGACTCTGCCTCTACCGTTCCAAAATAACAAAATCGGGGACCTACTGTCTACCCGTTATGCAACAGCGAGCACAGAGTGCTCACAGCATCAGTCAGCTATTGAGACGAATCTGAGAGCTGAGGCGGCTGGCACTCGCCTATTTATAGGGCCGGTCAGCTGGGAAAGAATCACGTGACCACCCGTCAGCCGAAGCAACAGTCTACGTCTACAGGATTGACACTATTTCACAACATAAATGGAAACGTAAACATTCCTTTTACAATTATTAATATCCTTTAATAGAAACCTTTACAATTATTGCTATTAAATCATTGAATATGGATTATTCTAACTTAAAACTAATAAATACTAATTGTTTTACAATACAGACAAGATATTTACAAATAAATAATGAAAGTACACTCTGTGTTCTTATTTACAACGACGATATTGGATAACCTAACCTATTCGGTAAGTGAACAACAAACATTTCTTCAACTATTTCACACTTTCAACAAATTAAATGAAGATAAAACTGATTATTTCTATTAAAGGATATTAATTCTTAACTTAGGCCTACATAATAAACAATCTATAACTCAAAATATCATTATCTACTGTTAAATCTAGGTTACCTAGACTAGGCCTAGAAATGAAACATTGCATAGGGCAGTAACTTTCGACTTCATTAATTTCTATTTCTTAGAAGCCCTAAAAAACCATTATTTATTCATTTACAACTACACAATAATTATCAACACAATATGTATTTTTTAGGCACCACTGGAAGACATTCCATCGATATTATCTGTTGGAGAAAAAATGTTTCATTTAAGAGGTGTTGTAGCCTTCTCCGGAAGACGAGACAGCCTGTCAAAAATCGGACATTACTATGCAGTGTGCAAAAGAATTAATGGAAACTGGGAAATCTATGATGACACACAATTAAAGGTTAAGGGCATTAGTGGGAAGAAATTTGTTCCCCTACAGTTATTGGTGTTTAGTTTTTGAGAAAAAGACTAAAAGCAGTGGATTTCTTTCAAAACACTTTTTTATCAACAAATGTTATTTATGTTGTGTTTTTTATAATTGTTATGTTTTTTTCGATTTGATGTTTTTATGTGTGATATTATTTGTTTATTATAAGTTAATTAGTATATTATTGTTTTTTTGTTATTTAAAATTACAGTTGTTCAAGATGACTATGATAAACTGTCAATATATCAGTAGGTAGGTTTGTCAGTACTGTCAATATATCAAACAATATAATTAGGTTTTTAAGTATGTTTTCATATAGATAAAATGTAAGAGTATATTTTTCAGCTTTCTCAAATTTCAGAAAACTGGAAGTGATTGATTATATCAGACTTCCTTTTTCATCTGAATTGCAAACAACAATAGCAATTCAGTCCTATTTTGTAATAAATGGATTATTGCATTAATATATTTTATTATTCACTGAAAATGAATCTATATGTCGTAGCCACATGCTGTAATTGGGCACTTCATGAAGAGCCCAGCGCTAACCGGGCACTTCATGAAGTGCCCAGCTCGCCTGGGCACATTTAGTAATTGAATGGTTTCATTAAAAATTACAGTATGTGACCAACAAAACTGGGCACTTCATGAAGTGCCCAACGCTCGTTGGGCACATGCTGTAATTATTTCTTTTACACTATGTGTCCAGTTCAGATGCTGGACACTTGATGTAAGCACGTAAAACTGCTGTTTACATTGCTGTTGGTAGTATCCGATGTATTATTTTCATTAATACAAAATACAATTATTTTAAAATAATTTTGTAAAACATTAAGAATAAGATTGTCTTCCACACTACCAGACAATAATTCTTGCCTGTATGTTTTATCGTGGTTTCTTCTATGTTTTCTAAAATATTCTGGCTACATATAACTATAAAAATGTTTATCGTTTAAACAACAAACGGTTGTTTAAATAATAATATTAATAGTGATGCGTAGCCAAAATAACTCAGAAAACACAAACCAAACAATTCAGTCGATTTCAATATTGTATGCTTTAATAAAATAAAATACATGAAACACTTTACCTATTACATTTATATGTAACAAAACACATAAATATTAACATTAACCTATTTTATCATGTTTTAATTTTTTAACTTCTTACTGAGTCACCCTTTATAAACTTGTAATAGATTAAAATATAGCATAGTAAAACAAATTTTTAAATAGAGTCACAAGAGTCTTTGAAAAAATAATAAAACAATTCTTTATTTTCTTATTGTTGTAGAAATTGAAAACACTTAATTTGTATAAAAATTTACTATTTCGTTTTTTTGTAATTTTATTAACATTGACGATAATTTAGGTTTAAGTTTTTCTTTTATGTCAGTATGAATGAATTAACATAACATCATTACTTCAAGCTTTTTCTATGTTATTATTTTTATTTGTTTATAGAATATTAAAAAACGTGTGTCCTGTTTACTTGACAGCTTTTAAAAAATATGCCTTTTATTATATTCGTACTGACATCAGTAGCTAAAAATCTAAGTTTATATTATTAACTCAAAAATTTGGAAATTCATTTGAAGCATTGTCTAAAGGGATAACCTCTGAATGTTAAACGTTATTCAAAAGTAAGTGGTTACTAGAAAATTCTAGGGTTCGGTTTTTAATCATTATTTATTTTTTTGATAGCGCATTATAATTTAGAATATAATAACATTATTTGTCTTTATTCACAAGTACATTGTGTAATGGACATCGTCTGAACAAATAGATTACTTTTATATGCAATAATATAATAATATAATATAATATACAATAATATAATATTTTATACTACTGTTTAATTTTATAACTATTAGAAACCGACAATATTTGTATTAAACTTTAAACCAATTATAAGTGTTTGTTTTATCTTAGATTAAGATTGTTAACTGTTTATTTTAGTCTGAACTCAACTTATACTCCAACAAATTCGTTGTCCAAATATAACGTAGACTAATTATATTTTCAAAAGGCTTATGGAACTAAACCCGATGTTAAAATATTTTGATTTGAATAAATAAATATAAATATATAATAAATATTAAAAGGTTTAATAGCAAACAGTAACATTGGCTACTTTAACACGGACGTTGGGATTTAATGTAAACATTAGGATTGGTTTTGACAAAGATTTAAAATCGACCGCCCAACATGCCTCAATAGTTACACCATGTGTCCAATGAGCGTTGGGCACTTCATGAAGTGTCCAGTTTCGTTGGGCAGATGCTGCAATTTTGATCGAAATAATCGAGTTACACTATGTGCCCAGGCGCGCTGGGCACTTCATGAAGTGCCCGGGCTGCGTTGGGCTCTTCTTGAAGTGCCCAATTACAGCAAGTGGCTACGACATATATACTTAATACAATAAGGTTTTTTTCTGTTAGATCCCTTTTTCAGCCATCCTACTTAACCGATTTTGACGATTGAGGTGTCATTTTAAAGCTCATAATGCAGCGCACCGGCGACTGATAATTAAAATTGGCATTTATTTTACGGCTTCGACCCCCAAGCCTTTGATTTATTTCTAGAGGGCGCTTTCAACGCTCCAGTGCTGAGCAACTTGCGTTAACATGGTTTTAAAATGTGATTGTAATGTAACAGCTGATTACCTTTAGATCGATTTTTAACCTAAGTCAGATTGTAAAAAAAAATTGGAAAGTTTACAAAATTTGATTCATTTGATGAACACTAATTCATAAATGGGACACTCTTTTGACAATTGTAGACTAATTGAGGTAGGAAAATCATTCTTAATGGTGCAGAAAGAAGTGGAAGGCAAGAGAAAACCGAGTCGATGAGATTAGCGAAAAACATACGTAACCTTTGTCAAGAACACAGAGAACTGCCGAGAGACAAAGACTGATAGAACATCAGAGGGACACTGCACCACTTATCTACTTGAAGCAACTTAAAGAAGATGTTAGGGCATGAATAAGCGAACAAAGACTTCCAGTATACTACTGTTGTGCCAGAAGACAAATTAAAATACCTAATGCTAAGGTGATGAACAATGTGTGTGTTTTTTTGCTAAGCTTTAATTTGTTTATGTCAGACCTTTAAATTACACTTGAAAGGTTAACTTGAGTAATAACCGCGAATTCAAAGCTTTAACGCGCAGACAACTTGAAAAACCAAAAACACATATGAAAGGACCTTTAAACAGGAGAGTTTTTGCAGGCTTTGAAGTTTGGTATTTAAGTTTTAATATCCATCATAGTATTCGCCTGTTTAGTAAATATTTCTCCTACTTCTTCTTATCGTAGGTGGGTTTCTCAAGAAACAAAAATAATAGTTTTAAAATGCGCAATTTGCGCATGGGGCCCCTAGTAAACCTTATTTTGTAATTTTCAGAAAATCTTACGAAGAACGATATGAAGTTCTTCAAATCTTCACTAGGATTTTCCTTTATTTTTTCCTTATAAAATATAGGGTTATTAGAAAGAACCCCTTCTTGAAGGAGGGGGTGTAGAGCTATATATATACAAATTTATACAAGTTTTTTTTTAATAATACCATTCATAAAGTTCAAAATATGTTCAACGTTCACTATCATAACTTAATAGGCTTATTTTATAAACTCTACGTTCCTGCGTTAACTTTATTTGCATTTCGGTATAGACTTTTCAATATCTGTCGAACGCTGGACAAAAAAAAGCTGTGATAGGACTAAAGCTTGTGGTAATTTTTATTAGAGAATACAGGTGGTTTATCTGTGTCTACATGAAGCGTTTTAGACGAGTGTATTGATATGAATAATGGTAAGATCAGGTAACCTATGGATAATTTAAAAAACCTAATTAAAAAGAGGGCAATTTACATATTTAGTATTTTCAAAACAGCAAAAAAATCACAATACAATTTAAAGAAGTGTATGTGTAGTCCTTTGATTACAGGTATTACACTACATCCGGATCCTGTTTGTTTTATTATTAACAAGGGCAATGTTATTGTAGTATACGTAACTTGTTGACTATATTAAATAAATATTGTACTAGGTAGAACTAAATGAGTATTAAATCGCAGAACAGTTGAAATAGCATTTACCTACATAGCTGGCCAGCATATCCAGCCCACATTAAGTAATATAACTATAAACTCAGTAACGGGTAGAGTACTAAACCAAATACCCGAGTATTAAATAGTAATATTTAAGTATTAAATCGTGCCACCGGCGATATTCACATTTCTTACCTGGCCGTCCTGGCATATCTAGCTTCTACAATACGTTATGGCTAATAACTCGGCAATAATTAATTGAAGTATTGATTATATATACTTGGGTGATAAAAAGTCCTAATTGAGTATTAAATCGTGGCAACGTTGAAATCCGCATTTTCTTACATGGCCAGATTGGTATTTCCGGCCACTACTATACGTTATGGCTAATAACTCGGTAATGGTTGGAGTACTAAGTCTAATACTTGGGTAATAAATAGTACTAAATGAGTATTAAATCGTGGCACCGTCGAAATCCGCATTTTCATACATAGCCAGGTTGGCATTTACGGCCCCTATAATACGTTATGGCCAATAACTCGGTAATGGTTGGAGTATGAAATCTAATACTTGGGTACTAAATAGTACTAAATGAATATTAAATCGTGGCACCGTTGAAATCCGCATTTTAAAACATAGCTGGGTTGGCATTTACGGCCCCTATAATACGTTATGGCCAATAACTCGGTAATGGTTGGAGTACTAAATCTAATACTTGGGTACTAAATAGTACTAAATGAGTATTAAATCGTGGCACCGTCGAAATCCGCATTTTCATACATAGCCGGGTTGGCATTTACGGCCCCTATAATACGTTATGGCCAATAACTCGGTAATGGTTGGAGTACTAAATCTAATACTTGGGTAATAAATAGTACTAAATGAGTATTAAATCGTGGCACCGTCGAAATTTGCATTTTCATACATAGCCGGGTTGGCATTTACGGCCCCTATAATACGTTATGGACAATAACTCGGTAATGGTTGGAGTACTAAATCTAATACTTGGGTACTAAATAGTACTAAATGAGTATTAAATCGTAGCATCGTTGAAATCCGCATTTTCTTACATGGCCGGGTTGGCATTTCCGGCCATTAAAATACGTTATGGCTAATAACTCTAATGGTTGAAGTACTAAATCTAATACTTGAGTACTAAATATTACTAAATGAGTATTAAATCGTGGCACCGTCAAAATTCGCATTTTCATACATAGCCGGGTTGGCATTTACGGCCCCTATAATACGTTATGGCTAATAACTCGGTAATGGTTGGAGTACTAAATTTAATACTTGGGTACTAAATAGTACTAATTGAGTATTAAATCGTGGTACCGTTGAAATCCGCGTTTTCTGACATGGCCGGGCTAGCATTTCCCTGGCCCGGCATCATACTATTGTTAATAACTCGGTAATGCTTGGAGTACTAAATCTAGTATTCGGGTACTAAATAGTACTAATTGAGTATTAAATCGTGGTACTGTTGAAATCTGCGTTTTCTGACATGGCCGGGCTAGCATTACCCTGGCCCGGCATCATACTATTGTTAATAACTCGGTAATGCTTGGAGTACTAAATCTAGTATTCGGGTACTAAATAGTACTGAGTATTAAATCGTGGTATGTTTGAAATATTGATTTTCGAACATGGCCGGGCCAGCGAAATGGACCCCAGAAATGCGATTTCGTGCGGTTTTTGTCGTCCAATGATTTTCTTATGGCCATATTCATCATACTTCTTTTTTTATCTAGATTCGTAGTAGTTCCACTGTCTAACCACAGAATGCAGCACGCACAACTTAACATATCAGCTGATGGTGAAATATTTCTTTCCGTCACTAAATTATTTACATTATAAGTTGTTTACAAATAGTGATTGTTTAGTGACGTACAGTACACTTTTAAATTGCCTTATTCATTCTCATAACCGTTTGAAGGACGGGTACATAGCTAGTATTACATATAGATATACATATAAATACTTTTACTTAGTTCGCCCAGTGGTCGAAATTCGACCAAACAAAATGTAACCTAGACATAAAGTTAACCAATTTTTAAACAAATAAGCACAGTTATGCTTAGCAATGTTTTGATACAGCAACATATTTAAAAAAGAAACTTCATACAGTACAAGATGGCATTTTCTCAACAGAAAATGCCAGCATGCTGAAGTATGTAATGAACTTAGTAATGCTGAAGTTTTACATGAAGCATAATTAATTCAGATAACCACATATTACTGTACCTAAATATATATATTATTAATTTCTGTGTATCAAAATGCATAAGTCAACAATTTATTGAATTAAATTTCAGGTTATAAAATTAGCCTCGTTATAAAATTAAAAAAAGGTTAATCATATATATATATATATATATATATATATATATATATATATATATATATATATATATATATTTAACGCTTAAATTTGGTATGCTTGATAACTTACCCCTATAAGGTCAGTCCTAATTTTACCTTCTGTTTGTTTCAGTTAACTGGGACATGTTCAAAAGCCGCTAAGGACAAAATTTCCCGATTAATCAAGAAGAAGATAGCGGAAGGTGTACCACTAGGTGAAGAGTTGTATGCAATACGATTTCCAATCCAAGAGGACCACAAATATCATCTACAAGGATCGAATGCTGCAGTGGTCGAGCCTGTTGTCGAAAGAATGAAAGAGCATATTACTCAGTTGGTGAGTCGTGGAGAGAGAAACCCAATAGTAGTTTCTAAACTCTTGGAAATTTTTGTTCAAAATGAACTTCTAGAAACGGATAAACAAAGACGGCGGTTTTACCCTGATCTAAAAACGGTAAGGCAGGCAATATCATCTGTGAAAGGCAAGCTGAAAACTAGCCCTATTGATCAGGAAAACACTGAGAACATTCTTAAAAAGCTAGATGCTGCAAAGCACAACGTTTTTTTAGACCGTGTATCAGGAATGATGATGAAAATGGCGAGTCTCCTGATGAAGATGTAGGTGAAGAAAAATCTGAAACTAGTAGTCTACTTTTTGTTTACCAGAGCAAAAACATGTCTGATCTTTACCGAAAGTATGGTACAAATACTCTTTAGTTAGATGCCACCTACAGACCTTGCAAATATGCCCTACCTTTGTACTTTGCTGTTGTGGAAACCAACGTAAATTATCAAATTGTGGGTGTAATGATCACCCAATTTGAAACAAAAGAAGCGATTACTGAAGGATTTACAATTCTGAAAGATTGGAATCCAGACATTGTTCCAAAATATGGCATGGTGGACTATGCTGCAGAAGAAATAGCAAGTCTGGAGACTGTATTCCCTGCAATTAAAGTTTTTATTTGCACATTCCATAGAGAACAGGCATGGAACAGATGGCTATCCAAAGGAAGCAATGCAACTGTTCCTGGATAAACAAAGACGGCGGTTTTACCCTGATCTAAAAACGGTAAGGCAGGCAATATCATCTGTGAAAGGCAAGCTGAAAACTAGCCCTATTGATCAGGAAAACACTGAGAACATTCTTAAAAAGCTAGATGCTGCAAAGCACAACGTTTTTTTAGACCGTGTATCAGGAATGATGATGAAAATGGCGAGTCTCCTGATGAAGATGTAGGTGAAGAAAAATCTGAAACTAGTAGTCTACTTTTTGTTTACCAGAGCAAAAACATGTCTGATCTTTACCGAAAGTATGGTACAAATACTCTTTAGTTAGATGCCACCTACAGACCTTGCAAATATGCCCTACCTTTGTACTTTGCTGTTGTGGAAACCAACGTAAATTATCAAATTGTGGGTGTAATGATCACCCAATTTGAAACAAAAGAAGCGATTACTGAAGGATTTACAATTCTGAAAGATTGGAATCCAGACATTGTTCCAAAATATGGCATGGTGGACTATGCTGCAGAAGAAATAGCAAGTCTGGAGACTGTATTCCCTGCAATTAAAGTTTTTATTTGCACATTCCATAGAGAACAGGCATGGAACAGATGGCTATCCAAAGGAAGCAATGCAACTGTTCCTAAACCAGAAGCTCTGAGGCTACTTCGTGAAGTATCAAATGCGCCAACCGAAGAAGAGATGCAAGCTGCTCTGCAGAAATTAAGAGCCTGGCCAGTGTATGAAAACACAAATTTTAAGACATATTTTGAAACAACGTGGTTCAAAGAAATTGATAGGTGGGCATGTGCAATGAAACCTTCTGATATGCACATTAACACAAACAATGGGGTAGAGAGGTTAAATAAAGAGCTGAAATACAGCCACCTAGAAGGGTTTAAGAACTGTTCGCTCTCTGAGATCATAAACGTCATCTTGTTCAGTTTTCTCCCTGAAAGATACTCTAAGTACATCTCAGAAAATCTTTTGATGACTCCACAGCGGCGAAAGTACGACATCAGTATCCCTCAGTACCTTCATGGAAGACCGAAGTGGCTGATTGACCGCGTAATGGAGAAATTATCAATGGTGACCACGAAGCAAGCTGAAGAAGTTACGGAGGCAAATAATGGCGTATTTTTGGTTCCTTCAATGACCTTTGACAAAGTTGATTATGTGGTAAAATTTGATATTTTAAGAAAATTGTGCACCTGTACTTGTAAATATTTTTCCAAGGAAAGGCTGTTATGTAAACATATAATTCCTGTTGGAATGAAATACCCCGATTGGAGTTTGGCCAAAATTCACGAATGGCTCTTTAGTAACCAATTTTCATGTATGACAAAACTTTGGTAACTGAAGAGCAAAACCAGATTGGAGCTGAATCCATTGAGACTTCAAGTACCACAACCAAAGAAAACAATCCATCTTCAAGTACCACAACCAAAGAAAACAATCCATCTTCAAGTACCACAACCAATGAAATCAATCCATGTGAGTATGTAAATGTTCCACCGAGGGGTAGTAAAAGAAGGCATTGGATAAATGATTGTAACGCTACAATTCGTTCTATGCAGTCTGCTCTTAGGCATGTGGAAGAAGATAAATTACCACATTTTTCTGAATCTCTGAAACGATTGTTTTCTGAAATTTCTTCCAGCGTTTCTGTGGATAGCAGGTGCGGTCTTCCAGTTGAACCCGATCCCCCTATGAAACGACTTCACCGTCCAAGCGCCCAAGACTTAGAAGAAGTCAAAAAACAGTCCAAGACTTATAACAAACTGAAACTAAATAGCCATAAGAAGGTTTTTAGTGGAAGAGTCGTCCTTGTAGCAGACCTAATGAAGACTGCTTCTAAAATAGAAGACACCAGTGAAAAATTGATTCAGCCTGGGTCGGCCAAATCACCTCGTCAGTAAAATACCATCTGCTCTTCAACATGATAACTAATTGTATCAATTGTATACTATATGAAGTAGTTTAATTTTTTCCCTAAAAAACTGTTTGTATATATTTCTTTCCCAATGAGTTTTTAATTGTACAGTCCTCTGAAAATTAGCTTTTGTTTTATACCTACCGTATTTCTTTCTGTTATCATCCTTTTTTTTGTGGCCTGGGTATTATTTTGTTGTATGTTATTTTATTGATTTTGTAATGGCCTACTGTAATATTAGTTACATTGTATTTGTTTTGAGATGGTATCATGTTAATTACTTATAGAGTCTGTTCATGTGTATAATGATGTCTGTAACATCAATAGAACTTTCATTTTACGTTAATTGTCACAGTTTTTCAGTAATCGCTTCTTTTGTTTCAAATTGGGTGATCATTACACCCACAATTACTTTGAGTTTATTTTAAGCTAATTATTAGTTATGGAATCTGATTAACTTATGCTATCTAATGATGACTCTTATTTTAATTTTCAATACACACATGGACTAAGTTGCCATTTTAATGGGCCGATAATTAATTAACCTATCTAACAATAGGTTGACTTAAGATTGTAACAAGACCATGGGTTCAGCCATCCCTTATTAAAACATGAAAACATGCTATTGTTAAAAACATATAAATTTCTGTCTCAAGGAAATGTAGGATTTCTTTTTTGTACAGTAATCATGGGTATTTGTTTTTGTGCCCTAGGCATTTTTGTGTTATATTTTATTTCATTGGGTTTATGTGATGACTGTTTGGTCTACTGCATTAGTAGTTTAAATGTACTTGTTTTAAGTTTTTACCATGTTAATTATTGATAGAATCTGTTTATGTATAGGGTAAGTGTACAAGTGAATGACTGTTTTTGTAATTGACCATTTTGCTCAAAAAATCATATAAGGGGTTTAAAATTAAATACAAAAGAGGAAATCGATTAAAACTATAAATTATACTATGCATCGTCATTTTATAAGCTTTGCTTTCTTTGTTTAATTTTAGTGTAGGTTTTTGTACTGCAAACTTTGTTGGTTTTAGGCTTTAAAAATACCACTTCTGCTATAGTCCTACAATAGGTAATAATTTAAATGTTAAATAAAATTATGAAATAATTAATTGAACTCTAGTTACTTATTGTTTTGTTTAAAAGGTGTATAACTATCTCCAACTGGTAATTAGATAATTTTGTAGATTTTATGGGTCACTTATTGGAACTAAAACCTGGTCATAACTAGTGATTGACTGATCCTGTTATTTATTAAATTAAAATGATCTTAAGTGGTAGGTAGTTTTAACGTTGCCATATTATTAAATATCTGCCAATATTATTAGATGGCCGCCAATATTATTAAGTTTTAGGCTAGGAAAGTCCAACCATTAAGTTTGATAGGCAAATAGCATTAGCTGAGGCCAATATCATGATAAAGCATAAAAAGAATTATGAACAGTCCAGGCACAGCTTAAATAGTTGTCTTGAATAAAAAAATCAAAACTCAAAAGATAATTGATAAATGAGTTGAAGCTTAAAAGTTTTGTCTTGGAGTTTTAACAATCAATGGTTTTAGGTAGGTAACTTCTATAAATACAATGTATAAAATAAAATTACAATTTTTTTTGTAGGTAATTTGTTTGAATTTGTTAATGTAAAATTAAAAAAAAAGCTGATGAAAGTAACCCGGTCATTCGCTGAATTTTGACCACTCATTCACTGACACCAGACCATGGTTAGTTACTGAAATTATGACATAGGCTAATTTCGTGAGAACTCGATTAAACATATGTTTCTGTATTGGGAGTAATAATTACCCTTGAAAATTTAAACAATCAATTGATCAAATGAAAGCTAATGACCTACTGAGTGGTTTAAGACTAAACTAGGAGTACGCTCTTTTATCGAGTAATTGGATGAACTCACAAATAACACACCTCATCCATTGCCAGAAAATTAACAATGGCAGAAAAATTGCGCTTATCCCAATCAGGTGGGAATCAGCTGCTGCTGGTCTCTGGTGGGTTTCTTGTGTACGATTTAGTAATAGACATTAGGAGAACGTTTCCTCAGGTTTTTTAGCGTGTGAATTTTAGGTTTTCCACTAGTAATAATCATGAAACCTTTTTCAAAGTAATTGAGGAAACGTAAAATACACAGCATGTGATGTACATTTGACGGAAAATATTTTTGCCGCATATTAAATCGCTAGTTTCTATTGTATTTGAAATTACCTTCATTTGCTTCCCATTGTTTAATAAACGGAAATTTTATGCAAATGCTTATGTAAAGGCATTTTTTCTAATGCTTAAAATCGGATCGCTAAGGAATGGTTCAAGGGATTCGCTTCGGCGTCTTTTCGGTGAGCATGTAAACGTTTGTGCGAAATTTGGAAATGATCAGTGCAACCTTCATTGAGCTACCGCGTTACGTACATAGTCACTCACAAACACACACACACACGCACACACACACACACACCCACGCACGCACACAGACGGACAACGAATCTTTGACTCCGCTACTACATAGATTCACTTCACTTCGTTCGTTCATCAAATAATCGGTTTAACTTATTTAGACCCTGAGATACAAATCTATAATTAAAAATATTATTACAAAAGAAATAATTGTTTTTGTTGATTTGAGCCTTATAACTCGCCTCAAACTGAGCCTAATAAAGAAATCAAAAGCTCAAATCGAAACCTATACATTTTTAAAGAAGTGAAGACCATAACGAAGTTTATATCTGATTTCAAACCAGAAATATGAATCCTAAGCTAAAATTAAATTTATTAAAAATTACATTTTTATGTTGATAAATATTATAACTCGCTTCAATCTCAACTGATTTACAAGATTTATAGGTCAAATGAAAACAAATAATTTACAGAGCAATTCAAGACCAAAACAAATGCATTATCTTTCTTAAAAGCTGAGGTTTTCATTTCCATTGTTCTTTTCAACCAATTCATCCAAATCAATGTCATCAACTTCCATGTCCTGCTTTTCACCATCCAAATGGATCTCCTCACCCTCCTTTGCAGTTTCTTTCGCAGTTTCATCTTTTGCAGTTTCTTCCTTTTTTTGTACTTCATTTCTCCTTTCTGTTCTTTTCTTTTTTGTAGAATCTTCAGACTGCTTTTCTTCCTTATTTTTCACCTCATTTTGTTTTGTTTTATCAGTACTCTTTTTCTTGGAAGGCTTTTTCTTTTCCAATGCAAGAGTTTTTTTTTTAAATATAAATATCGATCTATTAACTTCCATCAAGAAGCATTTGCTGCAAATGTTGTTAGCATAAGTGAAGACTAGATTACCAATCACATAAGATGGGCACATTTTGATGTGTTCTGCTTTGGCTCTAGAAATTCTGTCAAGAACTATATGGTTAGATGTTATCAGAACTTTTCTTATAAGAATTACAAAACTATCGTCAGCTCCTTCTTCCGCTTCGATTTTCAATACTTTTTCAATGACACCAAAACCCCCTGACTTTAGTCTTACAACAGTATCATTCGATTTCTGAGGTCTGATATAATGTTTACTGTGGTAAAACCGTCCGTTGTAAACAAAGCGTAAGAAGGTCTTCTCAGTTAATGGATAGCCCACTTCATCAAAAGCTTCTTTTTCATTTTCTGATAATGGCACATTGATAGGCTGGCCCAAAACAGTTACATCGTTAGATTGGCAGTATATTTTTTTGGTATAGGACATGATGGTTTCACAAAATTTCAGTACCTACCTGGCTGAATTATGTACTCGTGTACGACCGTTTGGATAGATTTGTACATGAGGTATTTATTTGATACTTGAGTGGCCACCCCTCTAACTATCTGAACTAGAGTACCATTTCCCGAATCAAAACTGAATGCAGAATATCCCCATAATGGGCCCCACGCTGAAACAGTTTTCCCTATATGTGTCAATAAACGAACATTAAAGGTCTTGTGTATTTCCCCATACAAATTTTCAAACCGTGCTACAAAGTGGTTCAAGAGAGTAATGGCATGATTTACTTCAGCCCTACGAATTTCTTCTTTTAGCAAGATGAAAATTGGTAATAAAAAGATGTTTCTAAAAAGACTTGATGAAGTTCTAAATAAAACTCTCCATTCAAATCTACATAAATGCATTACATGTGGAGATTTTAATATAGATTCTTTAAAAAATAATTCTAGTATTTTTAAAGACTTTCATAACATTTTCAAATTACATGGTATGGACTTAAAGATCAATACACCAACCAGGGTTACAAAAAAAATCGAAAACAGGAATAGACAACATTGCTACAAATTTCAGAGATGAAGATATATTTTGTATTGATGTCATAATATCAACAGTATCAGATCACTATGGTCAATCAATTTCTATTTCTATTGATAGTAAATTAAAAGATAATAATTGTTTAAAAATGCGGAATTTCAATGCTGATAACATTCAAAATTTTCTCTTTAGTCTGTCACAAGAACTTTGGCATGAAGTTTATTCTTCTGATTCAGTTGATAATCAGTTTGATACATTTCATCGTATTTACTCATCGTACTTTAATGAGAGTTTTCCCTTTTTCAATAAAGAAAAAAATAAGAGAATTATAGTTCCATGGCTCACTCCTGGAATAACAAAGTCCCGAGACCATTTAAAGTAACTATATCGTACTCAAAAAACTGACAAAACTAAAATATTGGGAAAGTTTATAAGAAAATATCAGGATGTCTATAATTCTGTATTAAAAAGAGCCAAAGAAAATTACTATTCAAATATAGTTTTAAAAAATATCAACAAATCAAAAAAGGTTTGGGATGTAATAAAACAAGAGATTGGTGAAAATAAGGAAAATAGTTTAGAAGAATTGAAATTAGAAGACGGTAAGAAAATATCAAATTTACAAACTATTGCCAACAACCTCAACAACTACTTTTCTTCAATTGTTGCAGAAATATTACACCAAGCCAAAATTCCCAACAATCCCTACATATTTACTAGTTGTGATCAAACCCCACCAAATATAATACTGAAATTTCACGAAGTAAGTGAAAGCTACGTAAAATTTATTATATCAAAAATTAAAAATTCATACTCCTCAGGCCCTGATGATATTCCTCCATTTACATTAAAGCATACCAGTGATTTTATTACTACTCCACTTAAATTCATAATAAATAATTCATTTTTACATGGACATTTCCCAAATAAATTAAAAATTTCTAAAATTACTCCTGTTATAAAAAAGAAAAATGAAGGTTGTAAGATAAATAATATGAGACCAATTACCATAACATCTGTTTTCTCAAAGATTTTTGAAAAAATTGTTCATGATCAACTATTAGATTTTTTAGATAAAAACTCTATAATGTCAAAAACCCAATTTGGATTCTTAAAAGGAAAATAAACTGTGGATGCAATATATAATTTGATCACTAATTTAATAAATGATCTTGACAAAAATATGTCTTCCCTAGCCATATTCTTGGACCTAGAGCTTTCGATAGCATTAACCAAAACGCTCTAATTAAAAAATAAAAAAATATTGGAGTTACTCAAGAGGCTGTTGGTTGGATTGAATCTTTTTTGACTGACCGCTACAATTTTACTGAAATAAGAGATAAGACCAACTCTAATTATCAGTCTGATCTTCATGAAACCAATATTGGAGTACCTCAAGGAACAGTTCTTGGTCCTCTACTATTCATAATTTATATCAATGAAATAACAAATATAACAAATAATGGAAAATTAATACTATTCACAGATGATACAACTTTTTATAATTCAAATTTAAATAGCTCTGATTTAGAAATGTCTTCTTATTTTCAAATTTCAAATATACTAGAATGGTTTAATAACAATGGGCTATTAGTTAACAATTCAAAAACTAAATTAATGAGTTTCGCAAAAACATTGTCCGGTATAAAAAAAATCATTATATGCTCCTTGATGATAATTTGATCCATGCCTGTGAATCAACTAAATTCTTTGGTATATCAATCACAGCTAATTTATCCTGGTCACCTCATATTCAAGAAGTGTGTAAGAAAGTTTGTTCTGGAATTTTTATGATCAGAATTCTTTCAAAATGCTGCAATTTTCACGTAATCAAGCTAATATACTATGCATATGTACATTTACACCTGTCATATGGAATTATATTTTGGGGTGGAAGTCCGGGAGGAAGAAAGGTGTTTAAACTACAAAAAAGGGCTTTACGTACAATGTGTGGCATGACAAGAAGAGAATCATGTAAGCCAATATTCCAAAAGTTAAATATTCTTCCACTTCCAGCTCTCTATATTTTTCAGTTGGCAATTTATGTTCATTGTAATAAAACCGATTTGGAAAACAAAATTATCAAACATGGCCATTTTACGAGACATAACAATTCATTTGATATACCAGCATGCAACACAGCATTTGGACAAAAAAGTTTAGATTACGTAGGGATCAAAATTTATAATAAAATACCTATCTCAATATAAAAATTATCGAACCTGAAGAAATTTAAGTCTGTGTTAAAAGAAGAATTATCAAGAAAATGTATATATAAAATTGAAGATTATTTTAAGGAAGATTTTAAATAGAAGACTATATATCTATGGGTACAATTAATTTAAATTATATTTTGTAATGTATTAGTCTTAACCATATTTATATGGCAATTAAGACATTTGTAATAAATAAAATAAATATAAATAAAAATCGCTGCTACGAAGATGCAAAAAAGTTTGAGGTATTTGTCAGACAGAACATTGCTGAGGTAAGGTAAGCTATAAAAAAGGAACTGATCCCTCCATTAATTTTCCTCCCAGTGGACTTGATCTGAAAATGGGCGTGGTCGTCTGGATATTTGAAGGAGGTTTTATTTTTAGAATCCTGTTGTCCATTTCAGCAACTTTAGTTTTATTAATATAAATTCCCTCTGATGATTTGAGCTGTCTATCCAGAGGCTGGCCAGCACTCCTAACAAGCAAGCATGCATATAGTCAACTGGAAATCCCTGAACTAAGTTGAAGGCATTTAGAGGATTTAAACGAGAGACACCTTTTATTCCATTGCTGGATTTGCCACTGTGATGAGCCTTGACCACGTTGCTTTTTATGTTTTCATCAGTTCTTGTTTTAGTATTTTCCATATATTTGTACCTGATTTGATTTGTATCAACAATATTTGCAGGGTGTTTACAGTAAGGACATCAAAATGCACCATTAAACTGTTTTATTGAAGAAAGGTTTTGCGACCGAGTCCACAACGCATCCAATTTTACCAACTTTACTTACAATTTTTTAGTTTGAGTTATTGATCCAAAAAGTCCACATGTTTCAAGGTGTTTTGATTCATCAACTAATGGGATTAAAAATGTTGTCATATTAGGTTCTTTTTTTCCCAAACCTATTGTCCCAAGCCGTTGTCAGACTTGTGCCTGATTTCCGGAGGCATTTCATTAATTCTGGGTTGGATAGGCCACATGTAACTTTTTGCAGATTTGAAAACAGGAGAACAATCTGTATTTAATATAGGAGTAATGTTATTTTGCTCATGCCAGCCCTCTTCAATATTCTTATAATTTTTTCCATCAAAAATGTCACTTGAAGAGTTCCAACTTTGAGCGGTATTTTTGTTTGTTTGTTTCTCTTTGCCCATAAACTATTTAAGCATGTGAATAATTTCATAGTTTAGGTAATAAACTAGTTTATTAGTTGTTTGTTTATTAATTACTTTATGTAATAAACTGGTTTATAAGTTTAGGTAATAAACTAGTTTAGGTAATAATAATCTATGGTTTAGGTTTTATATTGTGCGCCCTGATTGTTTCTGCCAAAATCGATCTAAATAAAATGTCTTTAATTTTTCTAGCATACTTTATTGTTGATGTACCTACACCTCGTAATATTTTAGGTTCTTGTTATTTGTAAATCATGCCATTTTTGTGTTTGCTGTGGCAGGTATGGTCAGATTATCATTATTACATGGAAGGTTTGTTCGTTTGCAATAATTGCAGGATTGAATGTTGATTGTTAAATGACTAAAGACCACACCCGGACCTATAATGTTTACACTTACCTGTAACTCATCCGAAAAATAAATACGAAGAAAATACTGAACTAACTCCCAACAAAAAATGGTACTCGGTAGAACTAACAGGTACCATTTTATATATCCGATTTTCATTTCGGATGTCTGTATGTCATACATAATGACAACCGTATTATTCATACTGATGGCCATAAAAATTATGTATTTATACACGTACGTTCCATGTGGATGTCTATAAACCTTACTTATATCCGTATGATGTATTAGAGCGGACATCATACGCTGTCCATCAAGGCTGTTTTCTTTTCAATGTTGATATCCATAAAACATTACCATTGGTATCCATTGTACGGATATCCGTGTTCCAAACGCACGTAAGTATTTATATCAATAATGATGTGTTTATAGACCATTTTCAGCAGAGTTATGATGGGCTTTTGGAAAAAATATCAATTAGATCACAACAAATTATATACTATTGCAGTTGCTTCAGTGAAAAATTAATTGATTATTAAAAAAAAAATATTTAAAACTAATTTTTAATAACGTATTGTTTTAGTACTCTTTGTAGGCAACCTACAGTATCATAAAAATTGTAAATAAAATACAATTTCATCTATCTGTAGGCTGTTTTGTGTTGAAATAGTATATTTCGTATCGAGGGCCGAAAAGGAGGTTTTGCAGGTTTGAGACTGTGTTTCGACGAAGTCGATAACTTTAACAGTCGAGAGCCCGCTAAACCCTTTCGGCCAGTGGCGAACGCTGTTTTTCACCACACTAAACTGTTAAATAATATTCTGAACATTAAACAAATTTAAAAATACAGCGGAGCCCTTTAATGTGAAACTCGGTTATCCGAAAATCCTCTCAGTCTGAAATTGAAATTTTCATTTCGCTGTTCATCAGGAAATTGAAAAAACGGGAGTGTTTTACCGATCTTGGGTAAAATACAAGTGTAACTTTGTAAAAAACGTAAAGGGCCGTACAAAATCTATCGTGAGTATTTTCCGATCGAATTTTAGACGGGAGTAACTTCACAAAAGAGTAAACTGCCGTGGATTTTGGTTGCCAATATTTAATGATTGAGGGTAAACGTATGGAATAACATGACCAAGGAAGCTAACGGCCGTGAAATGCAATCTCGCGTATTTACCGATTGCAGGTTGACGGCGGAATTCTGTTGCAATTACACGTTGTAATTTCGCTTAATCTGAAATATTCGTTAATCCAAAATGGGTCCGGTCCCAATCATTTCAGATTATCGGTTCACTGATGGTACTTGTTGTCATGGTTGCTGAACAACAATGTTATTGTAGGTCATGAGTTTCGCCATTAGTCTGTCGATAGAACCTTATTGAACATAGTTATATGTTAAGATGAACGTGCATGTTTTAGCAAAACAAGCAGCTGACGTTACAGCCATGGGGCTGAAAATGCTTCTTTCGGCCTCCATATGACGTTCCGAAAATAGCTGAAAACAACGTAGTGTGGTAGGAAAAACTTAACTTATGAAAACACTACCTAATACTGCTGTATTTTTCATATGACTTTGACATATGCATGGCTGATACCATCAGATACCAGAAAGGTAAAAGAAGGATGACCTACTTTGAAAATGAGCTGAATTTTAGAAGAAAAATCAAGAAACCTAAAAACTTCATTGATAGTGTTGATGATGAGCCACATGATGAGTTGCCATTCTTTGAAAAAAAAACCCAAGGTGCTTTCAAAGAAAGGCCTTTGTCGTTAAATTCTTGTGTTGCACCTGAATTGAGCACAACAAAGACTTAACCATCCAATAAAACTGTCTCATTGCCATCCATTCCAGTTAGTTAGTTGTGAAACAAAAAGGGATGTCACCAAATTCATGTAGGCCTAATGTGCCAAAATGTAAAATCAACAAAAGACATATGTACGTACAGTACTGGAAATGGTGCCCTCAATCTGAAAACGATTGCAGATACTCTGTGTGTTCATTCAAGTGAGTATATTACCTTTTTAAAACCAACCTAAATGAATTTTTATGTAATTTCATTCAAGACATATTGCCTATGTGTATTATGATAATCAGTTCTTGGTTATCGATCTGTGTTGTTTAAAATAAGGCAGACAATTAACTATAATCAAACTCAGGAAGCTAATCGTAAACAATTTTCAATCAAACTACTGCTCAATGCCATGTAAATTAGTTTATTTATTGAGTGTGTGTTTTTTTAGGAAGTATAACTTTGCTGCGGAAGGCCATGCAAAATGGCATACAAGAAGTTTTGAGCGTCATGAAAAACAAAGATGACTCTGATGACTCTAACACACAAATGGATAACTCTGAAACGGAAGGTCTAGAAGAAATGCAGCGTATAAATAATTGATTCCTTTTGAGTTCCTTTGAAGAATTGGAGGAGTTAGAAAAAAAAATTAAAAGAAGAAATTTTCCAAAGGAATGTGGTAAGCACTGACTCGGCAATATATTTTTACCATCTTCTATTTACAATTTTAACAATGTTTTTTCATTAACTAATGAACATGCAAAGCACCATGGAACTGTTCATCTAGATCTTTCTTTTAAAACCTTAAATAACTGCAGTAGAATGCAGTTTATCCAAATTAATAGGAACTGAGGTCGATCCGGGTAGTCAAAAATTAGGATGGTTGTATACATAGCAAATTGGGAACTGTAAATAGAAAACTCGCCTTACGGCTCGCTGGGGGCTCCGCCCCCAGGCCCCCTTTATCACAGTCCTTTGAAAAAAACCCAAGTTCCGTTGAAAGAAAGACCATTATCCTTAAATTTATGTACAGCACCTAATGATGAGTTGAACACAACAAAGACTTCATTATCAACTAAACCCGGCTCGTTGCCATCCATTACAGTTACTACGAAACAAAAGTTATATCATCAAATTCATGTTGGCCCAATGCCAAAATGTAAAATCAACAAAAGACATATGTAGGTACAGTAATGGAAATGGTGTAATAAATTTAGAAACGATTGCAGATACTCTGTGTGTTGATTCAATTGAGTATATTACCTTTTTAAAAACAACGACAAAAAATTTTTTTGTAATGATTGTAATTATTTGTAATGATTATAAAACAATAAACAAATTGTTTTATAAACCGTTAACTTGGTATCTGGTCATTTTTAAAAGTGATTTTCAAACCATTGTAACTCATATCAAGATGGTTTTTTTTAATTATTGCTATGTGTATCTAGTAAATTTTTAAAGTGATTTTAAAACCATTGTATACTAATATGCGAAGCAAAGGTTTAATAATTATGTTAATGATTGCAATGTTTTATACAGTTCATTTAAAAATGACTGTCATAAGAAGAAAACTCATTTTGATATTGTTCGATAGATAGGTATAAATAGGTTTGTTAGTCGTTAAAATATATTTAATGGCTGATTATATTGATCATTGCATATTCACATTATACTAAACTTCCTTAGGCCGGCCCCTCAGTAGCTTTAGCCAAGACACGACAAGACGGAAGAAGAAAGTTAACATCTGTATCCGTTATTTGCATGCAAGCAATAATTTGCAAACACATAGGTGAACAAATTATTATTACTTACAAATACAAGTAACAGGTAGCTGATAACTTTTGTCGTGTTGTGTCTTGACTGAAGTTGGTTTGCGACCAGCCTTATGCAAGCTTGCGAACTGTAGACTCTGTGTGACAAAGCAGGAAGGTAATTTAATTGATGCGTAAATTATTAACCACATGGAAAAACAAAGGGAAATTTATTTTATTTTGAGCTTTTAAACTCATTTGAAAGATAAACGTTATTACAAATTACATGTATAAATTGTAGTTAATTATAGTAAATTATAAGATAAAACTATGTTTGTATACATAAAGTAGTTGTTATTCAAATAGTAAACTTATTGTGAGTAAATATTAAAAGATAAGTCTCGTTAGGCATTTCCTTCATCATTGTCAAACTGGGACTTCGAACGATAAAAGTATTTCAAATACCTCCTGAGGAACTAGATAAGTTACAAAAAGAAAATGTAAATGAAGGATTAAATCTGTTCTCCACTAAAATTGCTTTGCATGTTCTTTCAAATACTGACAATACCGGCATCTCTTCAGTGGACTAGAAAAAAAGTTACTAGAAAGAAACTTCCAATGTGTCTTTCAATGTGTGTTTCAATGTGTAGAAACTTTCAACGTAAAGCTCAGAGGGTTTTTAAAGAGATGGGGTTGTTGATTGAACCAGGTCCTAACAAGGGAAAAAGTCATGAGACAACTGAATTAGTTAAAAGATTTTACCAAAGTGATGAACAATCAAGAATTTTGCCAGGAATAAAAGATGTTGTTAGTGAAGAAAAAAAATGTATGAATGGAAACTACTTATTCTTTGTAATTTAAGAGAGCTTTACTCTAATTTCAAGCGGGAATTACCTGATGTCAAAGTTGGGCTGTCCAAATTTTGTGTTTTAACACCCAAGTGGTGTATTTTGGCTGGTGGTAGTGGCACACACTTGGTATGTGTTTGATCAATACATCACAATGTAATTTCAATGATTCACGGAGCGGGTATTGCAGAGGACTACAAATAACTTATATCTTTTCTTGTTTGCGCAGAAGCCACAAGAGAACGCATGTAAAGGCATTGTGATCTATGTCCACCAATAGACACTATTTTACGTTCTTTAATTCCAAATTTGAGCATTATGATGATGAGGACCAGATAAAATACAATCAAAGGGTTTCCACCGATCGAACTGAAATGATATGCTGCTCTAGATCGGTTGTAGAGTGTACTGACAAGTAAGTTGAAAAACGGAATAAGATATACCTCATACACTCGTTTCTCGGTTGTAGAGTGTACTGACAAGTAAGTTGAAAAACGGAATAAGATATACCTCATACACTCGTTTATTTTACAAAGAGCAAACTAAGTTTTTAAAGATTCATAGGAAGATATTCCCTCAGATACAGCTTTTTTCTATGGATTTCAACGAAAGTTATGCTTACCCAATACAAGAAGCGGTTCACGGATGTCACTGGAAATCAGATTCATGTACATTTAAAAGATAAAAACAATGATAAACGTATTTACCTCTTTGCATTATACTGTATCTGATGACCCAAAACACGATGTAGGTATGGTACATGAATTTCAAAAAAAAGTAATTGAATTTATTAAGAAAGAATGTTCTCACTTGGAAAGGATTCATTACTTCAGCGATGGGTGTGTAGCACAATATGAGAACAAATTCAATTTCAATTTTCAATTAGTTTTGATTGCTAAATAACATACCATTGCAAAAACTGCCTGATCAAGCCAGACTGAAGCCTAGGTCTCCAAAAATATATTATTGGATCGTAAGGTAAACCTTAGTTAATTTAATGATGAAAATGAGCTGTTTATTAGAAGAAAAATCAAGAAACCTAAAAACTTCATTGATAGTGTTGATGATAAGCCACATGCTGAGTTGCCATCCTTTGAAAAAGCCCAAGTTGCTTTCAAAGAAAGACCTTTGTCGTTAAATTCTTGTGCTGCACCTGAGTTGAGCACAACAAAGACTTCATCATCCAATAAAACTGTATCATTGCCATCCATTCCAGTTATGAAACAAAAAGGGATGTCATCATATTAATGTAGGCCTAATGTGCCAAAATGTAAATTCAACAAAAGACATATGTACGTATACAGTACTGGAAATGGTGTCATAAATTTAGAAACGATAGCAGATACTCTGTGTGTTCATTCAAGCGAGTATTTTACCTTCTTAAAACCAACCTAAATTTATTTTTATGTAATTTCATTCAAGACATATTGCCTATGTGTTTTATGATAATCAGTTCGTGTTTATAGATCTGTGTTGTTTAAAATAAGGCAGACAATTAACTATAATCAAACTCAGGAAGCTAATCGTAAACAATTTTCAACCAACCTAAAATCATCAACGGAATTCTCAATAAATTACAAAAATAATTTAGGAAAATGTCTTTGTACTATTGCTAAAGGCCATGTAAATTAGTATTTTTATTGAGTATGTATTTTTTAAGAAGTTTACTTTGCTGCGGAAGGCCATGCAAAATGGCATACAAGAAGTTTTGAGCGTCATGAAAAACGAAATGACTCTAATGACTCTAACACACAAATGGATAACTCTGAAGATAGCAAAGATAGCAAATCGTCACATAGAACCCAAAAAACTAGATCGAGTTCAAAAAATTTAAAAAGGAAGTTCGAAACGGTTCTTGATGTTGAGTTGCTTGCTGAAAAGAAATATGAGGATGAAAATATCAAACAAAAAACAGAAGACCTTGATAAACTTGTTGATGAAATGAAAAGTGAATTGAGGGTGTCATCTAGGAAAAAATCCAAATACTGACAATACCGGCATCTCTTCAGTGGACTGGAAAAAAAAGTGACAAGAAAGAATCTTTCAATGTGTCAGATTATACTGCCGTAAAGCTCAGAAGGTTTTTAAAGAGATGGGGTTGTTAATCCTAACAAGGGAGAAAGGTCATGAGACAACTGAATTGGTTATCTTACCAACGTGATTTTACCAACGTGATGAACAATCGCGAATTTTGCCAGGAATGAAAAACGTTTTTAGTGAAGGGAAAAAAGTGTATAAAAGGAAACTACTTATTCTTTGTAATTTAAGAGAGCTTTACTCTAATTTCAAGCAGGAATTACCTGATGTTAAAGTTGGCTGTCTAAATTTTGTGTTTTAAGACCCAAGTGGTGTATTTTGGCTTGTGGTAGTGGCACACATTTGGTATGTTTTTGATAAAGTTATCACAATGTAATTTCAATAATTCACGGAGCGGGTATTGCAGAGGACTACAAATAACTTATATCTTTTCTTGTTTGCGCAGAAGCCACAAGAGAACGCATGTAAAGGCATTGCGATCAATGTCCACCAATAGACACTATTTTACGTTCTTTAATTCCAAATTTGAGCATTATGATGATGAGGACCAGATAAAATACAATCAAAGGGTTTCCACCGATCGAACTGAAATGATATGCTGCTCTAGATCGGTTGTAGAGTGTACTGACAAGTAAGTTGAAAAACGGAATAAGATATACCTCATACACTCGTTTCTCGGTTGTAGAGTGTACTGACAAGTTAGTTGAAAAAACGGAATAAGTTGTACCTCATACACTCGTTTATTTTACAAAGAGCAAACTAAGTTTTTTAAAGATTCATGTGAAGATATTCCCTCAGATACAGCTTTTTCTAATGATTTCAACAAAAGTTATGCTTTTCCAATACAAGAAGCGGTTCAAGGATGTCACTGGAAATCAGATTCATGTCCATTTAAAAGATAAAAACAATGATAAACGTATTTACCTCTTTGCATTATACTGTATCTAATGACCCAAAACACGATGTAGGTATGGTACATGAATTCCAAAAAAAAGTAATTTAATTTATTAAGAAAGAATGTTCTCACTTGGAAAGGATTCATTACTTCAGCGATGAGTGTGTAGCACAATATGAGAACAAATTCAACTTCAATTTTCAATTAGTTTTGATTGCCAAATAACATACCATTGCAAAAGCTGCCTGATCAAGCCACGCTGAAACCTAGGTCTCCAAAAACATATTATTGGATCGTAAGGTAAGCCATAATTAATTTAATGATGAAAATGAGCTAAAATTTTAGAAGAAAAATCAAGAAACCTAAAAACTTTATTGATAGTGTTGATGATAAGCCACATGCTGAGTTGCCATCCTTTGAAAAAGCCCAAGTTGATTTCAAAGAAAGACCTTTATCGTTCAATTCTTGTACTGCACCTGAGGTGAGCACAACAAAGACTTCATCATCCAATAAAACTGTGTCATTCCCATCCATTCCAGTTATGAAACAAAAAGGGATGTCATCAAATTAATGTAGGCCTAATGTGGCAAAATGTAAATTCATTAAAAGACATACGTACGTACAGTACTGGAAATGGTGTCCTCAACCTTAAAAGATTGCAGATACTCTGTGTGTTCATTCAAGTGAGTATATTACCCTTTTAAAACCAATCTAAATTAATTTTTATGTAATTTCATTCAAGACATATTGCCTATGTGTATTATGATAATCAGTTCTTGGTTATCGATCTGTGTTGTTTAAAATAAGACAGAAAATCACTCAGGAAGCTAATCGTAAACAATTTTCAATCAAACTACTGCTAAAGGCCATGTAAATTAGTATTTTTATTGAGTGTGTTTTTTTTAGGGAGTATTACTTTGCTGCGGAAGGCCAGGCAAAATGGCATACAACAAGTTTTGATCGTCATGAAAAACAAAGATGACTCTAATGACTCTATCACACAAATGGATAACTCTGTACCGGAAGGTCTAGAAGAAATGCAGCGTATAAATAATTGATTCCTTTTGAGTTCCTTTGAAGAATTGGAGGAGTTAGAAACACAACCTCAAACAGTTCATTATTAACCCGTTCATCAACATCCTTTGAAAAAACCCAAGTTCCGTTGAAAGAATGACCATTATCCTGAAATGTATGTACTGCACCTAATGATGAGTTGAACACAACAAAGACTTCATTATCAACTAAACCCGGCTCGTTGCAATCCATTACAGTTACTATGAAACAAAAGCTATATCATCAAATTCATGTTGGCCTAATGCAAAAATGTAAAATCAACAAAGGATATATGTAGGTACAGTACTGCAAATGGTGTCATAAATCTAGAAACGATTGCAGATACTATGTGTGTTGATTCAAGTGAGTATTTTACCTTTTAAAACCAACCTAAATTAATTTTTATGTTATTTTAATCAGAAAATATTGCCTATGTGTATTAATTTAATCAGTTCTTGATACATGAACTGTGTTGTACAAAATAAAGCGGACAATAAACTATAAATAAACACAGGAGGCTAACGACAAACAATTCTCAATCAGCCTAAAGTCTTCGCCATCTTGACGAATCAAGTTGAAGCCATCAGTTTCAATATTTTCATCGGTTTGGAATGATTGTAATGATTTGTAATGATTATAAAATAATAAACAAATTGTTTTACAAACCGTTAACTTGGTATCTGGTCATTTTTAAAAGTGATTTTCAAACCATTGTAACTCATATCAAGATGGTTTTTTTTAATTATTGCTATGTGTATCCAGTAAATTTTTAAAGTGATTTTAAAACCATTGCAAACTTATATGCGAAGCAAAGGTTTAATAATTATGTTGATGATTGCAATGTTTTATACAGTTCATTTATTTAAAAATGACTGTCATAATTAGGAAACTCATTTAGAAATCGTTCAATAGATAGGTTTAAATAGGTTTGTTAGTCGTTAAAATATACTTAATGGCTGATTATATTGATCATTGCATATTCACATTATACTAAACTTCCTTAGGCCGGCCCCTCAATAGCTTTAGCCAAGACACGACAAGACGGAAGAAGAAAGTTAACATCTGTATCCGTTATTTGCATGCAAGCAATAATTTGCAAACACATAGGTGAACAAATTATTATTACTTACAAATACAAGTAACAGGTAGCTGATAACTTTTGTGGTGTTGTGTCTTGACTGAAGTTGGTTTGCGACCAGCCTTATGCATGCTGGCGATCTGTAGACTCAGTGTTACAAAGCAGGAAGGTAATTTAATTGATTCGAAATTATTAACTATATGGGAAAACAAAGGGAAATTTATTCTGTTTTAAGCTTTTAAACTCATTTGAAAGATAAACGTTATTACAAATTACATATACAAATTGTAGTTAATTATAAGATAAAACTATGTTTTTATACATAAATTAATTGTTATACAAATAGTAAACATATTGTGAGTAAATATTAAAAGATGAGTCTTGTTAGGCATTTTCTTCATCATTGTCAAATTGGGATGTGGGACGATGAAGGTATTTCAAATTACCTCCTGAGGAACTCGATAAGTTACAAAAAGAAAATGTAATTGAAGAATTAAATGCATCATTCGGTGAAATTGGAGGTTCTCCACTAAAATTGCTTTGCATGCTCTTTCAAAAGATAGCAAATCGACATATAGAACCCAAAAAACTAGATAGAGTTCAAAAAATTTAAAAAGGAAGTTTGAAACGGTTCTTGATGTTGAGTTGCTTGCTGAAAAGAAATATGAGGATGAAAATATCAAACGAAAATCATCTCTTCAGTGGACTAGAAAAAAAAGTGACTAGAAAGAAACTTTCAATGTGTCAGATTATACTGCCCGTAAAGCTCAGAGGGTTTTTAAAGAGATGGGGTTGTTGATTGAACCAGATCCTAACAAGGGAAAAAAGTCATGAGACAACTGAATTGGTTAAAAGATTTTACCAAAGTGATGAACAATCAAGAATTTTGCCAGGAATGAAAGATGTTGTTAGTGAAGAAAGTGTATGAAAGGAAAGTACTTATTCTTTGTAATTTATGTGAGCTTTACACTAATTTCAAGTGGGAATTACCTGATGTTAAAGTTGGGCTGTCCAAATTTTGTGTTTTAAGACCCAAGTGGTGTATTTTGGCTGGTGGTAGTGGCACACATTTGGTATGTGTTTGCTAAATACATCACAATGTAATATTAATGATTCACGGAGCGGGTATTGAAGAGGACTACAAATAACTTATATCCTTTCTTGTTTGCGCAGAAGCCACAAGAGAACGCATGTAAAGGCATTGTGATAAATGCCCACCAATAGACACTATTTTACGTTCTTCAATTCCAAATTTGAGCATTATGATGATGAGGACCAGATAGAATACACTCAAAGGGTTTCCACCGATTGAACTGAAATGATATGCTGCTCTAGCTCGGTTGCAGAGTCTACTGACAAATTAGTTGAAAAACGGATTAAGTTATTATTCAATTTCAATTTTCAATTAGTTTTGACTGCCAAATAACTTACCATTGCAAAAACTGCCTGATCAAGCCACTTAATACAGCCATGAACATTAACCTTCACAACTTTACTGTTGTCAAGGGACATTCTAAAAGTAAACTGATCCCAAATAATGTGATAACCTATATTTGGACAGAAAACTAGTACAAAAAAGGATCTAACGAAATTGCTTCGTTTGTTTTTAATAGAGAAACAGAAATGGAAAGCCCTATTACTACTGTGCGATTAGTGTGTGATGGATGTAGAGGCCTGAATAAAAATTCAATAGTAATGGCCATAGCTTGCAACTGGCTTCCTGAAACTGGCGCCGCAAAACGTAAAAAAGCGACGCTCTTTTTCCCTACAACAGGGATTAAAGGGTTCAAACAGTCATTTCTCACCTCAATAAACTCTTTACACTATTTGGACTTCCAGCCTATGTCCACTCTAATAGAGGCTCTGCATTCAAGTCACATGAGTTAAAAGACTACCAAACCCGTTAGGGTGTAGCGACCAGCTGGGCAACACCATACAATCCACAAGAAAATGGACTATTCGAACGTTACAATGTTATCATCTTGGAAACAAAAAGTTTAGCGCTCAACTCAAACATCATGAAACCCTTGACACTGGGAAAATGTTTTGCACGATTTCCTCCAAGCAATACGCTCTCTCCTGTGCACAGTTACAAAAAAATACCTCAGAAAAAATAAACTAGACAATTCAGTCAGTATAAATTTTATATTTTCATAAAATAAAATACACGAAACATTTTACCTAACACATTAATACGTATAATAACACATAAACATTAACATTTACCTATTTTCATGTTTTGATTGATTAACTTCTTACTCAGTCACCCTTAATAAAACTTATATTAAGTTAAAATATAGCAAGGTAAAACAAATTTATAGAAAGTGCCATAAAAATATTGAAAAAATAATAAAAACAATTCTTTAGTTTTTTTATATCAAAATTGAAGCATTTATTGAATTATTTTATTATTTCATTTGTTCTTTTTACAATTTTATTAGCATTAACGGGAATTTAGGTTTAAGTTTTTCTTTTTTCTCAGTTTGAATGAATGGACATAACATCATTAGGCTACACCAAGTTTTTAACCTTTTATTATATTCATACTGATATCAGTAGCTTAAAAATCTAAGTTTAAATTATTAAGTAAAATATTTGGAAAGTCACATGAAGAATTTGTACGAAGGGAAAACCTATGCATGTTAAACGTTACTCAAAGGAAGCGGTTACGAAAAAATTCTAGCGGTTTTATTTTAACTATACTTTTTTTAATAGCGCATTACTACCTATATTTTTATCATACTATTGTTTAATTTTGTAGCTATTTGAAAATAAAATTATTTGTATTAAACTTTTAATCAGTTGCAAGTGTGTACGTTTTATCCTAGATTAAGTAGTTACTGTTTTATTGTGAAAATTAACTACGTTATTGTTAACTGTTTATTTTAGTCAGAACTCAATTCATACAGCAACAGATTTATCATCCAAACATAAAGTAGACTAATTATATTTTCAAAATGCGCATGCAACTAAAACCAAGTTTAAGATTTGAAAATTATTAAAAGGCTTAATAGGAAACAGTAACATTGGCTAATTTAACACAGGCATTGGGATTTAATGTAAACATTAGGATTTAATTTAACAAAGTTTTAAAATCGACTGCCGAACATGCCTCGATAGGTACACCATGTGTCCCATGAGCGTTGGGCGCTTCATGAAGTGTCAGTTACGTTGGGCAGATGCTGTAATTTTGATTGAAATAATCGAGTTTCACTATGTGCCCAGCCGCGCTGGGCACTGGACACTTCATGAAGTGCCCGGGCTCTGTTGGGCACTTCATGAAGTGACCAATTATAGCAAGTGGCTACGGACCACGGACGGATGCACGGACCATTAACAAAAACATATACATGTTATAAATAACGACTTGTACAAGTACCAGAAAATAATTAAAAAATAAAGCAGATAAAAACTAAGCAAGATAAAACGATTAATTTAAAAAGTATATAATAGAACTACTTAAAAATAATTGAAAACGAGCTCAACAAATATTTGTTATATACATATGTGTATATACATAATATTAAAATTAAAAATTTATTATGATTTGAATGGCATTCTATGTAGAAAAAAAAGCTGAGTATATAATTAAAAAAAAAATCAATGGCAGTACATTACACTAAAGACTAAGCAACATATAGAAAAATTACTTTCTAATGTTACGCCTCCCTCATTCAATACTTAAATGATTGTGATATAAAGCACCTATCACTTCCAAAAGAAATATTACAAAGCCTTAATAACCTTAAAAACCTTTTTATACACGCCGTTACTGCTTAGTATACCTTTTACGGGCAGAAACTAAAAGTCTTTTCTGGGCAAAACACCGAGTAAAAACCTTTGTTTGGCGTCTTCAGCTTTTTGTTGGCTCCTTCTGTATTTCGAGCCTGCGGGCCTAGGAGGATCATTTAGTGAATTGAGCTTTACATAAACAAAAGTTTGAGTATCACCAGTGCTTTTGTGAAAGTGATCATGTCAGGATGCGAATAGTAGAAGTTTTTCTGAAAATGGGAATGTTAAGCTTCGTAGGGATTGTTTGTGACGTCGGTTTTTTTTTAAAGGATGCCCACATTTTAGGAGGGAATTCAGAGTCCTCCTCGATTTAACTATCTACCAGGTAGTCGGCGAATTTTAAATAATTTTGCCCTTTTGAGGTCACTGCCATGAAATCTTCGACAAACGATGTCCCTACATTCTCATGGTCCAGAAAAGTAAGCCCGAAAATGCCAAGAAACCATTTTAGGCGGCCTGCTCCTTAGCGTTTTTCTCCGTGGGGCCAATCCGAGGTTTTGAATCTTCCGGAACCTGTAATACCAACAACAAAAATAAAAAATAAAGTTCACCCGACACAAAAAAATCACGATATATAGATGATATTCCTCGAGAGATCCTGGAACCCTGGGGTATTATAATGCGGTGAAAAAAACTGGAATGAGGTTTCTTAATTTTTATGAGTGGTGTTTTCTTATCAGCAAATCTATCACATTATTTAGAAATAAAACAGTTCCTGCTAAAAGGCCTTACTAAGAAAAAAAATTTAATGAAAGCTGTGAAATGTAATAAATCCTTTTGAGATAATGGTTTTGTTTGTAAGAAAAACTAATATATTTCGCTAACTCTTTTTCAAATAACCCAATCATTAGACAGCATAAATAATACAAGTGTTTATTTTATATGTGTATTACAATATAAAATAAGTCGTGCTATTACAATTTTTAATACTCACCAACTTTGAGTAAGATGAAATCTACAACCAAAGATTTCTGCTTTCGGTAATGTTTTCCTCAGAGCGTTGTGAATGGAGATTTCAAAGAAAATCCACCATTATTTCTATTAGACAGTCATTGCCGATTATAATCTTGGCTTCCTCGAAGAGGTACTGGTACGAAGACTCCTTTTTATCGGGAAGAAGTCAAAATAGCAGTGGGACATAGTGACCGTTTTTCACAATAAATACAGTAAAAAGCTGTTTGAAGAACTGGCAACAGTAATCGAAGCATCGATTATCAAAATAGATGAAGTTGTTTTCAATTCGTCCATTTAGATTTACAACCAGAAAACTAAATATCTTAAAACCCATAAATTAAAAAAAAATAAATATACAAGAGACAAATATTGTAAGCAATGTTCGTTGTGCACTTGCGTATTCATTACAGTTTTTTTTAAATTTTAGATCTGTATGTCAACCTTCATCTCCTCATGGAAAAAGCAATTAGAGAATATGTACTCTTCTAAGTGGATGATCTTGTGGGTGAATCACGCCTGCACTTAGTGGTTCGCTATCGTTTGCTCTAAAAATAAAAGCAACATCATTAAGTCGTTGTATCGACGCTAATATTCTTTTCGATCTCAGATAATGTGTATTCCGAGTTGTGTATGCTGTTCATCTGGAGTATTTTTCAGAACGCAAATCATCACGTTGAAATCTAGCGCTTAGGGATTAACTTTAACCAAGTGTTCTGTCAAGCTGTTCATGAGTTCATTGCTGCAATAGCCGTTGGCTTTGTTTAGCATTCTTTCTTGATCACCAATTTCGACGTCCGTCATAGATACAAATTTGAGCATATAACGAATGCTTTTCTCACAGTTGTAAGGTGCTATAATTGAGTGATAAATTGTTGTTAACGTACACTCTATACATGATAAAACCCCTCCGCCATTGTTTTCTTCAATTTAATAGTTCCTTTGCTTGCCGTTGCGAGCACAGTGTTGTAGGAACACATTTTTTGTTGTTGTTTCTGTTCGGACTATCGGTACCAGTAATAAAGTTTTGAATGTAATTGCTTTGTCGATATGTAAGTAGATTCACTTTCCCTTATGGCTGCAGTATGAAAATCCTTAGCATCTTCCTCTTTTTTCTCACTGAAAATGTAGCGCGCCACATTTCTGACATGGTATTGCCAACCCCCCAAGTGAATGCGGCCCAACTCCGCGTACGAAGCCTCTGTTTGCACACGTACACCTTGCTGTACATTGCCCAGCCGTGTCCGACCGCTATAAACACTTCTTTGTCGTATCGTGCGAAATGGTCATAACTTAATTTTAAAATAACTACTTCGCACTTTTTTCGAGTTATATTGCCTAAATTAAACATCTAAAGACGGTTGACAAATCTGCACATAGAGACGCGTGTTTTGATGTATAATATGTGTGGGTAAGTCTTAAAATAAAAAAAGCCTTATCCTGAACAAAGTTTTCATGTAGCGTATTAATTATATAGATAGATTAATAATATACATATCTATATACTTAATACAATAAGGTTTTTTTCTGTTAGATCCCTTTTTCAGGCGTCCTACTGAACTGATTTTTACGATTGAGGTGACATTTTAAAGCTTATAATGTAGCGCACCTGCGACAGATAGTTAAAATAGGCCATCCTTTTACGGCTTCGACCCCCAAGCCTTTGATTTATTTCTAGAGTGCGCTTTCAACGCTACTCTGCTGAACAACTTGCGTTAACACAGTTTTAAAACTTGATTGTAATTTAACAGCTGATTACCTTCAGATCAATTTTTATCCTGTCAGATTGTAAACAAAAATATATAGTCTGCAAACAAGAATCCATACATTGCATGAAAACTAATTCTTAAATAGGAAAATCTTTTGGTGATTGTTGCCTAATTGAGGTGGGAAAACATACTTTTTTGGTACAGAAAGAAGAATAAGGCAAAGATAAAACCGAGTCGATGATATTAGGGAAAAACATACAAGAACAGAGGACTGCCGAGAGATAATGACTGATGGAACATCAGAGGGACACCGCACCACCTATCTACTTGCACCGACTTTTAAAGATGATGTTAGGGCATGAATACGTGGATAAAAACTTCTGGTATGCTACTGTTGTTCCAGAAGACAGATTAAAATATATAGTGCTGGGGTAGTGAACAACGTGTGTGTGTGTTTTTCAGCTAAGCTATTTATTTATTTAGGTAGACCTTTAAATTACACTTTATAGGTTAACTTTATTAATAACGGCGAGTTTAAAGCCATAACGCGCAGAAAACAAAAAACAAACATGAAAGGAATGAGATTTTGCAGTTCGCGAAGTGAGTTTTTGCGTTTTAGTTTTAATATCCATCATAGTATTCGTCTGTTAGATAAATATTTCTCCTACTTCTTCTAATCGAAGGCGAGTTTCTCACGAACGGAAATAATATCAAAATGCACAATTTGCGCATGGGGCCCTAGTCTATATACTTAATACAATAAGGTTTTTTTCTGTTAGATCCCTTTTTCAGGCGTCCTACTGAACCGATTTTTTACGATTGAGGTATCATTTTAAAGCTTATAATGTAGCGCACCTGCGACTGATAATTAAAATGGGCATATCTTTTACGGCTTCGACCCCAAAGCTTTGATTTATTTCTAGAGGGCGGGCGCTTTCAACGCTCCAGTGCTGACTAACAGTTTTAAAATGTGATTGTAATTTAACAGCTGATTGCCTTGAGACGAATTTTTAACCAGTCACATTATAAAAAAAATAGCCTGAATGCTAATGTAAACAAGATCCAATGAAGCTTAGAAAAATGAATTTGGGCCACTTTCATTGAAAAGTTTAGCCAAATTGAGGCAGGTAAATCATTCTTTATGGTGAAGATCCATGATCGTTAGATTTTATACATGGCAAACTGAGCCCTGAAACAGAAATAAGAAGAGGGTATAGAGAAAAGCTATTCAATGTTATTAGGGAAAATATGCGTCACCTTCGGCAAGAATAGAGAACTGCTGAGAGAAAAAGTCTAATTGAACACCAGAGAAAATAACAAAATGAGCTATTTGCACATGGGCTTCCTAGAAAAACTTCCGTTATCCTTCTCTTGTGCGAGAAGACAACCAAATTCAAAAACATAGTGCAAGGGTGATGAATAAAAAGTCAGTGTGTTTTGTTCAGTTAGGCCTTTGTTTATTTAGGTGAGATCTTTAAATTTCAATTGAAAATGTTATTTTGGTTAATAAAGGTGAGTTTGAAGCCATACTATTTTTTAAAACTAAGTGAGTTTTTCACAAAACAGAAATATTATTAAAATAAGCAATTTGCGCATGGGGCCCCTAGATTTTGTTATTTCATTAAGCTATAAATTATCGAATAGCCTAAAAACTTCCCAATTTTATTAGCTTTAATTAATTACCATTATCTTTTTTAATTATTTGGAGTATGGGCAAACGAGTGGTTTTGCCCACTTTTACTCCAAGATTTTCTAAAACTCTTGTTTTAGCCATAGCACCCCATCACTGAATGTTAGCACTGCATCCAATGCTCCACATTTTAATGTAGTAAAGCCTACAAATACTCTTTTGGGGATTTTTGACCAAATGAGATTGTTCAGGCTCTCGTTTGGGTTTTTGCCGTGTAAGCATGTAGCTAGCAACTAATCTGATGACAAGTCAGTAAATATATGCTTGATGCCCAACAAAACTTCCTTTGGAAGTGAATTCTTGTGAGAATAACTCTCACCTGTAGCTTTAGCTTTCTGGTATTTACACCAGGACTCGGGCCCTACTGGGCAAAACTTGTGGTTGGGCGCTTGGTCAGTCGCCATCTTATGATAATTGCCCATACAGCCTTTTTCATAGATTTTAGATTGTTGCTATTCATTCTAATGGCCAAGCCATAGTAGGATTGGAGTACAGGGTGGCCGAAAAGTCCCTTTACACTGAATATAAGTTTTATAGGTATTAAAACCATTCGAATTTTCTTTAATCACAAATTTATTGACAATTACTTAATAGTGAACAAGAAAATTAGTCCAAAACGTCGGTGTGCATACCTCCATGGTCTCGGCACAGCTTGATTCGATGCCATGTTCTTTTGCTCATTCGTCGCAGCATCTCAGGTGTGACTCGTCCAAACGCCGCCCTTACTCCTTCTCTTAGCTCGTCATTTGTGACATACCGCTGTTTCCTCACCTCTTCCTTGATAAAACCCCACAGTGCGTTGTCAGCTGTTGTCAGGTCGGGGCTCCTTGGAGGCCAGGGCATTGGGGAAGGACAGTTTGCAGACCCTCGTCCAATCCATCGGTCTGGCAGGAGTTCATTTAGGCGGCGGCGAACACTCAGCGCAAAGTGTGGCGGAGCACCATCCTGCTGCAAAATAACTATGTCCAATTTTTTCCGTGCTCTTAGTTGAGGAACCAACCATTCATTTACCATTCGAAGATAGCTGTCTTGGTTAACAGTGCCCTCGAAAAAATAGGGGCCAAGCAGGTGGTCGGAAGTTATCCCAGCCCAAAGCATCACATGAGGCGGGTTATTTTCAACTTCCTCATAAAAGTGAGGATTTTCTTTCGACTAGAAATAAACATTCCGGTTGCGAGAACTGCGGTAAATCGCACATTCGTCACTAAATATGACGTTTTTCTTGTCTCTGTGCCTCCGAAAGCGTCGAAGCATAACCTGGCACGCTTGCACACGAAGGTCCATGTCGTTGTCTGTTAACTCGTTGACTGACAGGGGCCGAAAACACTTCATATCCAAATCCTTTCGCATGTGGTCTTGCATTTTTGTTCGTGGAATTCCCAGCTCTGAAGACCGTTTTCTGGTGGATTTCATTGGCGAACGTGCAACGGAAGCTTCCAAAGCAGCGCAGGTTTCGACTCGAGTAATCGGTCGTCCACTTCTTGGCGCGTCGAGAACGGATCCCGTTGCAAACACCTTCTTTTCCCACGCTATTAATGTTTTCCGGGACGGTGAAGATTTCCCAAACCGCACTGCAAAGTCATTCATGATTTCCTCCATTGTTTTTCTGTTGTGAGGACGCTCATGCACCCACACAGAAGCAACCAAACGCTCCTCGACACTAAACACACTGGTGTCCGCCATGTTGTCTGACTCAGATTTGGACTGAGACTGAGGGGGCGTCGGCGACCTTGGGCTGAGCCCGCGTGGAGGGGCGGAGGCGGGGGAGGGGTTTCACTTTCTCCCACCACTGCGCCCTTACCCCACACGTGTCAGTATTGGCCGTCGTTCCGTTTATAACATTGTAAAACGTAATAACAAATTGTGTAAAGGGACTTTTCGGCCACACTGTAGGTCAATTTGAGCATTGGCTAGCCTACCCTTTCCGGAAAGGTCTTCCCATCTTTCAACTTTAGGCCGCGTGATTTGTTTTTTAGTCGGCGCAGGCGGGATCCCATCCGTTTTTGGATGTGACCCACACAATCCAGTTTTCTACTTCAATTTTATTTCCATTAGCATTAGCTTCAATTTCATTAGCATGTTTTACTGTATCAAAAGCGAATGAATCACCATCGCCTTAGAACCTGGTTACTGTACATTTCTTTTTGATTCGGAGCGTTTGAAAATATTTAGTATTCCAACTGATTCCATACCTCCGCTACTTCCTTCATAGTTTCTTACGCACCCTTCGTGTTATTTATTATGTGGGTTTTTTATATACCCCTGGCAGTATTTGGACATAACCTCCAAGTCCAAAACCTTCCCCGTTTCGAAGGATGTGGTAGTGACAATGCCATTGAGGGACGTGTGGCCTCGCTTCTGCCACGTCCCATCAAATGCAGCTGCGATTTGTTTGTCACCTGAATTTTCCATAAAGGCCTCTTCAGCAGCTTTTGTCATTGATTGCTCTGCAGCAGGTTCCAGTGCATCTACTAGAGCCTTTATATGGGTGACGAACTTCAGGGGAGGAGGCAGCAGGTCCATGACAGCACAAAAGGCTCGTTCCCCAGCCTTTCTACAACTGTAGAACTTTTTATTGGTCTAGGTAAACAACACTTAACGTACCCATTTCAAAAATGAATATTTTATGAACCTGAGTTACCAAGAACGGTAACCTACGCCTACGTCTCGCATGGCATAAACAAACCTAATGTTGGTTTCATAAATTCGAGATTTTGCCTTAGGGATTAGCTTGGAAGTCATTTGAGACCTACTGGCTTTACATTTGTTGCATTGTAAACTAAATCAATTACTAGGCCTCTTCTCTTGCCTCCATTTTCAGACACCGAAAGCGTACCTTCGCCGTCACAAAACTTACACTTACATTTGGGAAATTAACGAAGTAATACATTCTAAATTCACAATCACATAGACATTATTATCACCTTTGTCTTCCACATCACTATCTTCTTTCTGTAAATAGCTAAGTTTTTCTTAGAAGAGATTTGGGTTGTTTATAGGCTGAGAGCTAGGCCTAGGGGCGCTAGGTTCTGACGATGATGAGGGATTTGATTCTACATAGTGTTTCACATACTGATTCCCACTGAAGAATCGTTTCTTCTTATAACTTACTGATCTAGGCATTTTTCTAAGTAACGATCTGCAAATACAGTAGAGCGCCGATTATCCGAACGTCGATCATCCGAACCGTCGGTTAACCGAACGCCGTAATAATTCATATTTTGAACATGATTCTCAAGCAATTCAAATTCGCGCGCCAACCGAAACTCCCGTTGCGCCGGGATATCAATGTATTCTGATAGATTTCATAATAAAATTAAGTAATTAATTTTTGTTTGATAATTTTTTAGCCTTTTTACTATTAAGAATTACGTTACATATATAATTTGAAAATGTTGTCTTTTCATGTTCGATTATCCGAATATTCAGTTATCTGAACACCCCTTGTCCCCAATTAGTTCGGATAATTGGCGCTCTACTGTAATCACTATATGACTTGAAAACATCTAACAAATACTGCACAACAATATGTGTTAACAGTAACCACAAAACCAAAACAAACAGAACACAAACATCTGCTGGCAACTAATCTGCTACACATAGTCGTCTGTAGACAGAAGAGGAGAATACGATGAAAGAGTAAAAATAAACAACGTTAGAATGTATAGGCGTACAGTAACAAAACACCATCTCGCTCCCTAATACCTACGACGCCTCAAAAATGAAGTTTCACACATTAGAAAACATTTTTTTTCAATGGAATGGCTATATTAATATAGTAAGTTATATATCATTTTATTCAGGAAGATATGAGGATTATTTTTACATAAAAACAAAAAAATCTAATTTTTGACATTTTTTGCGACATTCTTTTAACATAAACCAGCAATAAAAAATAAACAACCTATTTGTTTCTGTTATCCTGTCAAAGTTATGATTACTTTTTAATGGAATGAACGCTATTAAAAAAATAAAAATAAAAGAAACAAAAATTGTATTTTACTTTCTGAACTTTCCACTTTCTGTTTACAATCTTTAAAGATAATAAATTCTTAAGGATTGTTATCAGAACCAATTCCTCACCATACTATCACATTATCATACACTTATCTGCGAGATAATTTACCTTGTAACTTGCAAAAACAAAGTTTAAGCAATTTATTGATCCAGTTTGGTGAAAACTATCATTGAATGCACAGTTCGTGAGTATGCAGAAAAATGCATTATGTTTACGGTTTCTGCGACGAAAATTCTAGAGCTGCCCGAAGAGAATATCATGTCCGGAACCCCGAGCGACAAGTTCCTAGTAACGCAGTGTTTTCCAGATTACATAAACTTTTACTGGAAAGAGGCACTGTTTGTAAACAGCCAAGCGAGGAAGGTCCTGCCCGTCAAAATGTAAACATGGATGAATTAGTTTTAAACATGGTTGAGGACAATCCTCAAATCAGTTCTCGACAGCTCACCAGTGAGGTCGGAGTTTCCCAATGGAAAGTATTGAGCATTTTACATGAAAATCAGTTCCATCCTTACCACTTCACTCAGATTCAAGCTTTGGAGCCTCAAGACTATGATCCGAGAATAAAATTTTGTCGTTGGCTTTTAAATGCTGATATTGAATAGGCTCAGTTTTTGAAAAAGATTCTGCACACCGCTAATCAAAATTTACTAAATTTACTAAAATTTACTAAATTTAATTTAGGGATGGCGTTTTTAACATTGACAATCTGCATCTCTGGGAGCAAGAAAATCTCAGAGTGATTCATGAAAGTTCACACCTAAGAAGATTTTATGTTAATGTTTGGGGTCGGAATCATTGGAAACCAAATTACAGGGTCACACTTTTTCCAGAAAACCTAAATGGTGTTGATTATTTGAATTTCCTCCAACATGACCTGCCCAACCTTCTAGAAGGACTCAATCTCGACCGTCGTCAATGAGATAGTATCATCTTTCAGCAGGATTGAGCCCCTCCTCACTTCAATAACGACGTGCGCGACTGGTTATCACTAAAATATCCAACGTGGGAAGGGCGCGGAGGGCCTGTGGCCTGGCCAGCCCGGTCTCCTGACCTCTCCCCCTTGGACTTTTTCGTGTGGGAAACAATGAAAGACATAGTTTATTCTTTCCCCGTATAATCTGTGGAGGAGTTGAGGAACAGAACCATCGAAACTGCAAAAAATGTTCGAGACAAACTGTCATTTAACGTCACAGTGAGAGCAAAGAGGAAACGAAAAGTGCAAGGGCCTGCATTAGAAAAGAAGGCAGACAGTTTTAAAATGAAATTAAATAGTTTTTTGGTGTTGTTTTTTATAGAGTGCTTTTTTGATGAGTGATTTATAAAGTATTTTTTAAAGGTAGGAGGTTGTTTTTATAACTACCCTTTCTGTTTCCCGTGTTTTTCTTACTTTAAGTTTGTTTTATACCAACATAAATCCACAGAAAATAACAATTATGGGTATTAAATTAAATTTTGAATGTGGAGATGTTTTTTGTGCTATTTGACATTTTATAAAATTATAAAATAACACTAACATTATTTTTTGAAACTATCGCAAGGTAAAAAAAAAACAAATTTGTTTTGTTTAAAATGCCACAATTATCATAATACCCCCGTTGCAGCAGACCTGCATACTCAGCGAATTTCAAATACAAAACAACATATTTCAATCCAACATAGCGAGATTTGACATGTTTTTGTAAGCTCCATAAGAATAACATGGGGAATGAGTATGCAGGTGTGCTGCTACAGGTATATTAAAACTGGGTGGTTTTAATTCAATATTTAGTAGATCTGAACTAGAAGAAGCTATTTACCAAGTTTTATTGAGATATGTTGAGAAATAAGCGAGACATAGAATTTTACTTATTTCCCATAAGGTTAACATTGAGACAACGTACTGTGTTTACCACTTTCAATATCTCGGAAACCAATGGACATAGAGCAGAGTTTCAAAATACTAAATTGTTTGTTTTTTTGAGCTGAATTCAATGGAGCCCACAAAAATTCGATAAATTTTATTTTTCTATGTAAAAAACTCAAAAAAACCATTTTTGGGATGGTTTATCCCCCTTTACCCCCCCTTCCGGTGGTCCGATCGGGCTGGTTCACGAACTCGTCCAATTGATTACCACTTTACATGTCCGTACCAAATTTCATAAAGATCGGACCATTTTTGCGGCCGCTATCGTGCTAACAGACACACACACACACACACACACACACACACACACACACACACACACACACACACACATACAGGGTGTTTCGAAACTCTCTCCCGAAACTCCGTGGGCACGTTCCTTAGGTCAAAACAAATAAAAAATGTCGTATAAGTATAGGGCCTATCTCGCTCCGTTTTCCGTCTGTGAGTCTGTTTGTGTTTTTCAATTAAAACTGTATAACTTTGAAACGGCTTGAGTTAAATTATTGAAACTTGGTACGTAAACTATAGTTAGTATTGCCAAAAGTTTTACCAATTTTCAATTTGTTATCTTTTGAAATTTCAAAATGGTGGCCATTTAAAAAATTAATTCACTAATATCTAAAAAAGTTGACAAGTTAACACTAACTTTTTGACTATACATTTTATTTGCCATTTCATTACAAACATAACGACACTTTATTTATTAAAATCGGATAATAAATAAGCGAGATACAGCGATTTAAGTAAAGCATGTCATGGCATATTCCACGCGACTAGCGCGAGACTCATTGTTGCTGCAGCGCGGCGCGGGGCGCCACGGTCTCGCGGGCCGGCCTCTGGATGGAATATGCCATGACATGCTTTACTTAAATCGCTGTATCTCGCTTGTTTATTGTCCGATTTTAATAAATGAAGTGTCGTTATGTTTGTAATAAAATGGCAAATAAAATGTATAATGAAAAGGTTAGTGTTGACTTGTCAACTTTTTTAGATATTAATGAATAATTTTTTTAAAAGGCCGCCATTTTGAAATTCCAAAATTTAAAAATTTGAAAATTGGTAAAAATGTTGACCATACTAACTATAGTTTATGTACCAAGTTTCAATAATTTAACTCAAGCTGTTTCAAAGTTATACAGTTTTATTTGAAAAACACAAACAGACTCACAGACGGAAAACGGAGCGAGATAGACCCTATACTTATACGACATTTTTTGTTTGTTTTGACCTAAGGAACGTGCCCACGGAGTTTCGGGAGAGAGTTTCGAAACACCCTGTATATATATATACAGGGTGTTTGACGATAACCCTGACAAACTTCAAGATATGGTTCCTCGGGTCAAAATAAGAAAAACATGTCCAGTAAACATAGGTCCTAAACTCAATCGTTTTCTATCTATTAGAGAAAATAGGTTTTTTCGGTTTTCATTGTACCTATTGGATATTTTGACGTCTAGAATGAAAATTTGACAAACTATTTTGATAAAACCTTCATAGCTATATAGAATATTAAATTTGAAAGAGATTTCATAGCTATTTCATGAAAAAATGAGGAGTGTGACTGAGAAATAGTTGTCTAAAAATCAAATTTTTCCATAAATTTCAGAACCAAAAAATATTTTTTGTTTTTGACAGCCCTTCATATTGTAACCGTTTGAGTGATTGGCTTGCAATTTTACCAAAAGTTTTAGAATTTAATGGAGAACAAGTAAATATCAATTTAAGTATACCTTATATGGGGATTATTTTTGTCAAAACCCAAAATTTTGTAAGGTATCAAAAAATACTTAAATTTGGAGAAACAAATAAAACTTTATACTTTGATTATTTTTTATCATATTTGAATCAAACTTGGTATGTGGCATTGACTAGCTAAGAGGTAATGGTTAATAGCCTAAAATCCCCTCCTGTTTCACTTTTATGGCAGCAAACCTGCGTATTCATTTTCTAATGTTATCCTTATAGAGAAATAATTTAATATGACAATTCAGTTATTTCTCATCACATTTAAATAAATCTTCGTATATGGCTTCATCTAGCTAAGATCTACCTAATTATGGCCGAAAACCCTCCAGATTTACATAGTTATGGCAGCAAACCTGCATACTCACTTTCCATGTTATTCTAAAAAGGAAATTTTTAACATGCTTACTTATGGATGTAAGTTTATATTCCTTGATATGAAGCTTGATCATAAAATTATTAAATAATTCATTTCAAAATCACTGAGTATAAATAATTAGCGAAGCGGGAATTTTTATGGTACGTATGGAGATAAGGAAGAGTGAGATATTTATGTTTTTCCCATAAGGTTAACAATGGAAAGTGAGTATGCAGGTTTGCTGCCATAACAATGTTTATCTGGAGGGTTTTAGACCATAATTAGATAGATCTCAACAAGACGAAGCCATATACGAAGTTTTATTCAAATATGTTGAGAAATAACTGAATTATCGTATTAAAATATTTTCCCATAAGGATAACATTAGAAAATGAATACGCAGGTTTGCTGCCATAAAAGTGAAACAGGAAGGGATTTTAGGCTATTAAACATTACCTCTTAGCTAGTCAAAACCATATACCAAGTTTGATTCAAATATGATAAAAAATAATCAAAGTATAAAGTTTTATTTGTTTCTCCAAATTTAAGTATTTTGTGATACCTTACAAAATGTTGGATTTTGACAAACATAATCCCCATATAAAGTATACTTAAATTGATATTTATTTTTCTCCATTAAAGTCTAAAACTTTTGGTAAAATTGCAAGCCAAAAACTCGAATGGTTACATTATGAAGGGCTGTCAAAAACAAAAATATTTTTTGGTTCTAGAATTTATGGAAAAATTTGATTTTTAGACAACTATTTCTCAGTCACACTCCTCATTTTTGCATGAAATAGTTATGAAATCTCTTTCAAATTTAATATTCTATCTAGCTATGAAGGTTTTATCAAAATATTTTGCCAAATTTTCATTATAGACGTCAAAATATCCAACAGGTACACTGAAAACCGAAAAAAACCTATTTTCTCTAATAGATAGAAAACAATTGAGTTTAGGACCTATGTTTACTGGACATTTTTTTCTTATTTTGACCCAAGGAACCATATCATGAAGTTTGTCAGAGTTATCGTGAAACACCCTGTATATATATATATATATATATATATATATATATATATATATATATATATATATATATATATATAAATTCGAACGAATAGTGTTTTTTGCCTCTGGGGGCCCCAAAACAAAAAGTTATAGTGGTCCCGAGCTTAGGTCTTACCATGAGACCTACGGTAATAGCTTCAGCCCTATAGGGGAAATTCGCTAAAATGCTGTCAAAACCGTCATCAGATGAAAGGAAAATTGAAAAATTTAAGCTTTTTCATGAAAAATCTAAATCTTTGTGAAAATAATTACAAATTTATAGATAAGATACCACTTTAAGTTAAACAAAACTAATTGGGTACTTAGACTCCATTTACTCCATATTATCACCAAAAACATTTTGTCACACCAAGTACCGATCACCCTGTAGAATTTTTTGGGCTACAGAAACAAAATTTCCTCCTGTTGTTGAGACAATGTGTCGAAATAGATTTGACATGATTTTGAAATACTTTCATATTGTAGACAACACTAACCATCCAAACCGTACTGGGGATAAGCTGTTCAAAGTTCGGCCATTAGTGAATTCTATTGTAGACATGTGTCGATCTAGTCCCCCTGAGGAAAAAAAAATTATGGATGAACATAAGATTCCTTTCAAAGGTTCTTCACATTTGAAACAATATGTCAAAAATAAACCTAAAAAGTGTGGTTATAAGGTTGTAATACAATGTGAGGCATCAGGCATCCTACAGTTCGCGCATTATATCTCCGGCTACGTCCGAGTCAATGGCAATTTCCATCCACTTATATTAAGTTTAGCGTCTTTTCTTATTTTCGTTTAATCTTTTTATAGGAGTTTAAAGTTTCGTTTATTTTTTTAAGTTTAAAGTCAATTAATTCAGTGTGTTATCGTATTTTATCTAGTTTTTTTATATTATCCTCTCGTTACTCGTACTGTTGTTACGATTATTATATTGTAATTTAAAATGGGAAGTGTTGGAAGAAAGGGAACCATTTTACACAGCCAAGGAAGAGATATTGTGTTCAACGTTTACGAGTACTTTACCAGTGAATCGAATACCAATAAGAAAATGACTTTAACAAAAACAGCATAAGCGACGAATGAGTTCGAAAGAGTTGTCAAAAGAAAAGTGTCTCAAGCCCAGATTTCACTAGAAAACTTTACACTGTCAACTTTTGAAAGCCCTAAAAGCAAAAGGAAAAAACAAACCAGTTACTGAACTAGACTCTTGATTTGGATGCACTACGGCGAATTGTGAACAATTTTCACATCTTATACAAGACCAATGTCACGGTAAAAAAACTTTTGAAAACATTTGAGTCACCTGGAATCAACTTCAATGGAAGTTTAAGTTCACTACTAAGGATCCTACACAAAATTGGGTTCAGTTAAGTAAAATTGATTTGTTATTTTATTTTTGACGCACAGAAAAGTATATTACGTTACTTGGCCGGAAAGTACTGTTTTTCCGGACGAGCATGATAGTTCCCTCGCGATCGAAAGCGAGTGCGGGATTTTCATGCGAGTACGGTAAAACTTTCCGGCCGTGTAACGTACGATACTTTTCATCATACTACTCAGAAAAAAAACATATTTTCAATCATAACGTAGTCCTTGCATAAACGTAACATATTTTCCTCATAGCAATCCTTCAAACCTAACCTAAAAAAGTAACCAATAAACAAGCATTGAACGTAGGTTTGCTGCAAATAAGCTGATTGTTTACTTCCGTTTTACCCGCCTAGGACGGCAAAAATTCTTTTAGGAGGGCAATGGGTAACGTTCGAGCCAACAAAAAGGAACTGAAAACAGATTTTTCTGTGTCAGTATGATGCAGATAGTATATTTCTACCAATTATTATACTGTACTTTGTAATTTATACGTTTTAGGTAACAAGTCTATGTTTTGTTAAATTCCGAGATGAATGTCTATTCGTTTTGGTTAAAAGTTAAAAACATTTTATTATTACTTTCTTTTTTTGTAGTTGTAAAAATACTAATGACCAAAGGAACATTCTTGTAGAAAGGCAAGACATAAAGAGGAAGAGGATAAAATATTTAAGAATGATTGCTAGGTTCCTTACAGAGTAAAATCCAACCGTCTACACTGATAAGACATACGTAAATAGCACACATAAGTGACTTGGACCGACGCTTTAGACGAGAAAATACGGTTCAAGAAGCCCATATCAAAGGATCCAAGATTGATCGTTGTGCATGCTGGCTCAGAGAAAGGGTTCATTACAAACTCGGGTCTAATTTATAAGTCGGGGAAGAAGACCAGCGATTTTCATGACATAATTAACAAAAATAACTATTGCAAGTGCCTAGAGGAGATTATTGTGCCCATCGATGTAAATTTATTTACATCGATGTTTGTGCCAATCCTTCCGCCAAAGTCAGTTGTAGTAGATATTGCAACATATCACAACACATTGACAAAAAACAACCCAATAGCAATTTAAAAAAAGTTGATATGGTAGTAAAGTTCCTTGAAGGAAGTTTTATTGAATTCGAAAGTTATGCAACGAAGGTTTAGCTTTTCGAAAAGATCAAAAGTGTCAAGAAAAAATATAAAGAACATGCTGCAAACAAAATATTGAAAGAACACGGACATGAAGTATTGAGACTACCACCCTACCACCCGAAATTAAATTCAATCGAAAAGATGGGCCCAGGTCAAATGTAGGAGAGAAAACAATAAACAAATTTTTATTACTACTGTACTTAAAAGACGTTTTCCCCCACCTGCTATGTTTAGACGCTCTTTACTCTTTTGTAATGAGTGAGTAAAATAATAATTGGTCATTCAGTGGGAGGAAAGTGATTACTTGGTCTCCCGGCGGGAGACAAAGTAAACCCATAAAATTAACATTGAAATCAACAATTAAAAAATTAGAGCGCCTTCAAATTTCCACGCATACATGCAACTATGTTGCACCTCAACAAATGCAGGCGCTAACAGCTGATTAGAGGCATTGGTTTACAGCGGAAACGGAAGATAGCGCTCAGCTTGTAACAATTAATGTTTTGAGGTTAGGTACAGTCGTACTTACTGAAATACGATGGATTCCGATTCTGGATTCATTAACCCTAACAGATATTTCTGATGAAACTAAGAATGTTTCAGCTAATTTATTACCGAAATAGACAAGGGAAAGTATGAGAAGCGCTATACAGTAATGAATTTATGGAATGTGTATGACAAATATAAATAAGCGAGATGTAAAATGTTATATATTTCCCATAAGGTTAACATTGGGAAGTGAGTACGCAGGTTTTCTACCGCGGGAATGTAAAGTAGTGGTTTAAAGCTAAAATTATGTGGATCTCTACCAAATGAAGCCGCATGCAAAGTTCTACCATGATATGTTGAGAAATAAGCAAGATAAAGAATTTGATTTATTTCCCATCAAGTTTACATTGTGAAGTGGGCACGCAGGTTTGCTGCCATGGGAATGTTAAAAATTAGAAATTTAAAGCTAAATTCCATTTTATCTCAACCAAGTGAAGCCACATACCAAGTTTCATTAAGATATATTGAGAGAAATAAGTGATATATAGAATTTTGTGTCTTTGTCATAAGGTTAACAAATACGGGACAATGTGCTGTGTTTACCACTATCAATATTTTGGTAACCAATGGGCTAGGACAATCATCCAAAATACTATATTGTTTGTTTTGCCAAGTTGAAGCCAATATTTCAAATAAGAATTCGGTTTTTTATAATATACTTTTTTTAATACATCTTATTAAATCCAAAACCCTCTTTTTGAGGGGTAAAACCCCTTTCCGAGGGGTAAAACCCCTTTTCGAGGGGTAAACCCCCCCTCCATTACCCTTCTTCTGGTGGACCCATATGGCTGATTTTGCCTCTTATTCTAATAACAACTATTTCGCGTTTATACCAAATTTAATTAAGATTGGACCATTTTTACGAAATTTCTGCAATAGTTAAATATATTTTATAAAATTTGTATTCGTATTTTATTAGGGGTTGTTTTTACACCTTTAAGAAAAAAAGCAACCCTTACAACCTTTTTAACTTTGAAGTAGAGGCCAAGTAGAGCCAAAATCCAAAGTTTCACGCAAATCGGTGGTAACCGAGAAAATTCTCCAGTTTCGCCTTTTTTTATTTTCAGTTAGGACTATGAGGGTTTTTAAAATATCAACATACGCTGTTACCATACCCCATTCTGATGAGGTTAAGTTAGACTTTACAGTCGGTATCACTAAGCTCATTGGCCAATCCATGTTTTAAGTAGAGCAGCCTCTCCATCATTAAATACTCTGAATTCCACCGAGTCTCAACATCCTGCACCAACTCAAGTGGTTTCAGCCCAAGTTGTTTTAAATGAGCTTGTAGGCGAGCTTTGGCAGTGAAGGTATGCCTAAAGTGCCCTACGATAGCTCTGCATTTTAGCAAAGGCTGTCGAAACCAGCATAATCTTTCTTCATGTCTACAGTCACTAAATTCACTAAATTCAAAGTCCGAGCAAAGCAAAACAATGTCATTCTGGTTCATGCAATACCAGTTTTCATATTTTTGGCATTATATGTTATGCAATATATATGTATTCAAGGCCACATAATGTTGGTACTTGCAGGGGGCACCACTGTTTCCTACCGGACAAGTGCAAACCCAAATGTCTATGTTTACTGAATTTGAGTTTTTCGTCTTAGAGTTGTAGACAAGAAACATACTTTCCAGTCTTTCAACAATGGCTAGTTCTTCAAATTTGTTTTCTTTAGGTGCATACCTTAAATGTGATACTGGCCTACCACAAAGCACACCTATTATTTTCTGTTCATAATAAGAGGGTAAAGCTATGCATTAAAAAAGCAGTAATTGAGTAATGTTAAATGCTCTTGTCCGGCAGAGTATTTGGTCTTTCAATACCTTCATGGCGCTTTCTGCAATGTTGTTTGTATTATTACCTCTAACCAATATTCTGAGGTTGTGACTCCATTTATCTGCAGTGGGAAGCATGTTCATGGTATTGAAAAAAGGTATTTCTTCACCAACTGGTTGTCTAATAACAATGACACATGCCTAGCAAACTCTTCATCCGTTTCAAACATTAAAACCTGCTTGAATAGCCTGTACAATTCTTTCCTATCCTTTTCTTCAATATTGAGTTTTTTTATTAATGAGCCACCTAAAAGCCAATTCTAACCACCAAAACCTAACCTCCGATCACTTTGCAGAACATGAAATGAACAGATCTAAATTGTGGGGGCTGGAAATACGTTCATTATGGCATTTTGTTGTGAAGATGAGTCGTCGCTCATAAATACGGATGGGCCCTTTGTTATTGCCTCTTCATTTTCTGATGTGTTTATGAATATGCCAAGTGGCAGACCACCGACTTGGCTGTCGCTCATTAACAGAAATACTCTACTGTTATATATATCCATATTTCCTAAGCTGTCAATAAATCCTCTATGACCAGCTAAGTCGAGTGTGCTACCCTTTGCATTAAAGGTGTGCATTAGGCAATCACGTATTCATTGTTCCCAAGAAGTTCATATTTTATTTTTACTCCAAGTTCAGTATATGTTTTCTGCAGTCCTTCGAGACTTTGGTTGCGATCAGCCTTTTCATCTCCAAACTTCTTGAATTTGCTACAGTAAAATCTGTAAACCCACTGAGGATCATGACATAATGATCGATCGACAGCAACTTGAAAAAAATTGTCCTCATTTTTCTATACTTTTTTTTGTTATTGTATTTTGATGGACTGAAGTTTGAATCATGAAGAAGTGTGCAAAGGTGAAGAATGTAAAATAGTAATAATTTTGAACATTAAACAAGTGCATGAAGATGATTTGGTATTGTAACTAATAATTTAATTTTCTTTTAATATATTGTTTCAGTCGTGTAATTGACATATAATGTTTATTTTATCCTTAATTATCTATATTACTAATTCTGTAAGCGATTTTTTTAAATCAAAATTGTGAGAGTTTGACAGCTCGCTGGATGATGGGAGAGGGCTCAAATTAAAAGTCTTGGTCCCAGGGGGTCGGGAAAAATATCAGATTATGTCCAAATCTACCGGAAAATGAGAAATAACGAAAAATATCTTCCATTAAAAATGCATTGGGATTGAAAAACGTCTGTTTTGTTTATATTAAACATGTGGTGCTAATGCTTGATTCAAAGCCTTTTGGTAGATGTTGACATGTGGGAATTTTATCAAAATGCAGCTAACTATGTACTTTCAATGTACTATGACAAAATATATCTTAAATTTAAGATTTTCATATTTTATAATAATTAAGGGTTTGAGTTTTTCCACAATTTAACAAAATGACCTATATATATATATATATATATATAATTACGTAAGGGAAATGTTTGCGCCGAAATTGTGGGCGTTTGGAAGGTCACAGGATAATGGGAGGGGGCTGAAATTGAAGGTCTCCATCCCAGGGACTCGGGGAAAATACTAAAATTGCTTTAAGCTTAATTAGAAATAACGTAAAATAGCTGCCATTTAAAAACCATTAGGATGTAAAAAGGTCTGCTTTGTTTACTTAAAACCAAATGTTAGATATAATCATAATTTTGTGGATCCAAAAGCCTATTTTCTAAGAAGGTATTTTGTACTACAGTAAACAAGGATTATGTTTAGGGGCTGTTAGCATGATTCCCCTAAACATCACGACTCATCCATTACTCCATTATCCCAGTCTGACTCTGTTATACCGGTTTTAACATCTCAAGATATAGTCCCCCAACTCCAACGACTGATATACAGTATTATTAGGAAGACTATTGGTGCAACTTAGTTCACATGACGGTAACTCGCATGTTTTTAGAGCGCTTCTTGACTCTGAAAGCATGTGCAATTTGATTACCGATCATGCAGCAAAAATTCTGAATGCCAGGCAAATCTGACATTCAACTCTCAGGCATTGATCATCATGTGACTGGTAATAAAGGGCAGATATTTTTCGACTTCAAAACTTTGTATGGAAAGGTTACAGCCCCGAATCAACCTTCATTAATCATAGATAAGCTCACAGTTGGCCTTACCTATGTACCTCTATCAATGGACTTGGTAAAATGACCCACATCCTTTACTCTTGCTGATCCTTTTTTCCACATTCCCAGCCGCATTGACGTTGTCATCGGGTTCACTCTTCCCACAGTTGTTCACCAAAGAACAAATTTATCTTGGCCATAATATGCCTTACATTTTAGGTACTCACTTTGGATATGTCCTCATAGGCACTGCACCATGTATATCTCTACTCAATCCACGATTTCTTCTACCTTACCATCTGCTACTCTTAGAGGCGGTTTCAGGTCCCGCGTTTAGTTAGCCTGTGGATAGGCTTAACCAGCGGCTACGCCAACCATCGCCTAAATTTTGGGTTTCAGGTCCCTAGCTTAAATCGCTTAACCTCCCGTTTAGCTTATCTGTCGGCTAAGGCTAGCCGGCAGCTAAGCGCTAGCTTAAGGAGGGAAATTAGAGGGAATTCGTACTGTATCGTTGACAGCGGCCGTCGCGTCGGCCGGTTCATGTGGCTGCCGATGCAGGCGCGCGCGATTTAGCTGTCAAAATCAGTGTTTTGAATCGTTTTAATTGGTTGCAACCTCTTAAAACATGTGACAGGTGACTGTGGTGAACACAAGCGCCTTTCTATATATGATAGGGGTGGGGGGTGAAGGTTTTAAAACCCTGTTAACATCACGATATTTCCATTTGTTAAGTTTGTATTTATAATCAATGGAGGTGATATTTAAGTTTTATTCATAATAAGAATGATGTTGAAATAGCTATTTATAGGTTTTGCACATTCCCTTCCGTGATTACCGGTGTACTTAATCATTAGATACGGAAAGAAAAGTTCTAACTTCGAACTACTGTTATTAAATTACATTTTTCCAGAACGTAATAAACCTTCGACAATTGATTTATCTGTACTGTTAATATTATATTTTGTTTAGTTTTTACCTTTGCTGCGAAATATGATTTCTGGCGTTTAAAAAAACTAAACTATTAGGCGTTTTGAAACCTTATTACCTCATAGGAAAGACGTTTCGCTACACCGCTAAAGCGCTACTTAAGCGGAGTTAATTGATGTTCACATTTCAGTCTGGAATATGCCATATGTATTTCAAATGGTAGCTTATTATTTTATAATAACATGATGTATAGAAATATTAAAGTAATGTACTCCGCACAGGTATAATAATAGTAAGCTCCCATTAGGCCTGTACTGATAGGTGAACGTGGAATGGAGCATAGGCTTGTTTTCATAGTTTGTTTCTAGAAAGTTATTAAAAAATATGTAACTACTCTGGAAATAATACTTGTTGAAAACCAAGCAAAAGCTACTAGCATCTAGTGTGAACGCGTATTAATCGTAAATAATTATTATCCACCTCCTTACTTATTTGTAGACATTGACTACTATCTGTGGGTAAAATTTTGAACTAAACGCCGATATTTGTAAGATAGCAGACAGAGCGCGCAGGTGGTCACACAGGTGCAAATTCGGCCCCCAACCCCAATGTTTTGTTTTCTTTGTCTCAGTTGTCAGTTTGTCGCCTTAGTTCTACGTCGACTCGGTTTGTTTCGGATTCGGGGAGAAGTGTTTTAAATTTGGTGAACGGTTTTACTTTTGTTTCAGTGTTCTTTCCTAAAGTTTATAGTTTGTGTTGTGTTGTTGTTTTGAAATTTATATTTCGATAACGTGGAAGAAAGTGGCGATAAAAAGGGTAAAACGCGTAGTCGAAACTTCACCAAAGAAGAGTTGGAGTTGGTAAAGAGGCTGGTTTTGCGTCATCCTATCATCGAGAAAAAACTTCACGACGTGAAAACTGAATCTCTCAGGAAAATAGCGTGGCAGAATGTCATGGGAGAATTTAATTCCGAAGAGTTTGTTACCCAACGAACAGTGGCACAATTGAAAGGTGCCTGGAAAAGAGTAAAAAATATGTACAAGTCGCAGAAAGCTGCAGAGAGACGGAGCACATTCAAAACAGGGGGAGGACCCCAATCACCCCCTGCGGAGGAGGACCGCGAAATGGAGGATATGTTATCTGACCAGACTCCTCTGGAAAAAATACCAGATTGTGACGACGACTATGGTGGTGAGTTTATTATTTTGTTGTCGTAGTGATTAATTATTTTGTAGTGTGGTTTTAAAGTTGCTTGTATTCTGTAACAATCGCACACTATAAAAATAATAATTCCTTGATAAAAATGTTAAGTAATAAAAATTAACTCACACTGATTACCATTTCTACCTTCAACTGTTTATTTTTTCGTTTGCCGAATTAAATTTTTACTATTACAAGCAATATAATTTGTACAACTCATTAAAAGAAAAATTAAAAGGTAACTGTTAAATATTTGTGACATTATAATTTTATTATTGCAGTTTATAAATAATTTTAGTAGCCTACATAGACCTTTTTTAATGCAAAATAAGATTAATTACTTAGGTTGCAGGTCAGTGAATAAAAACTATAAATTAATTAGTGTTATTGTTTGAAGTCGGTCAGTAATAAAAATAAAAAAAACTTGTATTAGTTATTTACTAATCCTGTTTTTTTACAGTAAAACCTGCTTAATTCAAACCCATATTGAAATACTTCCTGCGACAGCATTCCCAACAGTAATTATGGTATTTGTCTTTAGAACCATAACAACATGGTTAATACAAATGGACGTTCTTGACGCGCTTTAGTGCTCATTGTAGTCGCGGCCATTGGGCCATTCTGCTTTATAGATACTTTATTAACTATCTAATATTGCTTTTCTTGACTTGTCGTGCCTTTAACTTACTGTAAACCCGGTGCCAGCTTAATTCATTGCACTCTTCATATTTCCATGCATCGAATGAAATAAAAACATCTTAACTGTTATTGGTTAAAAGTAAAAATTTAGGACCAATCACCCAACGATGATTGGCGGCGGTCCAAAGTCAATATCTCGAAAAATATTTATACAAAATGCAGTTGAATGTCTTTTTTTTTTAAATGTTTGCATGGTGAGAAAAGCCGCCATTTTGAAACGTAATTTTAGTGAGGTTCCGATGGTCCGATTTTGGTAAACTTTGTATATTTTAAAATTAATATTTTTTTTAAGTAGAATTCCATCAAAAAACGTTTTCTTGCGTTTCCATGAAAAAACGTTGTTTTTTTTTGAGGTCATCACGTAAATTGACTGGATTATTTATATTATTCCCCAAAATCCCTTACATTGTATGAAAAACCTTATTATTATTAATCATTTTTCCATCATTACAAATTGTACATGACTACATAAAAATCAATGTGCGTTGTATAATACCAGATCCATTAAAATTTAATAAAAAAATAGCATATTGTTTCACTTTTAAAAATAATGACTAAAATTTAAAAGTTAATTAAAGCTTATTAAAAAGTTGTTTTAAACAATTTAGTATAAGTGACCAAATAATACATTTCACAATAATTATTATTATATTATTATTTTACCCCATTATCTTTCATCACTTTTACATGTATAACATTGCACTTGTATTTATAATACACGTATTTTTAAAACCATACGCATTTGATAGCAATATTCAAAAATAATACACAACATAGTTTTTAAGTTTAACGGTGTAATATTCGTGCATAGATACAATTTTGTAGCATAAAAATTCACGAAATGACTACATTGACTAACATTGATTGGTCGTAAACAAAGTAGTAATATACAGTGTGTTCACTAGAATATTTACCAAGTTATATCTAATCGATTTTTGTAAAATATAAATTACATTTTTTAAACTTATTTCTTAATAACAAACTGTCCCTAAGATGGTCCAAAAATACGTCAAAACGTTTTAAATGATTATTTATTTAAGTGTTTTTAATACATGTATGACGTTTTGGTAGAAATGTCGTAGCCACTTGCTGTAATTGGGCACTTCATGAAGAGCCCAACGCAGCCCGGGCACTTCATGAAGTGCCCAGCGCGCCTGGGCACATAGTGTAACTCGATTATTTCGATCAAAATTACAGCATCTGCCCAACGAAATTGGACACTTCATAAAGTGCCCAACGCTCATTGGACACATGGTGTAACTATTGAGGCATGTTGGGCAGTCGATTTTAAATATTTGTCAAAACCAATCCTAATGTTTACATTAAATCCCAACGTCCGTGTTAAAGTAGCCAATGTTACTGTTTGCTATTAAACCTTTTAATATTTATTATTTATTTATATTTATTTATTCAAATCAAAATATTTTAACATCGGTTTTAGTTCCATAAGCCTTTTGAAAATATAATTAGTCTACGTTATATTTGGACAACGAATTTGTTGGAGTATGAGTTGAGTTCAGACTAAAATAAACAGTTAACAATCTTAATCTAAGATAAAACAAACACTTATAATTGGTTTAAAGTTTAATACAAATATTGTCGGTTTCTAATAGTTATAAAATTAAACAGTAGTATAAAATATTATATTATTGTATATTATATTATAGTATTATATTATTGCATATAAAAATAATCTATTTGTTCAGACGATGTCCATTACACAATGTACTTGTGAATAAAGACAAATAATGTTATTATATTCTAAATTATAAGCAATGCGCTATCAAAAAAATTAATAATGATTAAAAACCGAACCGCTAGAATTTTCTAGTAACCACTTACTTTTGAATAACGTTTAACATTCATAGGTTATCCTTTTAGACAATGCTTCAAATGAATTTCCAAATTTTTGAGTTAATGATATAACCTTAGATTTTTAAGCTACTGATGTCAGTACGAATATAATAAAAGGCATATTTTTTAAAAGCTGTCAAGTAAACAGGACACACGTTTTTTAATATTCTATAAACAAATAAAAATAATTACATAGAAAAGGCTTGATGTAATGATGTTATGTTAATTGATTCATACTGACATAAAAGAAAAACTTAAACCTAAATTATCGTCAATGTTAATAAAATTACAAAAAAACGAAATAGTAAATTTTTATACAGATTAAATGTTTTCAATTTCTACAACAATTAGAAACTAAATAATTGTTTTATTATTTTTTCAAAGACTCTAATGACTCTATTTAAAAATTTGTTTTACTATGCTATATTTTAATCTATTACAAGTTTATAAAGGGTGACTCAGTAAGAAGTTAAAAAATTAAAACATGATAAAATAGGTTAATGTTAATATTTATGTGTTATGTTACATATAAATGTAATAGGTAAAGTGTTTCATGTATTTTATTTTATTAAAGCATACAACATTGAAATCGACTGAATTATTTGGTTTGTGTTTTCTGAGTTATTTTGGCTACGCATCACTATTAATATTATTATTTAAACAACCGTTTGTTGTTTAAATGATAAAAAATGTTATAGTTATGTGTAGCCAGAATATTTCAGAAAACATAGAATAAACCACGATAAAACATACAGGCAAGAATTATTGTCTGGTAGTGTGGAAGACAATCTTATTCTTAATGTTTTACAAAATTATTTTAAAATAATTGCATTTTGTTTTATAATACATCGGATACTACCAACAGCAACGTAAACAGCAGTTTTACGTGTTTACATCAAGTGTCCAGCATCTGAACTGGACACATAGTGTAAAAGAAATAATTACAGCATGTGCCCAACGAGCGTTGGGCACTTCATGAAGTGCCCAGTTTTGTTGGTCACATACTGTAACTTTTAATGAAACCATTCAATTACACTATGTGCCCAGGCGAGCTGGGCACTTCATGAAGTTCCCGGTTAGCGCTGGGCGCTTCATGAAGTGCCCAATTACAGCATGTGGCTACGACATAAATATAATTAAACTAGCAGAAATTTAGAAAAAAAAGATTTAATCATTGGATTAAGAATAAAATCAAAACTGGCTTAAACAGAAAGGTTGATACTGAAGCATTAGGGGGGAGTCTGATTCTAAGTCCTACATCTGTGGCCGATTTGTGGGCTAAATCGATTTTATTCGATGGAACCAACCCGCTGACAACACGAGAAGAGTTAGCTGGGGTCTGGAACTAGTCAGTACTGGGGCTACAACTATCAAGGGTGGAACGCACACCAGACGCAAAGAGAGGTGGCCACTAGCTTGCTGGGGTCTGACACTAGACAGTAATGGGGCTGCAACCATCCAGGGTGGAACGACACCAGATACAAAGAGAGGTGGCCACTAGCTTGCTGGGGTCTGGCACTAGACAGTAATGGGGCTGCAACTATCCAGGGTGAAACGACACCAGACACATAGAGAGGTGCCCACTAGCTATCTGTGGTCTGGCACTAGACAGTAATGGGGCTGCAACTATCCAGGGTGGAACGACACCAGACTCAAAGAGAGGTGGCCACTAGCTTGCTGGGGTCTGGCACTAGATAGTACTGGGGCTGCAACTATCCAGGGTGGAACGACACCTGACACAAATAGAGGTGGCTACTAGCTTGCTGGGGTCTGGCACTAGACAGTAATGGGGCTGCAACTATCCAGGTTGTAACGATACCAGACGCAAAGAGAGGTAGCTGCTGGCTGGCTGGGGTCTGGCACTAGACAGTACTGAGTCTATAACTAGTCAGAGTGGAACACACATCAGTCCAGTATGCTTGTTACCTCAAGAATTAAGGATATAGTAGTGACGTCATTAAGTTATGACATCACAATTACAGCCAAAGATGGCTTGTGGCGCACACAAGATGTGGCTGGAGTCCTTAAACTAGCCAAGGCTGGTGGCAGCCTCAAGAATGGCTTCCGACAAAGTAAGCACAAGAATTAATGAGGTTCCCTCTTTATTTCTGTAGCCTACCACTAGACTTTTTCTTAGTGCATTCATGATCAACTAATGTTAAATTCCAACTTAAACCTGCCCCCTGGCTGGTCTAAGTTGTCGGCTAAATACGGCAATATTTAGCCGCTGACTTGGTATGTTATCTACGAGCTTGGGACCTGAAACCCACCTAGTTTATATTTTAGACGAGAGTTCATCTCGACATTGGACCTGAAACCCGATTTGTTAAGCGCGAGTTTATCCCTGCCCATTTTAACTGACAGCTAACGCTAACCTGCGGCTAGCGCAAAACCTGGGACCTGAAACCCAATTCTTTAACTGCAGCCTAAATACCAGTTATAACCGGTTACTAAGCTGAGGCGTTAAACGCTGGACCTGAAACCGCCTCTTACTGTTTACCTTCATTCAATAAGTGATGCAGATCTTCATTTCTCAATTCAACGTTTTTGGCTTCAAGAAGAGCCTCCCGCATGTTCGACCAAAATTCACGAAGAACAACCTTGTGATGAATACTTTCTTAAGACACATTTTCGAGACACAAATGGACGTTACATAGTGCGTCTTCCATTTAAGGATTCTGGCACTGTCCTTGGTGAATCACAAACTGATGCCAAACTTCGCCTTGGTGCAATGGAACGTAAATTCAATTCCAATCCGCATTTCGCTCAACTGTACCATGACTTCATGGATGGGTACTTCTCTCTAGATCATATGTCAGAATTAAATGACTTAGATCTCTCGACACCACATTACTACCTCCCTCTTCATGGAGTGCTCAAAGAGGGTAGTAGCACTACCAAACTTAGGACTGTTTTTGCAAAAAACCAAACAATTTCACCTTGATTCTACTGACAAAACCTCTTTGTCCCAAACATTTCATAACCTTTAAACATTTAGTTCAAAGTCATCCATTTTTCTCTGCACCTCTGTTTTGTATGTGTTCAAGCGTTTTAGTTGCACAACTGATAATGGATCGGTTTTTGTAACTAAATTATCTACGATCGCCTTTATATTTAATAGACGTGTTTTTGCCAATGTAGTGCAGTGAGACGTTGGTCACGTCTCGACCTTCAATTCGCTTCTGGGAGGTACCATAGTGGAGAGAATGTTTTCAAGAAATGGGGTATTTACACATTGGAGGACCATTTTGATAATTAGGGAATCATAAACTATAATTAAGGATAAAATAAACATTATATGTCAATTAAACGACTGAAATAATATATTAAAAATAAGTATAGAAAAATGAGGACAATTTTTTTTCAAGTTGCTGTCGATCGATCATTATGTCATGATCCTCAGTGGGTTTACAGATTTTACTATAGCAAATTGAAGGAGTTTTGGAGATGAAAAGGCTGATCTCAGCCAAAGTCTAGAAGGACTGCAGAAAACATATAATGAACTTGAAGTAAAAATAAAATATGAACATCTTGGGAACAACAATTAACGTGATTGTATTATGCACACCTTTAATGCAAAGGGTACACACACTCGACTTAGCTGGTCATAGAGTATTTATTGACAGCTCAGGAAATATGGATATATATAACAGTAGAGTACTTCTGTTAATGAGCGACAGCCAAGTTGGTGGTCTGCCACTTGGCATATTCATAAACACATCAGAAAATGAAGAGGCAATAACAAAGGGTCCTTCCGTATTTATGAGCGACGACTCATCTGCACAACAAAATGCCATAATGAACGTATTTTCAGCCTCCACAATTTAGATCTGTTCATTTCATGTTCTGCAAAGCGATTGGAGGTTATTGTGATTTATTTCTACTAAGATTTAAGTGGTTTGCAAGTAGCATTGGCTTTTAGGTGGCTCATTAATAAAAAAACTCAAAATTGAAGAAAAGGATAGGAAAGAATAATTGTACAGGCTATTCAAGCAGGTTTTAATGTCTGAAACGGATGATGATTTTGCTAGGCATTTGTCATTGTTATTAGACAACCAGTTGGTGAAGAAATACCTCTTTTCAATATCTACACCTTGAACATGCTTCCGACTGCAGATAAATGGAGCCACAACCTCAGAATATTAGGTAGAGGTAATAACAAAAACAACATTGCAGAAAGCGCCATGAAGGTATTAAAAGACGAAATACTCTGCCGAACAAGAGGATTTAACATTACTTAGTTACTGCTTTTTTAATGCATAACTTTACCCTCTTATTATGAACTGAAAATAATAGGTGTGCTTTGTGGTAGGTCAGTATCACATTTAAGGTATGCACCTAAAGAAAATAAATTTGAAGAACTAGCCATTGTTGAAAGACTGGAAAGTGAGTTTATTGTCTACAACTCTAAGACGGAAACCTAAAATTCAGTAAACATAGACATTGGGGTTTGCACTTGTCCGGTAGGAAACAGTGGTGCTCCCTGCAAGCACCAACATTATGTGGCCTTGAAGCAAAATATGCAAACTGGAATAATGATACATACCACGGAGGAAGAGAAGTGTTTTTTCCACATGTAGCCACAGAGGACAAAAATATCCCTAAGAATTGGTATGCACCTTTGACCACCAAAATCGATAGTACGGATCTGGGTGAAGAAAGTGTAAGTTATTTTTCTAATACCGCATCGGAATGTTGAGATGTGCAGATTACGGATGATGACAATATTAGTAAAGCGGTATGCAATAAATTTCAGAAGATTCTTAGGCATCATGCAATGAGGAGCCACCTTTAAAGAATAAACTGGATCATGCTAAAATATGTTCTGGATCGTATGACCTTATGGATGTATGTTCACTACATCAATGAATCGAACAAAAAAGCAACACGCGATTTTGTGGGAGTCTGTCAAACTGATCGTCAACGGCGAGATTGAAACAATGTTTCCAAAACAGTGCACAAAGGACGAATCATTGTTTGTAGTGAATGAAAGCGATGTAGCTACTGTTCCTGTTGAACAAATTGTCTCGTTATTGCCGACCCCTACAATATCATTAAAGGGAAACAGAGTGTTTTACAAATTAAAAATGCCGAAAAATTAAATTACTATTTTTCAAAGCCACTCATAGTGTAAGTCAAGTTTAAATGTCAAACAAAAGCCGATTTTGTGATTTGAACTTTTATGGGTCGTCTTTTAAGTATTGTCGTATAACTACAGTATTGTTGATTGTAGTATTCGAAATTTTATTGCACTTGTATACAATTATTGCTCTGAAGTCTTTTATGTTGCGAACCAATGTGCTTTCAGTTTAAAAGTGGAATTAATTTTGAAGGTTTAAGGCAATTTCGTTTATAAAATCTTAAAATAGTATGACTTTTGTCTTAATGTTTTTTTTAGAAGATTTTTTTCGTTTCAATGTTTTAACATTATTTTATTATTAGGAATAAAGTTTTTAGTATTTAAGTTGGCCGTACGTTATTTTACGCTTAAAAGCCTTTGAAGATTTTCTGTTTTGACTAAATTTTCAGATAGAACAAATGCAAGTAGAAACTTCCAAGGGCATTGTAACCCTCGCAACATGAATAAAAGGGCGTCGGTTGCCATACCAGGACCTTTTCCTAGCGGACCAAGATCTTGAAAACCTTCAATAATATCTTTGTTTTCATTGAATTTAAAGTTTTTTTTTTTAAATTGACAGCTCATCCCACATTAGAATACAGTCTTTTTCATATTCTTCCATTGTACTAACTATCTGCGAAAGTTTTTCAAACAGCTCATCACAAAATCCTGCACTTAAATGTATACATTTATCCATCTACCAATCGTCTTGACACTAGGCAGTTTGAATCCTTGACGTAACAAAAATTTGTATGTGCTTGGGGATTTATAATAAAGAGAAAGTGAAGTGTTTTTTTTCACACTTGGTCCAAGCTCTCTTGTCTACATGAAGAATTTGCATTCTTACGAAAACAAGAACCATTCCCTTCAATAATGTTGACAGATTTTCCAACAAAACTTGTTTTGTAATATTTTACGTTTTCTATTGAGCCTCTCGATGCGTCTTTCATGTGCAGATTTTGCATTTAACTTGCTACCGGCCACTCCAAAGTTATTGTTCTTCTTGGGAGATGACATGCGTGTTTCATTATTTAGTGTTTGGTTTGGCTCCGATCTTGGCAATGCATTTCTGTACTACTGTTTTTTCGTTTCATTTTTGAATTGGTTGTTTTCGAAATGTTTTCCACAAATCCTCTTTACCAATGCTTTTTATACAGGATAGTCATCCCTTCCAATTCTTTTGAGCCATTCAATGCATCTACAAACAAAAATAGCTAAATTAAAAATCGTAACTTACATTTTGTATTTTTAAATACTATTAACATAAGCGTAAGAAATATTATTATACCAATGAGAGCTCAGCATTGAACGGAAGTAGTATCTTCATACAAATTAAACAACTCACACATCAGCTGATTGTACCCATAAGATTCCTATTGTACCTAACCTCAAACGTCCTTTAATACGTTATAAATACAAGTGTATCATCTACTGTGAGTTATTTATTTATATCAACATATCCAAAATGTCGATTAGCTCACTTGATCTTTAATTCACCTATTTAGTATGGTTATTATCAGTTAAAGAGGAATTAATGTTTTTGTACCTAACCTCAAAAACTAATTGTGTTACGAAGACAAGCAACGTCGAGCGTGGTCACTACTTTGATGGGTGACCGCTTGGGAACACCACGTTTATAGTAGACATGTCGTAGCTACATGCTGTAATTGGGCACTTCATGAAGTGTCCAGCGCTAACCGGGCACTTCATGAAGTGCCCATCTCGCCTGGGCACATAGTGTAATTGAATGGTTTCATGAAAAATTACAGTATGTGACCAGCAAAACTGGGCACTTCATGAAGTGCCCAACGCTCGTTGGGCACGTGCTGTAATTATTTCTTTTACACTGTGTGTCCAAATTAGATGCTGGACACTTGATGTAAACACGTAAAACTGCTGTTTACGTTGCTGTTGTTAGTATCCTATGTATTATTTCAAACAATACAGAATACAATCATTTTAAAATAATTTTGTAAAACATTAAGAATAAGATTGTCTTAGTCTTTACCAGACAATAATTCTTGCCTGTATGTTTTATCGTGGTTTCTTCTGTCTTCTGAATTATGCTGGCTACACATAATTATTAAAATTACTATTATTGAAACAACAAACGGTTGTTTGAATAAAAATATTATTAGTGATAAGAATAATAATATTAATAGTGATGCGTAGCCAAAATAACTTAGAAAACACAAACCAGGCAATTCAGTCAATTTAAATGCTATGCTTTAATGAAATAAAATACATGAAACACTTTACCTATTACATTTATATGTGACATAACACATAAATGTTAACATTAACCTATTTTTTCATGTTTTAATTTATTAACTTCTTACACACTCACCCTCTATAAACTTATAATAGATTAAAATATAGCATAGTAAAACAAATTTACACAAAGAGTCATAAGAGTCTTTGAAAGATAATAAAAAATTCTTTAGTTTCTTATTGTTATAGAAATTGAAAACATAACATCATTACATCAAGCTTTTTCTATGTGATTATCTTTATTTGTTTATAGAACATTAAAAAACGTGTATCCTATTTTCTTGACAGCTTTTCGAAAATTTGCCTTTTATTATATTCCTACTGGCATCAGTAGCTTAAAAATCTTAAGTTTATATTATTAACTCAAATATTTGGAAATTCCTATGAAGAATCGTCTAAAGGGATAACCTATGAATGTTAAACGTTATTCAAAAGTTATGGGGGGCAGAGGTTCTAGATTGGTTACTAGAAAATTCTAGCGGTTCGGTTTTTAATCATTACCTTTTTTTATAGCATATTACCTATAATTTAGAATAGAATATCTTTATTTGACTTTATTCACAAGTACATTGTGTAATGGACTTCGTATGAACAAATAGATTATTTTTATATGGAATAATACAATACTATATACTACTGTTTGACTTAAAGGCTAAATCTACAACTTGATATCCAAGCGGTGGGGTTTTTTGCTAGTTTATTTAACACCTCCTCGCTATCAACTGGTATGTCCTTATGCACATACAACAATGCCAAGCCGTTAAGTCTAGTCTCTGTTGTCGTGTTTCTAAGATAGCATTTCAAATACTTCAAAGTCGAAAATGACCGCTCAGCAGTACAAGAAGTCACTTGCAAAGTCGCCAAAAGTTGTAAAGTTTGTGTACTGAAGGGTACATTGATATATTGCAAACATGAAAAGCCTCTACTGCATTGATTTTTATACCTCTTGTTTCCCAGCTTAAAGCTTTCTCTTCTGTCTTCGTCAATTTGACCATTTTTTATAGCGCATTACCTATAATTTAGAATAGAATATCTTTATTTGTCTTTATTCACAAGTACATTGTGTAATGGACTTCGTCTGAATAAATAGATTATTTTTATATGGAATAATACAATACTATATACTACTGTTTGTTTATAACTATTTGAAACCCACAATATTTATATTAAGCTTTAAACCAATTATAAGTGTTCATGTTTTTATCCTAGATTAAGATTGTTAACTGTTTATTTTAGTCTGAACTCAACTCATACAGGAACAAATTCATTGTCCAAATATAGCGTAAATTAATTGTATTTTCAAAAGGCGTATGCAAATAAAAGATATTTTGATTTGAAGAAATAAATAATAAATATTAAAAGGTTTAATAGCAAACAGTAACATTGGCTACTTTAACACGGACACTGGGATTTATGTAAACATTAGGATTGGCTTTGACAAAGATTTAAAATCGACTGCCCAACGTGCCTCAATAGTTACACCATGTGTCCAATGAGCATTGGGCATTTCATGAAGTGTCCAGTTTTGTTGGGCAGATGCTTAATTTTGATCGAAATAATCAAGTTACACTATGTGCCCAAGCGCGCTGGGCACTTCATGAAGTGCCCGGGCTGCGTTGGGCTCTTCATGAAGTGCCCAATTACAGCAAGTGGCTACGACAGATACATTTTAAATATGGTAAGTTAATTTTTAACTCGCTTCGCTCGTGTTCTAACTTACATCTCACTCGTGGTTTAAAGGCATTCATAATACAATCGTTGCATAAACTACTATTATATTTGTGAATTTATCTCTGCATTTGCAACAAAAACATCATTGGCCGCTTATTATGTCAAAGTAATATATTTACCCCTTTCACCTTGACTTTTCAGAAGGTAATCTTTGAAATGTCACTCCAGCATCAGTCCGGGCATCGGAAGCACTTGTAATGTGCCGGCATGTTATTTACTGTGTCCTAAAAGTTTTTAGTATGATTAGTCTTAAATTTTCTCTGAATGATTTATAAATCTAGTGGTTTTTTAGAAACTTGACAGAAATATGTATTCATATATCTAAATAACTTATCCTTTTACGCATAAGAGGAAATAATAAAAAGTTATATCATTCAATTTTTTGTTCCAAGTTTTCATTTCTCTTTGGTCCAGTTTATCTATCTATATGTTTAGGGTCATGGTGCAAATCTAATTGTAAATCGGAATAAACAATCTATTAGTACAGTGAAACACTTATTAATCGTCATTGTCGAAGTAGAGAGAGCTACAGAAAAAAAGATAAAAGTGAATGTATACAGATTGTTACAAGACAATAATTAATTAATTGATCGATTATTGGAACGATAACTAAGAAACTACCTAAAAGACAAATAACATAATGTAGTTTGCGACTAAATAAAGGTCACCACTTTTTGGAAGGCTGTAGGCACCTCAGGGGCCCGCATACTGATGTTAGCCTAGGGCCGCGCCGACCGTAAATCCTGCACTGGTTAACTGAGCAGTATAAGATGAGTGTGATTCGAACAATCAGGCTTAATTACAATGAAAGTATACTCAAAAATGGTTTAAACTACTTTAAAATAGTATTGTTTTGTTATTACGGAAAATATTTAATAAAACTTACCTTTAATTCCCGTAAAACATTCAAAAAATTATATTTTGCCGCCTCACATATCTTCTAATTCTGTAGAATACACATTTTCGAGATAAATAACAATAACAAACAACATTCAAATTATTTCAGCCACCTGTTTGATTCCAGAAAGTCAGCTTGATCCGTAAATTGCTGTAACACTTCCAATTGGACTGAACGACACCATCTCTTTTTCTGCAGCGGGAACTACATTCTTCCATAAGGTGGGTGTCCCTACTTATGGAAGAATGTAGTCCCCGCTGCAGGAATTAGAGGGTTCTGTATACATTGAATGAGCTGGGCGTAGACATGAGCGCGCTACTGCTACCTGGCGGAAACGACGTGAAACTCCACAACTTCCTCTTTCGAACAGTATATTGTTCGATCACATTGGATTCATAGATGAATAGCTATGATTTTTCTAAATCGGATGATTCTTTTTAACACACCCTGTATATATTTTAACGATCAGCAGTTATAGCGTTGTTCTCTAGCTAGCCATGCATTACTTTGGAAGGTCTGTACGCTAGGCGCTTTTGTATCACCACCATCATATTTCACAATTACATATTTCAGTGTTCGATTATTGCGAAAAAGACTCAAATACAGTGAAACATCGAAACAGGAAGATAGAATTTCTAACAACAATTATCAATATCCTTCATTTGAGAGTTGTGATATATCAATAACACAAACCGCCCCCTAACCTTCGACTGACCAGAATGAACAACTCGATCTGACCTTGTCGTCTGCATTTAACCAGGCCTCAAGTGTGAATGTAGTGAATATAACACCATCTCATGCATCCGCACCTTCAACCCTAAATAAATGTTATGTTAATTGATCCCATTAACATATATCATTTGACAATATCATTCCGATTATTTTATAAAAGAGGTTTTTAGGGGCCGGCATTAAGAGTTAGACGTAGAATAAACTGATTTCATAAATCATTTTTGCTATTTTTGTATTGTCAAACATGCAATTAAATGACTTTATTTCCCAACAGATGTTACAAATCAGATTTTGCCACCGTATTCAGCAGAAATCCACCAGTGGTCTGATTGAAAAATCTCTCAACTTGTCTCAAGTAGCCATTGTACGAAGGCTTCGATTTACTTGTATAGTTTCTTTCGTCTTCACTAGCTTTAAAGCGTCTTGGAGGGGTTATCTTCTTCATGCAGTGCCCTTTTACGAACGGTATATGCGTATCATGCAGTATATCGATTTCGACATCCCATCCACCGAATAAGACTTTTTTTTAATAAATCCAGATCATCGCATTTAAAACTGAAAAATTTATTCAGATTCTTTAAAATGACTTCACGGTCGTCAAGCGTCTATAGCAAGTCACCCAATGTGTTGATGACGACTTTCATCTGGTCGATGGTCAATATCTCGTACAGACTGAATGGTATTGTATGTTCGGAAGATCTAATTAAAAATTTAAAAACCTCGTCTTTTATTCTCCCTCTATCATCTACAATGTGCAGGTTGGTCGGTTTGAAATAACATCAACGTTGAGTGAGAGTAATATTGCTTAATACATTTGAAAGGTATATCATTTCTTTCCAGCAAACTTTTTTTGTAACAAAAGATAATAATCCCTGCATTCTTCCTTTAAGTAGAAGTGCATGAAGTCGGAGTCTTTTATAAAACTCTTACAATGAATATCGTATGAAGGTGCCATTTCTCTATCTGATCCGTCACTTGGTAGAAATATTTACGTAGATATAAAATGTTTTCCCTCAAATATCGTACCATCAATGTTGGGCGGATACGTTTGGCAGCCATTATTTTTTTATGATGTTATAATCGCCGTTTAGCATAGGTATTACATATATCAAATTCAAAATGTCACTTACATCCAGGAACTGAAAAACCATCATTATTCTCTGGTATCGATAAATCTAGCATTTTTGCTTTCTATCCTTTTATAATTGTATCAATAAGAAACAAGCAAACGTACTCGCATGAAAATCCCGCACTCGCTTTCGCTCGCGCGGAAACTATCATGCTCGTCCGGCAAAATAATTAAGAACAATGCCGTGCACGATAGTTGACTGATCAGTGTTTCTCAAACTGTGGGTATTTGTACACGTTGATGCCAACTGAGTCGACACAATCCCCTCAGCCTCACCCGACAAAACTCTGTGACGTCAGAGACCAGTCCCCTTGCCCTCCCCACCACTTCAGGCGCAAGCACGCACACACAGAGAGAGAATATTTTTTAACCGTGGAAGACTGGATAGTGTTGTACAAAGTCTTCTATCATTTGATTCAATTTTTAGAAGTTTGTGATATTTTTAATCTTGTTTGCGCACTTCCTCTGATAAACAGTGATAGTAATGTTGTACAGACTGTAATGAATGTGAAATGCATACTTCATTCACTGATGTTTGGAATTTACTGAGAGAAAAAGCCGTATGAAACCTACTGAAATACGTATGAATCCTACTTAAAGGGTGCTAAAACGAGGACAGACTGCCGTCTGTATGTTTCACCATGCCACGACATGGTAAAACACCAGTTCTGAAGCAGTATGTTTTACACGTACAGCAGTACTTGTGCTCATGACGTCACAACCAGTGACGTCATGGATACCCAATGCCGGGCTGGATTCCACACACTGCTTGCAGTCAGAAACCGTGCTTGGCTGGACCCCACTCACTGCTTGCAGTATGAAACACCATGCCTGGCTGGACTCTACTCTCTGCTTGCAGTAAGAAACACAATGCCGGGCTGTATTCCACACACTGCTTGCAGTAAGAAACGCCGTGCTTGGCTGGACTCTACTCCACTGCTTGCAGTATGAAACACCATGCCTGGCTGGACTCCACATACTGCCTGCAGTATGTAACACCATGCCTGGCAGGACTCCACACAAGGCTTGCAGTATGTAACTCCATGCCTGGCTGGACTCCACAGACTGCTTGTAATATGAAACACAATGCCTGGCTGTACTCCACATACTGCTTGCAGTATGAAATACCATGCCTGGCTGGACTCTACTCACTGCTTGCAGTATGAAACACAATGCTTGGCTGGACTCTACACCCTGCTTGCAGTATGAAACACCATACCTGGCAGTCATTGTTGAGTTATTTCCACTTAACTTTCACCACTGTAAAATGTTTGGCCGCCATCTTGGATCCGCCATTTTGAAATGAGGTCAGTTATTTCAAATAAGAAGATTGTATTGTGACCCATCATTTTAAACTAACTTTTTACGCCGAATTCAATGCCGCAACCCGTTTTTAGTTATAACATTTAGTTTTTGAAAAAAACATTTTTTAAGATTTTTTAGAAAATTGTCAATATCATGAAAACTAAAAACGACAATTAAAAACGGGTTGCGGCATTGAATTCGGCGTATAAAGTTAGTTTGAAGTGATGGGTCACAATACCATCTTCTAATTTGAAATTACTTACCTTATTTCAAAATGGCGGATCCAAGATGGCGGCCAAAAAGTTTACATGGGTGAAAGTTAAGTAGAAATAACTCAATAAAGACTGATGGTGGTTATTCATCACTATCTAGCATTATTTTGTGGTTATAGGCCTATTTTATCAATCTGTAATATTTAAATTAGTTGAAAATAAATAAATTTAAAGTTCTCATATCTTGAGAACAAATCGAGATATTAAAAAATGGATTGCGGCATTGTAATCAGTGAAAAAATCTAGCTTAAAATGATGGGTCACAACACTACTTTACTTTTCAAAAATTTATTTTGGATCGCATATGGCGGATCCAACATGGCGGCCGAAAATGAGTACACCCTCAAAACGAGGTACTTGCTACCCAATAATGTTTGGGCGGGGTCTGGGATAGTTATTTTTAAAAATTAAAAAAATGTAAGGGGGGACAATTATTAAAACTCACCCTGTACCGAATAGTGCTAAGCAGTGTATTAAGTAAAAATAGGCATAAATATGTTCCTTTAGCAAAAAATTCCTTTAGTCTGAAGTCAGTGCAATAAGAGAGCTTACTATTGTTATAGACACAGTAATGAAAATAGTATATACATGAGATTTGATTCCAAAAACATTTTTTTAACAATAAACATAACAAACATTAAAAATTAAGTGCATTGTTATCAGTTGAAGTTAGTTTGGTATTAACTCATTAAGTTTATAGGTTTTTAATTAATTGTAATTAAATAATATTAACAGTATACTTGACTTTGATTGAAATTCATTGTTGATGATGGTGATTTATAATTTTTATTTTGATTCTTGCGGACATTTATAATCGCTGATAAGTAAAAAACAAGTTTCACAACATTTCGGGAAGACGGGAAAAGATTCCAGATCCTTAAACGTCATTAAACTTGATTTTACTTATCATTGATGGCAAATGTCCGCAACAATCAAAATATCAACCGTATTACTCAGAAAAATATAATAATTTAAAGTATCAGACTCCCTGATGTTGTAACAAGTTGGTTGAATAGCCATATGTGTTTGCATTATTGGCTTAAAAGAGATGGTTCCCTTATGCTGTATAAGCTGTCCTGTTGTGGTAAGAACATGCTGCTTTTCAGTTATTGATTTGTTTATTTACGTTTTTCTGGAATACTAATTATACTATAATTGGCATTGAATAGGGACTAAGTGTTGAATGACTAAAATAGCCTGTAACTTACTTTGGCCCACATTACACAATGAAATATTTCATCTAATATTTTATTAATGATTGGGTTATAACCCATCTATAGAATAGCAGTTATAGCTTACTGTCAAAATAAAAATTTAATTTTGAGTGGTCAAATGAAATCAATGATAAAAGTACTTATTTCAAAATTGTTAATAATGCTCCACATAATCAAAACAAATTCACAATAAAGTAAAGTTAAATGTTTTTGTGAATAAAGTTTTTAATTTTTAATCATTTTTAATAACAACTTAAGGCAGAATTTTTTGTATTTCAAATAATTATAACGCTAGGCTGCTTGAAGAAGATGATAAATAAATTAAACACATTTTTAAATAATTGCTTTATTAATATTCTCACCATAGAACACAATTTCAAATACCTAATTTTTATTGTATTATAATAACAATAATAAACAATTACATTAATTATAAAACTTAATAACTATTTAATAAAAATTACAACAAAAAATTCCTCCTTTGTAACAAAATTATTCTTTTAAAACATTTATGTTACTGTATCAATAATATTTCTACTACTAATATGATATTAGTAACCATAACGAAAAAAATCCTTACTGACAAAGTTCACGTTGTCTCCTACAACATGATTTTACCTAATAAATTAAACACATTTTAAAATAATGCCTTTATTTATATTCTCACCATCGAACACTATTTGAAATAACTCATTTTTATTGTATTATAGTAACAATATTAAAACAATAACATTAATTATAAAATACTTCATAAAAATTAGAAAAAAATATTCCTTTTAAACAATATAATTCTTTTAAAACATTTAAGTTATCAGACATCAGTAACCAGAACAAAAAAATCCTCATAGACAAAGTTCATGTTGTCTCCTACAACATGATTTTACCTAACACATTATTACTCCTAGTGAGACCTCTTGGTTGCCACATGTCATAAGCAGGAACTAATCGATAGGCATTCTAATTGTGACAAAATATTTTGAGTTTTCCATGACAGTAAAAGTATTTGTAACTAATGTAAAAAGAGCTCCTGGCTCAAGAAAGACTGATTCAAGAGTCTTTGAAACTTCATGGGCAAAATAATGAACATCAAAATCAATAGTTTTCATCATTGAACACTTTAAAAATACTTCATTCTCGTTTGTCACATAAATATTACTTACTTCTGCAAATACTGGATTGAAAGAATCAAGACAAACGTCAACTGTGACAATAGACGAAACCTGAATTTTGTTCCCTTTAATTGTAACCCAAGCAACATTAAAAACCTCTTTTTCTGTTAAGGCAAAATGTTTTTGTATAAGACTCTGAGTTTCGTTATCAATTTTCTTTTTTTTCGAAGAAGAAAAGCTGCCCTTCAGATTCCCACTCAATAAAACATTGTTTAAGACCAATTGATTTTTTAAAGCTACTGTTTTGCAAATATTCAGACGGTTGCATGAGACTCTAGAGGCAATCTTAGAAACACGATGTTTCGCCTCGAAACGCATGGTCCATACTTGAGTCAGGGGACCGTACTTTAATAACATATCCGGATAATGCACAAGAAAATGAAATTTAGGTGTTAGATGTGATTTTGTTGCACTAAGGTATGTCTCATTCAGACTTGCTATCAAGAATCTTAATTGATCAGCAGAATCTTTACAAACTCTAGGGTTGATTAATCTATCCATTATTTTACGTAGATAAAGGTATAATTCCCAGACAGTGTTATCAGTAGGAACATAATATCCGACAAGTAGACCAAAATATCTAACCAGAGTCATCATTTCTGAAGCAGAAGTTTTCAATTTAATGTTGTTGCCATTAAGAGAAACACAATTTGTAGGTTTAGAACCCGAGTCTGCTCCATAATCAAAACCAATTAATTTATTTTGTAAGGTGTTAAGTGATATCAGCTTGGAGTCTACTACTAGGTATTTAGAGATAAACGACATGATGTAACGACAACAACCTTCAAAGTAATCATGTAGTATATCTACAGAAACATTGTCAAAAATGGTAAAACTATGTAATGTATCAAGGAAAATACACTTTTCCTATATGCCTGTATTTGATACATCATTCAACAAAAGACCTTCATCATAATTTTTCTGATTCCTTAACAAATTTTTGTCTTCAAAAATCATTGTCTGTAGCTGTTCTTTGTTAACTAAACATATGCGGCAGCAGTAATTTGCAATGAAACTTTCCACAAAACTCAAGATGGAGTTTAGACCTAAATTATCTCCTGAAAGACAAACGACTGAAAATTTTACTCTACCCTGATATGCATCTGTATCAATCTCAATACCCGTTTCATAAAGAAAGTTCAGTTGTTCAATCACGTTTTGAAAGATCATTTTGTTGCCAAATTCTATTCTATCAGATGAATGAAATAAAGCTAGCATAAATATGTGATTCAATTTTGATACAAAATGAGTTGGCAAAAATGGAAGAGATAAATAAATTCCCCCCAATTTGTGAATACCAGCATTACTGCCTAATGGGTTTCCTGTCTCAAAATCATCATAGTATAAAATGAGGGGTAGGTAGAGGCTATCATTATTATCGTGTTTGGCTATGAAGCTTTTCCAAATACTACCTTGCATAATATTCTCAATCACGAAAGTGTTCTCATCCAAATGCTGTTTATAGGCTAAAATTTCTTTTAACAGGCCATCGATAGAAAGAAACTTTTGTAGGACTCCGGCCATTGGGATCATTTGCATTGTACATTTGACAGGAACAAGACTCATTCCATGATGGGTTGATTTATGGTCCAACCTTTCTCCAATCACTATTTCTGTTGGAGGAAACAATGTCCCTATTTGTTCAAAGAATTGAAACCTTTTGTATTCTGTTTTTAAGTCTAAAACAGCATTACTTGTTGCGTCTGAAACAACATTATTAATTATATTTTGGACTTCTTCAGACACAGAAACTCCTTCTTTCTCTAAGGCATCTTTTAAATTTTTTGATACTACTTTCCTAGAAAAATTTAGTAATTTTGATAGTTCATCTACGATTAATTGTACTGTACTTCGGGGAACGCTTAAAAAGCTGTAAAGCAATGATAAAAACACTGCTAAATGTGATTTAATTTTCTTTACTGGTTCAAAATAAATGTCATGATTGGTATCGGTACTGAGTCCAGCCAGAGTGAAGTCACTGGAAGTTGTACCTTCATGATCGGTGACCAAGTTAATTGGTGACGGCAAACGTTTTGGTAGGTTTTGATGTTTTGTTACGAGGTGCTTACGCAGCGAGTTTATTGCAGCAAAACTCCTATGACAGCCTACTTGACCACATTTAAATTCATAGGATGCTGCAAGTACTTTACAATTTTTTTTATGTGAGTTACAAGTCTATTTGCACTGCAAAATGATTTTTTGCACCCACTGCAGTTAAACATAGTTAAAGAAAGGTTGGACAATATCAAACTTTATAATATCAGACAATAACAGTAATAATCTTGAACAGCTACAGACAATGATGTTTTTTTACAAAGACTATGCAAGTGCATTGAAAAAATAATAATACTTATACTGAGTCAGGGGACCATATTTTAATAACATATCCGGATAATGCACGAGAAAGTATACCACATTACCTACCAAAGCTAGCATACATCATTCAACAAAAGACCTTTATCATAATTTTTCTAAACCACTAAGAGCCACAAAGAGCCAAGCAACATTAAAAACCTCTTTTTCTGTTAAGGCAAAATGTAGTTAGAACAAAAAAAATATGTTTTTGTTGGTCATATCTTAAAAATGAAGTAATTTTTCATTATTTGAAAACTTATTTCCTACTTTTAAAGAACTGGTTTTAAACAATTATTCAATTGAGCATCCCAGATCAGCCATTAAATGCAAAACCGACTGACATGATCTGTCGTACTTAGTTACGAATTTGTAGATGGCTCTTTGTAAAAAGTACCAAATGGCATATGATTCCTCCGGGTAGCAGGCACCTGTTGCATGAAACACCTTAAAACAAGCGTCAATTGCCTGAAGAGGTGACGTAAACTTGTAGAACGTATCTTCCACAACAACAAACGCAATGGATTTTGAGTCTAATTTTTCACTGACCAGCACTACCAACGGTTGGAATGTTCGTCCTTGGTCTTGAAGTCGTTTCTTTCTGGCAGCAACTGCTGTTTTAACATCTGCTTCAAGCCTCACACTTGTTACAAAGCCATCCCTTACCTCTGCTCGGGAAGGTCTCCAAATTTTTCCTTTTCCTTTACACCCATTTGGGACGTTTATTATGTATGGGATCAAGAGAACAGCCACAAGAGACTTACTTTCCAACCATTGATCTGGAAATGTCCATAAATGTTAAAAACCATCCATATTCAAGGAATGTCATGGTTGTAAAACCAGTTAATGCCTATTAAATGCCATAACAATATAACTTAGGAGCCATGCTCCTTCACTCAAATATATTTCGGTAATGATAAAAAACTTTGTGTCGAAAAATTATATAAAAAGAAAATGGCGGTTACAGTAGAGCGCCGGTTATCCGAACTAATTGGGGACAAGGGGTGTTCGGAAAACTGAATATTCGGATAATCGAACATGAAAAGACAACATCTTAAAATTATATATGTAACGTAATTCTTAGTAGTATAAAGGCTAAAAAAGTATCAAAGAAAAATTATTCACGTAATTTTATTATGAAATCTATCAGAATACATGGATATCCTGGCGCGACGGGAGTTTTGTTTGCCGCGTGAATTTGAATTGCTTAAGAATCATGTTCAAAATATGAATTATTACGGCGTTCGGTTAACCGACGGTTCGGATGATCGACGTTCGGATAATCGGCGCTCTACTGTACTAGCCTACGTAACATTCTTACACTCCAACCAAATAATAAAGTGTTCATTTTTTCGTCATGACAAAGGGCTTAATTAATTTAGCGAAGAAACTTCAGGAAAATCAAAATTATTATTAAATGTTGCCTTGAGATACTGATAGGCCAAAAAACTGAAATAGACACTATGTTGCACCTTGGTAAAAGAATACCATCTAGTCTTGGTAGGTATATTATCTCCAATCTTCAGCTTATTTGAAAGTATGAGTATACTTTTGTCGGGCGAAAGTATGACTCATCTGGAATCGTTCAATTCATAACAAAACGAGGAAACCCTTACTAACATATTTATGATAACCCAACCTAATATAACCGCCACAGCTCGCTGTATAAGGGTCGCCTCCGTATAATACCAAAGTACCCAAAAGGTGTAGGATATAAATATGATTTAACACAATTGATTACAACTGGATACATTAGTCTTTAATTGAAAGGAAATTTCAAAAAAGTAAAATCTATATTGATTGAAATTACACAACTCACCCTACTTTTATCATAATCTAACAACCATAGGTCATAAGGAAGCCGGTAAGTTATTGAGTGGCATTGGACCAGAACATATAATTGAATAAAAAAAAATATATAAATTCTTTAATTGGAGGCAAAATCGAGAAAAAATATAATTTGTGTGGTTTACAGAACTGCCATTAGCGTAATGTTAGTGGGGAGGTGCTCAAGTCATCTATAGCTCAAACGATAGCCTGTAACTCACATAATGTTCTTATACCGAAACATATCATATAACATAAAAATGCTGGAGCTACCGATCTTCAATTTTAAACAACTTGGCAAGATTATAATTTAAGTTGGTATTTTAGAGTGTGTTTGTACAACAGTAAAAAAAATTAAAAAAAAAGTAAAAAATCGGATCTGCTGATCCGAAGTGGAAATGGGGGAGTCTGCATCGGATCTACATTGAGATTTTCTGTGGTCTTTTGATCTACCATAAGTCGCTGGTTGTAGTTGTATTGTGATGTAACTTAGCTCCATTAAGTCAGTCAATAAAAAGCCTCAATATAACCTTAGTTCCTAGGCCCTTCCTAGGCTCAAAGTCTTAGCAAAGAAAAGTACTCATGTTAATTTTTCACACGGGCTTGCAGTTTGGCTTAGTATGGAAATAATAAGAATAAGAATTCTTCGAATAACAAATTCTTTGGCTATCCTAACAACTCTTGATAGATATACTGTACAACATAGGTAATTCGGTAGATGATATTTTAGAGTACTGTTAACAACATCCTTGGAACATATACGAGTAGGCCTATAACCAATTAAAAAAATTTTCAAATAAAACTAACTACACTTCGACTCTAAGGAAATTTATTGATGCAAATATATTTTGTAGGTTGTGTTGTTGAGAGAAATTCAGTTGATGAGAGACATTAAGTCTGTGACATTACAAATAAATGTCAAGTATTTTTTATGGTATATATTAATGGAATTAAGTTTATATCGAGTTAATGGCCGCGTAATGACCCACAGTTGCAATATGACAGAGGACATAGATTTTACGGTGACGACGTGTCCTAGAGACCATTAGCCACGAAACAACCAAGCAGATAATGTCGAGACTTACTGACAGGAATAAGAGATATTTGACACACACAAAATGTCCGAGCAATTTCCCAATGACGCTTTATGTCCAAGAAATGTTCTGGCCCAATTAAAAAAAACACACTTGCTTAAGATTTTTTGCAATTTTGCATATGTTTAGTGGGGCTTGAGCCCCCTGAGCCCCCCCCAAACTGAATACGCGCCTGACACCGATTATTTTTATTAACGTTAATAGATTGATTCCCCATCAAGTGATTGAGTTAGAAGGTCTTGAACCTGTAAGCAAGAGAGTAAAAATACAAGCTATATGTAATAGACCTTTTAATAAAAAAAAGTGAAAATGGTTTCAAAACCAAAACATGTGCCGCATATATATATATTTTTAAATTAAAAAATGGCACTCCGGTTATTTTTTAATGTTAATTTTATAAACCTTACCCACATAATAGAAATGAGTCTAGTTTTAATTTTTACAATAAAGTTATGATGTAGAATTGGTATTTCATGTATTTTATTTGTTTGTTATTTGTTAGAATTCAAAAAATTAATAATATTCAACACATTTTAAGGGTAACTGAATTGTGATATATGTACAGTTGATGCATTTTTTATGATTTCATGTGGGCCAATTCTATGAAACATGTTATAGTGTCTATTTAGCACATAAATTAAATTATGCTTACAGTAGACTCTCTCTTATCCTGACAGCTTTTAACTGGACTTTGGTTTAACCGGCTCACACTCCCAGAAGTGACATCTTTTTAACCGGACCATTCTTAACAACACATCAGTTAGATCAACCATGTTTAACCGGACATGATCAGCAGGAAATGTACAGTACTGTAATGACGATTCTCATGGGAAAGATTTGAGACAATTAATCTTGTGTCAAAATCAGAGTTTTGGCTTATACAGTATGCATTAGAGGCCTACAGTCATAATTAAACATGTTTTAGGGAACGTCGGTTTAACCAGAAAACTCATTATCGTTACGTGTCTCAGTCCAAAGGTCTTCATATATGAGGGATTCTACTATATACATTAGAGTATAGCCAACAATTTCAATATTACAAGTTGATTTTAAAAATAGAAATTTTAAACAATGTTAGGTAAAGAATTATCTGCATACTTCAAGGCTTACAAACATTAGTGATACTGTATCCATGAATATGGTTTACCATGGCCAATATATAGTGTAAAATTATTAGGCCTAAGTATATTTATACATCGGCTTCAACAACCCCAACATTATTCCCAACAACCCAATGCCCAAAAGTAATGTTTAAACTTATCGTGGGGTTATTTTCCAACTTTGAACTGCTTCAAACTGGTAGCGCCAAAAGCATCGCTTTGGGAAAAGGAAACCTGGACACACTATCAAATCCCAATCAAGACATCAGTCCAATCTTTTCTTACATCTTTCCCAAAAAAAAACGCCTTCAGAGGCGGTTGCCTACCTGCTACTTGGTAATTAGCAGATAGGCCTAACTCAGAATGTCCAAACCAAACAAAAATATTTTCATTGAAGGCCAGATCCTCATTGCAATACTTCAATCTAGAGACTTAAGTCTAAATAAATGACAAACTCAAGTAAGGTACTTACAAAGTTGTTGGGTATCGCTGGGGGTCTATTGTATGGTTTCTTGGTTGGAGTAGTGCTACATTCGCCTTTTTCAAGGACTGGAGGTGGGTCATTCAAATCTGATAAATGTTGGATTGGGATGTCCAAATCATTAGTTGATGATTTTACTGCTTCCAAGTTATAATCAGTTAAATAATTAGCTTCTGTCCCGGCAGTAATCCCTCTCAAAATTGTATCCGACAACACAATTGCTTCTTCATCACTCGTGAGAAACGAATTAGAAGCCTTTAAAAAAAATTGGGTAATTACTAATTTGTCAATAGTCTTAAGGTACTTTTTCAATTTTTTTTTATTTAAGAAATATGCAATTATTTTAAACCTTAGGCTTTTTTAATCACAGTTTATTTAATTTAACTGTTATTTGATAGACCTATTTGGCTACTTTTTTTGGTAAACTAAATTGTTATTATTTTTTCATAATAGCTTAGGGTAACAACCATACACTCCAATTACATTTTTTGCATAGGTAAAATGAAGTCAAATCATAAATTGACTCAACAAGTACCCTACATTATAAAAGTACACAGTTACAAAGTTTTTTAATTATAAAAGTACACAGTAGATATTTAGAAAGAAATATATTTTTTAGAATAAATAAAGGGCTACTGGGATCAAAATTTACTATCATCCTCCACTAAAGTTAGGGACTGTCTATATAGGCCTACAGTAGGTATTCCTAAAGAATAAGTATTAGGTAGGCTTACCATATATTTTTCATTGATACTGAGGACAAGCCTTTAAAAAAATTAGGACAATCTTCAAAAAAGGAGGACATGTTAAAAGTGGGGACAAATAGTATGATTTTTTAAAACAATTGATACATTTATCAATGTTAATGAACATTTTAGCGAATTTCCTCTGGAATAAGCTATTACCGTAGTTTTAACAGAATGGACAAAAAATATCCGTTCAGGATAACCTCAGAAATCATATTAATTTTTAAATCAGGCCCAATTGATAGCTGTTTATGTGATCTTTCTGTATGTGAAGTGAGATTATCTCGAAAATGCATTTTTACCTGAAAAAATCATTATTTGTTTCAAAATTTAACAGGGGCTATGTGGGTAATAGTATTTTCATATTTGGAGTATCCGTTAACACGATAACTCTTGTAAAAATTGTCTGATCGTGACAAAATTTAGTACAGACATGTAAAACTAGGTTCTCTTGAACGAGTTCGTAAACTGGCCAGATTGACATATCCAAAGTTGGGTAACGGCTGTTTTTACTTTATTTCATTTAAAGTAATCCATAAAAAGTTATTAAATCTTGAAATCCTGTTAAAATACGAAATAGGTTCCTTTCTGCTGAAAAACTATGGACTATTTTTAAAATCGCGGACATTTTACGACAGCAAACATTTTCGCGGACAAGTATTAAAAAAGAGGACTGTCCTCAGTAATCGCGGATGTCTGGTAAGCCTAGTATTAGGTCTAACAAAAGTGAATTGGTCACTATTTTTCAAGCAAGTTACAATTAGTTATTAAGGTCATAGGAATAGTTTAGATACACTTTTTACAAAAAGGAAAAATGAAGATTGTTTATTTAAATTATTATTATGTGTATTTCAACGCCAATAGCATTTTTTAACATTTTGATCAGGAAAGGGCCAAAATCGGATATTGTTACTATCTAAGGGCGACCTTTGGTTAGATAGCATCATTAATTCATAACCCAATGATAAATGGCAAACAACTGGACCCAGTTTCGATCCTGTCAGGAATCAAACCGGCGACCCTCAGGTTTATTTAGAAATAGCCTACATCTGTTTTGCATTTTTTTTTAATTTTTGATGACTCATAAATATACATTAGAACTATACGGACACTGACAATTCGAAAACCTCTACGTAAATTTTGTCTGTTCCTTAAAAAATATGTAAGTAGCCTAATATTAAAAGAACTCGCTTCGCTCGCTGGGGGCTCCGCCCCCAGGCCCCCGTTTGTGTTCTCCCGCAGTTGAACAATACTCCGCCCCCAGGCCTCCCATTATGAGTCCCAAAGAAGGGGGTTTTGATTTTGAAAAGACACAAGACCAAATTAATTTAATTGTTTCGGTTGAAATTCCTACCTCAAGATATCTTAACATGGTAAAAACCACCAGTGCAATTGTAAACTCATTGCAAGTTCAGATTTAGAGAACTTTTTCATTGAGTTGAAATGGGGTTAAGTTGGCGAGTAGCTTTTGCCTCTGATAACACCGGGCCAGGTGTGAGACAAAATTGTTATTTTAAAATAGTATTGCCAAACTTTTGAATAGTACTTGATTTTTCTTCTTTTATTGGCGGGATTAGGGGTCGAAAGCATTTAGAAATGACAAATAACTTAGGGTTATTCATGGGAGATGATAATAACAAATCCCTTCGGAAAAATTGGGCCTCTCAATCAAATAATATTTTTTTTAACAAGAGAAAATTTCAAAATATAAAGGTTCACCTTAAGACACGTATTTTAAAAGTTAAAACGGGGTAAAATCGGCGATAAACCTCTGATAAACCTGAGGGGTAAAAATCCCTCGGGTGAGGAGGGTTTGGATATAAAAGTCGCAAGGGAAAGTTATTAAAACTATGTACGAATTCTCGGCACAAGATATGTTGGGGTTCGTGAGGATGTTTGGTGGTGGGGGTTGTTGGTTGTGGAAGGTAAATTATTTGAACGGGGAGAGGGTCCGGGGGCCAGGGGGTTAGGCAAAAGTATTTGTTTAGAAATAACAATGTCAAACATTTGCTTCATTTTTTGGTTGTATGAAGGGGTTGCATAGGGTGAGAAATGGCCAAAGACTCCGCTTAAACGTGGGCGTTGACACCGAGTAATCTCAAACTTGGGTCTCTAATTTAAAGAATATATTAGAAAAAACCACGAGGAAAATTCAAATTTAATGAAAGTTAAACTTTAGGACTCTTTTAGTGGTTGAAACGAAATAAATTGGCGAATGACCATTGATAGAGGCCTAAACCTGAGCGGTAAAACTGACTCTCTCCATGTCTAAACTTTGAATCAAAATAAAAAATAAACTCACAAAAACAAAAAAAAAGAAGAAATTTACAAACAAATTTATTTCAGGGCCCATTTTAGGAGTGAAGGAGGTGAGATAGGGCAAAATATCCGAAAATAAAAACCAAAATTGTAGAAAAACTAATTGAAATAAATACAGTATTGATCTTTGTTTTCGATAGGACCACTAGTTTGATGGTTGTTAATTATTTGAAGGGGAAGAGGGTCGGGGGCCAGGGGGTTAGGCAAAAGTATTTGTATAGAAATAACAATGCAAATATTTGAAAGTAGTTTAATTTGCTTCATTTATTGGTTGTATGTAGGGGTTGAAAGGGGTGAGAGAATTCCAATGACTTCGCTTAAACGTGGGCGGGGACACTGAGTAATACCAAGTCAAAACTTGGGTCTATCATTTAAGAATATATTAGAAAAACCCTCGAGGAAATTTCAAATTTGATGAAAGTTCAACTTTAGGACTCTTTTTAGGAGTTGAAACGGAAGAAACTGGCGAATGACCTTTGATGAGGTGTAAACCTGAACGGTAAAACTGACTCTCGTCATGTCAAAACTTACAATCAAGATTAAAAATTATCTAACAAGTAAAGAAAAAACCAAAAGATAAAGAGGAAAATAAAAAACAACCTGTTTTGAGGGCCCATGTAAAGGGTGAAAGAGGTGAGATCGAGCAAAATATCCGAAAATAAAAACATAAATTGTTGAAAAATGTATTTAATTACAGTATTGATCTTTGTTTTTCGATAGGATAACTAGTTAAGTCATATTTTGTTACAGCTTAGCCATTTATTAGTTAGGGACGTGAATGTTGATGTAAACTATTCCTTATTTAATGCCATTTTCAGTAACGCTGGTGGTTTAAATTATTCGGATTTCCAGTCGCCAAACATACCGCCCTTTGAGTTTTGGACGTTGAGTTTCCTGAAGAGTAAGGTTTTTGCTTCGATAACCACCTTTGTCAGAAAACATGGCATTAAATTAAGAGTCGTTCTCTACAATATTTGCTTACAAAATAACTGAATAATACAAATAACAAAGATCGGATTTTTGTTTAATGTTTTGATATAGAGTTTGTTCAGGCATTTGCCATCACTAATTAGTGAAAACTAACCAGTTTGGAAGATTTTTTACTGACCACCCTTCATTATATAAATTGGGCATTAACAGAGAGAAAGATGTGTTGAATCAATACAAATATTTTGTTTCGACGGGTGCTCTAATATTAAAATTGTAAATATAAAACATTGGAGAAATTTCAAGTCGACAAAAACGAGCTGCATTTTCACAATAACGTAAAATAGAACTATATCTAAGCGCGGCAAAACAGAACCAGAGAACCACACTACCAGATGAGTCTTATCTGATTTGGGCACGTACTGCATTACCGCCGGTATGAAGTGAAAACAGCGAGAACCTAAAAGTAAAATCATTGTTTTAAGTACAATTAGCGCATGAAAGAATCATACGATTGAAGTATTTTCAGGCTTAAAACATCAACGTTGCTGGTAAAGAATATTTATTTATAAAAGTTATTTATTATAATTTTTACCGTTAAGAAACACATTAGCAGTTATGAAAGCTGCATTAAACAGCAACTTAAAAGAACATGTCAGGTGGGTTTTACGAGGCAAATTTCAAAGATTTTTTAGCTTTATATGCATTTTTATGTTAAGAACTAATTATATTATTGGTGATTTGTAACGAATATGCTATAAAGACGATTAGAACCAAATTTCTGCCCTATACGTTTAATATCAAGCCAACTGGAGCTGGAAAACCAAAGGAAAATCTTCGAAAATTGGAATTTCTAGAGCAATCTAAGGGTGAAGGAGACGAGATAGGGCAAAAAGTCATAGGACCAAAGTTGTAGATCGTGAAAAATCCGTGACACGTGGTGCAGTCCGTTTTTCGATAGGACCATCCGTTCGGCCACTAGAGCTCAAAATAACAGTTGTTTGAAAAAGGCTTATTTTAACGATTTTTTTATAATTTTTTTGAGGGAGTTAAAATTTAAAATTGTGGGTTTTGATATTTTTCCCCGTATTTTGAATTAATGAGGAACGTCCGTGCCAAATTTCAGGTTCCTAGCTCATCTGGAAGTAGAAAAGAATTCGTATCCTTAATCAGTTACACAAGCGGCCGTATATATATTAGAATAATAGGGTCGCTGGAATTGTACCCCCCTGGATATTGCAACCCTGAGTAATACACCGATGACTCAAAATATTTTTAGTACATTATGCAGTCTTTGAAATTGAAATATTGTCTTCTAAAGTTTCTACATTTTGAATTCTGTTATAGCTGTAATTTGAAACACTAACTCTTGTAATCAAACTCAACCTCTACAGTTCAAACGGAGATCACCGCAAGTTAAGCCTCTAAAATATTTGAATGAAGCAAAAAAAACCTTTTGAAATTTCAACCAAGCAAAAAACCTTTTGAAATTTGAAGTAAGCAAAAAACCTTTTAAAATTTGAACCAAGCAAAAATAACCTTTTGAAACATAGTTTTATTTATTAACTATTTTATCATAGTTCATGAAAAAGACATTTTATTTAGTTTTTAAGCTTTGTATAAGTTTATCACAACAAACCCAACCATGAAAATGGCAATTGGGCTCAATAAATAAATAAATAAATAAATAAATAAATAAACATGAACTAGTGCAATCCTGTATTTTGAATCGCATTGCAAGTTTTCTTTGCTATGTTGAGTGTGCTTGTAAACAGACTGACCTCGATAAATCGAATTTCCTTCAGAATAACCTCTGAAGGTAGCAAAACCCCTCAGTATTTCAAACTTTCTATGATTTGAATTAAATTTACTGTAACCTGACTGAAAATTCAGCATTAATCAGTTAAGTATTTTTCAATATCATATTCAATGTTAGGTTACATTAAGATTGTAAATACGTACAGTTTCGTTTTCTAAGGCAGCTTCTAAATTCTGATTCCAAATCTTCAAGTTTTCTCTTAGTTTTGATCTTTGCCCAATTGGTTTGACTAATGATTCCAAGTCCTTTTCTGTAAGAACTTTCAATGCAACGGTATCAATTTGGTGCTCTAAAAAAAGGGTAAAAATTAGACTTGGTTTAATAAAAATGTAATGTACCACTAAAATGAGTTTAAACACAAGTGATATAGGCCTACAGTAATAATAGGCTACCGCAAATAATACGGTTTAACATGGTATGAAGATGCCCCTACCGTAGGTCTATTTCTTTTTTAGTCAAACTGCTCTTTGATATTTTTTCAAATATTATTCAAATATTTGACCAAACAAATCAAATTTTAATCAGAGTAATTTTCCTGAGAGATCAGTTTTTAAACAAGATTGGTTAACTTTGCAAGCTTTTTTTCACAATATGGAGGAAAAATATTGTTTTACTAGAATCATTAAATTTATGTATTTTATTAACAGAATACACCCATTACAAGTTCTACAAAATTACTTTTAAAAACATCACGTCAGTTTCACTTTCCTGAGAATCGCCCAAATACAGTAGTTTATCAAATATCTCACGTAAATAAGTTATAACAAACTTTAATCAAACAGTCTAAGTTAATGGATGCTAACCAAAATCCATATTAAACTAAGATCCCTGCGGTATTGTATTTAAACGTTACCGATAACAAAAATGAACAAATTCACATCAACTGCCATTTTGTAATTTGATAAAATTACCTATATAAATTCATTTTACTGATAATCAAATACTCTCACACCGAAGCCTAACGAAAAAATCAATAAATGTAATCGAAGCAAACATCAAGTTATAAAAAAAAACTGTAGGCGAGTTATTGAAGATCAACTAATAACAGTACCAGTATAAATAATGGTAGATTGTTCAATATTGTTTTTGTAAACATCAACTCCAGGTGTTGATATTCGTTCCAATCATCTGCTCTAGGAGCGAGCCCCCTTGGGCAAAAAATTAGATACAGAACTTGTAGGCCTACCTAATAACGTAGGCTTACGGTAACCTTAAAATTTATACTGCGGTAACCTAACAGATTTAGAGCCAAGGCCTACTGAGCTGCATGACTAGTTAGTATCCTAAGTGTTCTGGTTTTTAAACATTATTGCCACAGACTACATTCTTCAATCCTAGGCCAATTGCATACTTGGCTCATCACCTTAGAAATCTTTGAATAAGTTATTTCGCTGTAGCCTAGACGATCGAAACGTATTATATTGAAACTTATTATTTTAGGTCTACTGGATTTTTGTTAAACCTTGGATGATATTCTCAAGCCTTAGAATAGGGGGTGGGCTATATTGTTTCAAGACAAAAATAATAGGCCTACTTTGCCATGATTCCTAAACATAACCCCAAAATTGTTTTAGATTTTATTAAAGTTTATTGATAATCGGGGCATTAGAATATTTGATTTAAATTACACCACTGATTTATGGCTTATGTCTACTTCCCTGATCTAAATAATGTGAATAGTCTTACCTGCAAACAATGGGATGAGCTCGCTCAATCCCCACTCCCCAAGTAAGAATCTGCACTCTTCGTCCATTGCTCTATAAATCCAACGATAAACTACCAACTACCTGACTGCCTCTCTTTCTTTGTCTAAAAGGAGGGAAGAAGGGAACGGAAATGGAACTGTACTGCTTTACGTCCAAATACACAGTCCAGTTTTCAAAACTGTATGAAACATACGGCTTTGCGCTTGCTACGTATGAAACATACTGATAGCATTGTGAACCACAATGCTATCATTTTGACTAGTGCAATCTGACTGCAATCTGGCAATTCACTGTTTTTTACTGCAAACATGGCGAAACACCATTATTTCCGTAAGATTCATACGTACTGGTTAGATATCTCTGAAATACAATGCTGTGCAGTCAGATTGTTATGACGTCACGGATTAGTCTAGAACAGCAATGGTAATTCATACGTCCCGAATGTAGAGGCAGTACGTAACATCATTATATACGTAGGTCTTGCCATTATCCTGTTATTTCTGTAATAGAATGCCGTGGCATGGTGAAACACAATGCCGCTTTTTTGCTAGCATGGTGTTTCCTACTTACTAACGGTGAAACAGACGTATTTACGTATGTAACGTACAGTAGCATGCTAATGTTGATTTACCATGCCGACTAGACTAAACATTTTTCTCAGTGTGATGGTTCATGTAACACATCACTATACACATTGCTGAATTTAAAATGGAAAACACAATCAATTATTAGGAATATGTCAAAAATATCCAGAACCGATGAGGTAAGTTACAGACAAATCACGGGCCGACATGATAAGTTTGACTTACTTTGAACCGACACGGTAGCAAACCATTCGGACTGCAACCATCAACTGCCAGGCCCTAGTGGAGACCCTCCTTATATGGGCGCGCGCATGCCGGCGGAGCTGCGAGGAAGGAAGGATTGGGGGGGGGGAAGGTGAAGGCTTAAGAGACTCTGAATTTTCAATTCTGCGCTAATGTATGAAGTCAATCTAAATAAACACAAAGATATATTTGATGTTTAAAAAATATTAATCCTTGATAACTAATTTTAATAATAAAATGAAAGCTTAACAAACAACTGGAAATAGCTATCAGGCATAAAGGTTGTGATGGCAAAAAAAAGAAGATGGAAAACGGAAAAGATATCAAAGAAACTTTTGCATTTTTTGTGATAGTTTAATAACCTATTTCAATCCACATATTGAAAGAAAACATTTTGAACAACTAGAAGATGCAAAGGCTCTTGCATTACCCTCTAAGTCCAAAGAAAGACAACTTTTTTTCAAAATTGATAAAGAAAGGAAACTTTTATCATAACAAGAAATTATTAGGGGAAAAAGGTGTACTTGTAGTTGGGTCAATCCATTAGAAGTGATCCAGGGTATGTTGCTTGACTATTTTTAAATAATATAAAACTTTCCAGGTTGTTTCCCTTATATCTCAAGACCATGACACCAAATTCAAAAAATCTTTTTCTTTGGTGGTTTACCTTTAACGGCTATTTTGGATTGGCTGTGCGCGCCCATTTCCGAAATTGCAAGGGTTTACAAGAATGTTCATAACTAATTAAGAATTTATCTTAGAAAGATTAAAACAAAACGATTTTCTTTATAATTTGAAGATGTTTAAAAAAAGGTTCAGTGGATGATTTGCCTTCTTGTGTATTGTCCTGGATAACTTCTTAAAAATGACAAAAACCCCACCAAAAGCAATATTTTTGACCGTACTGTAAATAATGCAAATGGGTTTTCAAATTATATAAATACGGTCAGTGGCCGTACGGTCAGTGGAATAACTGATTCCAATTAAGAGGAGGTTGGAGAGTCAGGTGCTGCTAATAGAATGCAGCGGCGAAGCTTGAAATTTTTGCTCCGACAATGCACGAAATAGTGCATAATAATATTGTTGAAACTTTTCAAAAATATTAAATTAATGAAAATGTCGTAGACACACTTAATTAAACTAATATCTTTAGTCAATCATGCTGAAACAGCAAGCAACGGACACTCATACGTGTTAGTCATGGGGACAAGACAAATGACCAACTCGGCATTTGACCAATTGGTTTCCCCATCACGTAGGGACGGCTAGCCCCATAGACGCCCTTTGATCACCAGCTGTCAGACAGACTCCGGCCGGCGGGGCACACGGGAGACTTGTGGATCGCTATGATGTCCGGCAGGGCACACGGGAGACTTATGGACTGAACAGCAGCAGGTGTGCCAACCACATCAGAATATTCATGAATAATAATTATTGTATTTTCTGAATGATAATGTTATGGTTTAAGTGGTTTGATGTTAATATTTAATTCGAAAAAGATACAATTACAGTAATAAAAAACGATGATCTTATCTGATTTTTTACTATCTTTATTTAGGGTATAATGATTATTTTAAAATTTAAAGTTGTGTAAGTTAGAGAAAAGGGGAAACAAGGAATTAATGATCACAAAAAAGAAGATAGCGACGGAAAGAGCAAAATATTACAAACTTTGCATTCCATATTTATTTTATAGGAGAATTATTTATTTTCCATATTTATTTTTATCGAAGGTGGTGAAGTGGCAGATTTGATATTGTCAGCTGAGGGGTGATTTTAGATGTGTTTCTTATGGTCAAGGAACAAATTTGATTGCAATGTTTCACTGGAAACAGTTATTGTTTTTGGTTAAAGAGAAAATTTAATGAACGAAAGGTTACTCTACCAGGAAATACTATAAACAACATCCTATGATATGCTTTTATATTTTCCCCCAGCTCATAACACACAATGCAATGGGCCCATAAGGGCAGTTCAATAGGCCTAAAGATCATTGGAACTATTGGAAACCCTCATAGAAGTCCCTCGGATTTGAGTTATAAAAATAGATCCAGAAAGATTATTGTAAAGTGTTAACTTTAAGTAGGCTATTTTTTTATCGCAAATAATTGCCTCAGGGTAATTATTTGAAGGGATTCTTGTGAGAATTCAACTCACGTTAATAGGGTTTAAATGATATTTTTAACATTGCATGCTGATTGATTTTTTAATGATAATACAATCAGACGGGATGAGAATAAATGTGTATGGTATGGTGTACCTTACTGAAAGTTAATATAAACCTACCTATTTTTTAATATGATATGATATTAATATAAACCTACCTATATGATAATAAGCCACAGGTTGGTTAATATGGTGCATACTGATGGAAAATACGTGCTTCGAATCTATACAAATAATATAAACTCCGTATTTGGTTGTACGAAATCAGTAGTGAAACGGGTTAGGTACTAGCAAAAGTACTTCTGTTGCTTTTCAAGAAATTTTAAGTCTGACCAACAGTATATCAACTTATGATCACAGAAGGCCTAGTTATAAAAATACAGTGACCAGACTTCAGTAACTTTTTTATGGTTTTAATACAAAATAATTTTTTTTTCTACGGGTAGATTAACCATACGGTAACAAATTGAAGCTGTGAATATTCAAAAATCTTGTTCCCGCACTAAGGTTGAAATCTGTGCTTTTTCATATGAACAAGCGGTGGCTCAGTGGTCAACGCGTTTGCCCACTCGTTACGAGGTCGCGGGATCGATTCCCGCCTTGCTACAAAATTTTTACATAGTAATCGGCACAAAGAATTTTTTTGGGTGTAAGTAAATGAATCCACAATAAATTAAATAGAACTTAAATTTCAACCTTATTTAGATTCACTAAAGCCTCTATAATTTTTACTTTCGTTCTTTCAATTAATTTATCAACAAAAAAACATCACATTAAAATACATTTCATGAGCCCAGAAAAAAAATTCTGGGGGTATTTTTTTGTTCAAGATTTCAAATTTATCGTTCTTTTTCATCACATTAAAATTCCATAAATGAATTTCAAACCTACATTATTGAAGTCGCACGATTTGAGTCAGTGAACGCTGAAAAGCCGGTGGGCCTACTTAAGAATTTGAAACATCCATAAACTTCGGGCATCAAGAAAAAACTGTAGGCCTTATATTATCTTATTAATGCAGTAAACCCTTGTACATAAAACAACTAAATCTAAGTAATATTTTGGTAAATTTATTAACAAAGAAATATTTTTCAAGATAATGTATTGATTAGGTAACCGTTAACTTAACCGATTACAGATTCCTTATTGCCTTCGAAAATCTCAATTACCCTGATTCAAAACATTTATCTATTGATTATAACGTTAATAATTATAGGCCTAAGTCAAAATGTTATCATTCATCGCCAAAACCCAGCGAGCCTAACTTAAATGGATTGATAGTATTAAGGCATTCATTAAAATCATTCCTCAAAACCAAAGTCTACATGGCTTATTATGGTTCAGAGTGCCTAGCCTACAAATGCCTTTAAGACCGAGACGTAGCTCGGAGATGCGGATGCGTATTTAAACAGAACGACTACAGAAAGATACAAAATACCAGAATTAATTATAAGTTTATAGATACGCCGACTATTTCAATAATTACCTATCTTTTATAACGATTCTCCGAATTTTAACACATTTTATTAAACAAAAACTTGAATTACGAAACATAAAATTTATTACAAATAAACTAGGATTTACATAAGCCGAATCGAAGGTTTCCATCGTGTCAATTCTATTTTAGCATCGAGTTGGCAACAGCAACGTCGTGAGTGAGTTCGTTTATCGTCTGGATGGTGATGAATGAATGAATTAAACAACAACCAATAGCGTTCGACGTTCGACGATAGTGTCGAGTGGTGTGCTCTGATTGGTCAAGCGATGCGCCACAGTGATGGAGAGAGCCTGTTGGCCAAACGCTCTGTACTAGCGTCTAAGGGCGAGAGATTACGCCGTGATGGGGAACCCCAGTCGGCCCAGTTGGTCAAACGCCGAATCGGTCAAATGCATGGATCCCTTAGTCACCAAGCAGAATGTATTCCTCCGCGCCGGCTAATTTTCATCACAAGTCAGCTGATTGCAAACAATTCCTTCAAATTTTCCTTGAATTTTCGCTTGACATGGCTTTTGGTATGCAAAGATTTGTCGTTATTTTTACTTAGATAATTTCAAAAGTCGAATATTAGAACTCTAAACTAAATTATATACCGGATGTAGGAAGCCGATTTTCGATAAGTTTTTCAATTTTACAAAAAATGGCTATTTTATGTGAAAATGTAATTCCTACGTCCGGTAGAGTTTAAGAAGAGCTTTAATTTGACATATAAACTTTAGTTTTCCGACCAAAAATAAACAAGAAATCCTGCATACCAATTAGCATAGGTTCTTATGGAGTAGAAATCCAATATGGCCGCCAACTCCAACCTCCTCTTAATAATAACAGATTTATAAGAATAGTAGTTGTGCAATTTATGTTCAGGTAGCTTTGTTATGCCTGCCTTGCTCTATTGCCTGAACATGAAACACTCCAGTCAGGGAGTACAAGAAGGGTCGACATACTAACCATTGACAAAAACAAAAAAGTGGGATGGATTATTGACCCAACAATAAGATTCGAAGAAAATAAAGAACAAGAAGATAAAGAAACAAAGAAAAAAATCCATCTATGAACCTACTATACCATTTTTTGAAGCCAAACATAATATAAAAATTTTAAGTGTCATGGGAGTGATGTTTGGTGCAAGAGGGACATTAACGAAACAATATATTTCCTTTAGAAAAAACTTCAAAATTCCAAAATCCTTGGACAAAATATTAGTTTTAAACATTCTGAAAAATTCTGTATATATTCTTCGAAATCACCTGTATTCTGCTTCTCAAACAAATAAATAATGGAACTTAGACCATGTATACATGATGAAATAAAAAAAAACATACAAATATAAATCCATTATATTGAATACACTGTGTCTGGAAAGGCAAACCATGTATATGTCGTAGCCACTTGCTGTAATTGGGCACTTCATGAAGAGCCCAACGCAGCCCGGACACTTCATGAAGTGCCCAGCGCGCCTGGGCACATAGTGTAACTCGATTATTTCGATCAAAATTACAGCATCTGCCCAACGAAATTGGACACTTCATGAAGTGCCCAACGCTCATTGGACACATGGTGTAACTATTGAGGCATGTTGGGCAGTCGATTTTAAATCTTTGTCAAAACCAATCCTAATGTTTACATTAAATCCCAACGTCCGTGATAAAGTAGCCAATGTTACTGTTTGCTATTAAACCTTTTAATATTTATTATTTATTTATATTTATTTATTCAAATCAAAATATTTTAACATCGGTTTTAGTTCCATAAGCCTTTTGAAAATATAATAAGTCTACGTTATATTTGGACAACGAATTTGTTGGAGTATGAGTTGAGTTCAGACTAAAATAAACAGTTAACAATCTTAACCTAAGATAAAACAAACACTTATAATTGGTTTAAAGTTTAATACAAATATTGTCGGTTTCTAATAGTTATAAAATTAAACAGTAGTATAAAATATTATATTATTGTATATTATATTATAGTATTATATTATTGCATATAAAAGTAATCTATTTGTTCAGACGATGTCCATTACACAATGTACTTGTGAATAAAGACAAATAATGATATTATATTCTAAATTATAAGTAATGCGCTATCAAAAAAATTAATAATGATTAAAAACCGAACCGCTAGAATTTTCTAGTGACCACTTACTTTTGAGTAACGTTTAACATTCATAGGTTATCCTTTTAGACAATGCTTCAAATGAATTTCCAAATTTTTGAGTTAATAATATAAACTTAGATTTTTAAGCTACTGATGTCAGCACGAATATAATAAAAGGCATATTTTTTAAAAGCTGTCAAGTAAACAGGACACACGATTTTTAATATTCTATAGACAAATAAAAATAATTACATAGAAAAGGCTTGATGTAATGATGTTATGTTAATTGATTCATAAAGACATAAAAGAAAAACTTAAACCTAAATTATCGTCAATGTTAATAAAATTACAAAAAAACGAAATAGTAAATTTTTATACAGATTAAATGTTTTCAATTTCTACAACAATAAGAAACTAAATAATTGTTTTATTATTTTTCAAAGACTCTTATGACTCTATTTAAAAATTTGTTTTACTATGCTATATTTTAATCTATTACAAGTTTATAAAGGGTGACTCAGTAAGAAGTTAAAAAATTAAAACATGATAAAATAGGTTAATGTTAATATTTATGTGTTTTGTTACATATAAATGTAATAGGTAAAGTGTTTCATGTATTTTATTTTATTAAAGCATACAACATTGAAATCGACTGAATTATTTGGTTTGTGTTTTCTGAGTTATTTTGGCTACGCATCACTATTAATATATTATTATTTAAACAACCGTTTGTTGTTTAAATGATAAAAATTTTATAGTTTATAGTGGTTATTTTATAGTTAAAATTTTAGTTTATAAATTTTATAGTTAATTTTATAGTAATTTTATAGTTATAGTTAATAGAATATTTCAGAAAACATAGAATAAACCACGATAAAACATACAGGCAAGAATTATTGTCTGGTAGTGTGGAAGACAATCTTATTCTTAATGTTTTACAAAATTATTTTAAAATAATTCCATTTTGTATTAATGAAAATAATACATCGGATACTACCAACAGCAACGTAAACAGCAGTTTTACGTGTTTACATCAAGTGTCCAGCATCTGAACTGGACACATAGTGTAAAAGAAATAATTGCAGCATGTGCCCAACGAGCGTTGGACACTTCTTGAAGTGCCCAGTTTTGTTGGTCACATACTGTAATTTTTAATGAAACCATTCAATTACACTATGTGCCCAGGCGAGCTGGGCACTTCATGAAGTGCCCAATTACAGCATGTGGCTACGACATATACATGGTCAGTGACAGTTTCTGTTTTTCATTCATATGGGGCATGTAAATATTTTTATGTATATATTTTTTATGGTGTGAGATCATTTAATAGCAGTTTTGTTTGGTTTTCGTTGATCTTATTCTATTGAGATATGGTTCCCCTGAGGTTATCTTGACCGACAATGGCACCCAGTATGTTTCAAAAATATTCCAAAATGTAGCAAAGGATTGGGGGTTGAACATCAGTTAACCGCACCTTACAGTCCCCAATCCAATCCAACCGAGCGAGCAAACCGGGTAGTAAAAACGATGATTTCTCAGTTTGTTAAGGACGACCATCGAACTTGGGACGATCACGTAGATGAGTTTCGATTTGCTCTACGAAATTTACTCCGGCTATGCTTAATTTTGGCCGAGAACTAAGAGTACCGGGTGCGATACATGGGCAGACCTCTTGTACATCCGAAGAAGGTGACCTCGACCAAAAACATGAATCACGACTTGCTTGCTTAAAACGAATGTATGAAATGTGCAAATCAAATCTGAACAAATCCCACACTAGGCAAGCCAAGTATTACAACCTTCGAAGGCGTGACAATCCCTTTAAGGTCGGCGATAAAGCATTGCGTAAGACACATGTCCAGTCAAAAGCAATAGATTATGTGGCAGGTAAACTGGCACCAAAGTTTGAAGGCCCGTTGGTGATCCATAAAGCTCACCGCAAAAATATATTTCAATTAAGAGATGAAAGGGGAAAAGACGCGGGGCGCCTCACGTAAAGGACGCGGGGATTTTAGGTCCTCTCACGTAAAGGACCTAAAACCATTTTACTCCTAAGAGGCACAGGACTCTCTCTTTCACACGAAGTGCCTGTTTCCCTTTCCTTTTAAGCGCGTATATCCCACCATATACATGCGCGCTTCCATCTCCCGAGACTAACATGACTTAGTGCATGTACCCTGCAAAACTCCCGCATGTTTTTTCTCCTTTCCAGAGCAATCCTGCCGTTAAGGGAAGTGGTCACGGAAGCCGATTTGCTGACTCTTCAGCCAAGGGGTCGTTTCAACGATACAATCATGAACGCCTACCTGCAGCTCATAGAAGAACGGAGCTCTAGAGAATGGAGACTAGAAGTAATGGCTCTAGACACTTTCTTTGTGGCCAGTCTTCATCTTAAGAGGTTCGACACCGCTCTTAGAAGGTTTAAGCGCAAGTCTCCATTTAGAATGGATGTGATTATCGTCCCATTTCACATTCCACTGCGGGGCAATTGGGCAGTGATCGCGGTCTGGCCGAAACAAAAGAGGATGCAAGCATTCGACTCTCTCGGTTGGTTCCACAAAAGAGAACTGTGGATGATCTGGGCGGCCCTCAAGCAGGAGGCCAGAATTACAAAGTTCGACGTCCCAAAGGATTGGGAGCTACTTAGTACTCGTGTCTCCTGTCCCCGGCAAAGCAACTTAGACGATTGTGGGGTCTTTTGCTTGTGGTTTTGCGATCGACTCGATAGAGGATTAGAGGTCGGAGACGACTGTCCTCCATTCAACCCCGACATCTGGAGGGATTTGGTTAAGGCGGCGGTAAGGAAGGAACTTGTAACGGTGGAGGAAGCAAGTCGGGCTGAGCAGGGACTGGACCCATCGGAAACGCCTGCTGAAGAGATGCAGAACCTGAACCTAATTGATGAAATCCTCGAGGTGTCATCTCCTACAGCAAATACGGGGTCTTCGGTCCTTTCCATAGACACCGACACTGCCTGGCTGGATGAGATGTTGGCCGAGGAATTACAAAGGGAATCAACGCCACCTCCGAAGCCTTCCTCCCCAGTTCTGTCCACACCGCCTCCCAGAGTGCCACCTTCCCCAATTGTATTCTCCCCCGATCCATGGAGGATGCCCTCCCCGATTATATTCACGCCAGAGAGGACAGACGCAACGAACAGCCAAACGCCTGCAACTGTAGAGACGGGTATTCAACCGCTACCCAACGAAACGCCCATCATACCAAAATTAATGGAAGAAGCGTCGACCACTCCGAGTTCATCGTCGAGTTCATCAAAGAGCTGCAACGTGGAAAAGGTGGCGCAGACCAAAGCCCAAAAAGATCACTATCATCTTCCCATGGGGGCACGAGAATATCAATGAGAAACTGCTTCGGCCGGAACTTTTTGATTATGCCTCCAGGATTAACAAAAACCTGTGATCCTAAAGATTGTTTTTTTTCGGAGCCGGTTTTATTTTGTTCCGCGAGAAGCAAAAGGACCTTTTTTCTGTTCATTGTTTCTTTTTTCTCCTTAAAGCAAGGGGGGAGTATAACATGTATATACTATGGGGCATGTAAATATTTTTATGTATATATTTTTTATGGTGTGAGATTTTTTAATAGCAGTTTGGTTTTTTATTACAAATTTTCTACTATTTTATACTTCGTCAGCGGCAATTATTTTTTCATCACTCTGAATACGAAAATTGCCCGTTACCGTACAGCTGAGATCTACGAAAACTCTCGATTTCCTTACGTCAAAACAAGTAATGATCAGCTGCTTTTTCTGTACCCAAACATTTCATTCCCGTACCCAAACAAACCATTTCCGTACCAAAACAAAATATTGCCGTACCCAAACAAACGAATTCCTTAATTTGACAGCTCAACCAGCTGACTTCATAAACTAAAATAGACAGTTCAGCCGTATTGTGTATACTTGTAGAAAAATGACTAAATTATGAAATGTTGGATCATTTTTTATGAGTTTGGTCACTTATTTGCATCGTGATGAAAAGTACTGTTCACAACTCGTCACAAAAGTACCATTTCGGGGCTCGATAGTGTTTTACTTGCTCGGCTTACGCCTCGCAAGTAAAACACGATCTTGCCCCGAAATGGGCTACTTTCGTGACTAGTAGTGAAATATACTATTTTTAAGTCAATGGAAAATAGTTCTGTCAAATAAACTATTTACACACCATAAATTATTATTAATTCCCTTTGCCATTCGCAAATCTAGTCGGAAATGAAACAAGACCATTTAAACAGTTAAACAACTCAGTGAGGCAACAATGCAATGCAACTCACCCGACCGGCAGCAACGCGACAGACCGCGCGCCGGCGCGGCCGCAGCGAAGCGGCTAGAACTGGTTCGCGGCGGATCGCACGACTCTAGTGCGCAGGCCCGGCCCAGCCTCCCGCCGGCATCTATATAATCCCCCGACTCCCCGCGCTCGCTCTCGAAGTCTCGATCTGCCAGTAACGGTAGTGCGCGATACAGTCCGAGTGATTTCTTCTGACCCACGAAGCCGACTCAAGGTAGGAAAAGACGATTATTGACGATTCCGACATAAAAAAAATAAACAAAAGCTGAACATTAATATTTGTATTTATTAATTTACGACAATTATTTTTCTTTTTCTGACCAGATTTTAATTTTTCTGTCATAGAAGTTAATTTATTTTATTTGAATTTTGACATTTATTTTGTTGGCATTTTTTTTAAAGGCCATTTATTTTCCAAGCACAGCCGATCATTTGAAATTATTGCCGCATTTTAAATATTGGTAAAGAATTTTTTTTCTGTTAAAGTGTTGATTATATCTTGATTTCTTTTGAGTGGTGATTATTATTTTTGTTGTATAAATTAACTGCAGTACCTACCGACATTTTTGCTTGCTAATTAAATATTTAACTTTGATTTACAGCAGACCATTGTTTCATTGATTATTTAAATTTTAAACCGAAGTTTATTTTTATTTCCTTTGGTTCTGATATTAAAAAGCAGGAATTGAATTAAGAACGGGACACTGCAATTATATTATCACCACCATTGTTTTAGCCACCACAAAGAATATTGCGGCACCTGAAAGCTGACAGCTGAAAGGTAATAATTTTATCAAATATTTATTTCTTGAATTTCAGCTAGATTGTGAATAAAGTTGCTTGCTAATATTTTATTTGCACTGTGTCTATTGTACCTTGCTTGAACCTATAATACTTTGCTACAGGATTACAAGTGCTTGATTTTTAGTTTATTGATATATTAGTTGATTGATTTGTATTTATTGGTATATTTTTTGCATTTATAATCCTGGGTTGTTCGTTTTGCTTATGCTTTTTTTAGTGAGTTGCTTTATTATTTGATTGCATGATATTGCGCAATAACCCCGTTTAGCACTTTTGGTCCTGTAATTCATTGCAAGCAATTAACCTCCTGAAACTTACAGCTGTCCTTTGCCTCTGCTTATTAACTTAAAAATATTAATATTAAATCAGAATATCGACTGAACAATAGTAGAGTGATTAACGACTGATAGTCGTATTTGCACTGGTGACAAAATAAAATTTGTGAATTCTCGGCTGTGTCACTTACATTCCTGTTAACTCGGAGATTGATTTTCTTTTTGTTCAGTGAACACTTGTAATTTTTATTTAAATAATAAAATTAATTTAAAATTGGTCCTTAGAAATCCAACTGTTTATTGGTTTCCAGGGCAGATTTAATTCGTGGTATTCGACAGCATACGAAGATAACAAACTCTTATTTATTCCCTGCTAAAATAAATTATTAGTAGGGTACCTTGCCGCCTTATCCATCCCCACTGTGGCTTGCCCGCAGCACAACAAAATAACAAACTAATATTTATTCCCTGCCAACATATTTTATTAGTAGGGTACCTTATCCGCTTATCCATCCCCACTGTGGTTCGCCCGCAGCCTAACAAAGTAACAGAATAATATGTATTCCCTGCTAACCTAATTTATTAGTAGGGTACCTATCCGATTTATCCATTCCCACTGTGGTTCGCCCGCAGCCTAACAAAGTAACAGAATAATATTTATTCCCTGCTAACATAATTTATTAGTAGGGTACCTATCCGATTTATCCATTCCCACTGTGGTTCGCCCGCAGCCTAACAAAGTAACAGAATAATATGTATTCCCTGCTAACATAATTTATTAGTAGGGTACCTATCCGATTTATCCATTCCCACTGTGGTTCGCCCGCAGCCTAACAAAGTAACAGAATAATATTTATTCCCTGCTAACATAATTTATTAGTAGGGTACCTATCCGATTTATCCATTCCCACTGTGGTTCGCCCGCAGCCTAACAAAGTAACAGAATAATATTTATTCCCTGCTAACATAATTTATTAGTAGGGTACCTATCCGATTTATCCATTCCCACTGTGGTTCGCCCGCAGCCTAACAAAGTAACAGAATAATATTTATTCCCTGCTAACATAATTTATTAGTAGGGTACCTATCCGATTTATCCATTCCCACTGTGGTTCGCCCGCAGCCTAACAAAGTAACAGAATAATATGTATTCCCTGCTAACATAATTTATTAGTAGGGTACCTATCCGATTTATCCATTCCCACTGTGGTTCGCCCGCAGCCTAACATAATAATAAATTAATATTTTATTCCCGCTAATATATTTTATTAGTAGGGCACCTTTAGGCGGATAACTTCACAGGTCTTGAGAGTGTGTTTTTTTACTGCTCTCCTTGCTGTCGCATACCCACATAATAAAATATCGGACTTACTTTTGTCAGGACTTCGCGCTCTAAATCAATTATTGCCATAAAAACAGTTTGTCTCCGAGTTAAATGTAAAGTCTGTTCCCCCCTTGGGTATTCCCGTCTATCCCCTTGCCCACTGTGGTTAGCCCGCAGCCTAGAAATTTTTTTCTTTTCGTTTTTGGGCGATGATAAAAGAGTGAAATAATAAAGAGACTGATTACTCCCTGCCTGAGCCCTAATAAAAAAGTAGACCATTGAAGAACTACGCTCCAGGCGTCCAGTTTAGATTGAATTGTACAGTTGGCTTCTCCAAATTTACGACATTTTACCGAACCTTAGAATTACCCGGCTTGACTGAGTGATCCGAATTAAAACTTGGGCGTATCTAGGGACATTCTGAACAGCTGCCCCGAAAATACGTCTCATAGGAAAAATAAGTAAAGCTGGGATAAGCCATGATACCATTAACAAAGTAATTGAATTTTATGAAAATGAGAGCAACAGCCGAATCTGTCCTAGAAAAAACGATTGTGTTAAGGTACATACTGATGGCGCCAAAGTGGCAAAGCAAAAGCGTCTCGTTCTTCTATATTTGAATGAATTATATGTTTTGCTTAAAAGTGAATACCCTGAAGAGAAGATCGGAAGATCAAAGTTTTGCGAAATTCAGCCGAAATGGTGCATCCTGGCTGTAGCATCAGACAGAATATAGTCAAACTCATAAAGTTTGTGTCTGTCCTCACCATCAGAACGTTAATCTTATGCTTGATGGTCCAAAACTAAAAATTGATTATAAGGACTTACTTGACATAATAGTTTGTGATAAGGAAAATTACAGTTGTATGATGAATGAGTGTTCCGACTGCCCGGGCAAACAAGCTTTTCTGAACATGATCGATATTTCTGAAGAGTGGTCCATGTTGCCAGACACAACAGTGTACAAACAGTGGGTAACAGCTGATAGAGCTGAAATGATTACAGTCCTAAAGACCAAAGATGAGTATTTTGAATCATTAGCGGAAAAACTAGAAAAACTGATAACTCACCACTTTGTTTCAAAATCTCAAGCACAGTTTTTTAAAACGAAAAAATCAGAACGCACAGAAGAAGAATGTTTGGTGTTAGCTGACTTTGCTGAAAACTTTTCGTTCGTCATGCAGGACGAAATAAAAAGCTTTAATTGGGTCAATAAGCAGGACACAGTTCATCCTTTTGTGAATGAATGAATGAATGAAAATACTTCTTTATTGAGGCGAACTTAGGACCACATAGTCCTTTCTTACAGCTAACCTCTAATACTATATACAAAATCAAAATATGCTTACAATTTATAAAAAAAGTTGTCTTATATATACAAATAAACAAAAAAAATAACGTTTTTAACAATAATGATAATAATGCCCTAACATCCTCATGCACTCACCCATTCATTCACTGCCACAGCTAGGCCTAACGCACGCCATCCCGCCACACCATGGTCATCCGCTCTAGATAATGTTTCTTCAGCGCCACCTCTTCTTTGCTATACTTTACTTACTTTACTTTGCTATACTTTTTTCTTCTTGTGCTATACTTTAAGGAAAATGACAAATTAAAACATAAAGGTTTATGTATTTTAAGTCATCACTTGAAGCATGACACAGCAGTATGAAAATACTTCTTTATTGAGGCGAACTTAGGACCACATGGTCCTTTCTTACAGCTAACCTCTAATACTATATACAAAATCAAAATATGCTTAAAATTTATAAAAAAAAGTTGTCTTATATATACAAATAAACAAAAAAATAACGTTTTTAACAATAATGATAATAATGCCCTAACATCCGCATGCACTCACCCATTCATTCACTGCCACAGCTAGGCCTAACGCACGCCATCCCGCCACGCCATGGTCATCCGCTCTAGATAATGTTTCTTCAGCGCCACCTCTTCTTTGCTATACTTTACTTACTTTACTTTGCTATACTTTTTTCTTCTTGTGCTATACTTTAAGGAAAATGACAAATTAAAACATAAAGGTTTATGTATTTTAAGTCATCACTTGAAGCATGACACAGCAGTATGAAAATACTTCTTTATTGAGGCGAACTTAGGACCACATGGTCCTTTCTTACAGCTAACCTCTAATACTATATACAAAATCAAAATATGCTTAAAATTTATAAAAAAAGTTGTCTTATATATACAAATAAACAAAAAATAACGTTTTTAACAATAATGATAATAATGCCCTAACATCCGCATGCACTCACCCATTCATTCACTGCCACAGCTAGGCCTAACGCACGCCATCCCGCCACGCCATGGTCATCCGCTCTAGATAATGTTTCTTCAGCGCCACCTCTTCTTTGCTATACTTTACTTAATTTACTTTGCTGTACTTTACTTACTTTACTTTGCTATACTGTTTTCTTCTTGTGCTATACTTTAAGGAAAATGACAAATTAAAACATAAAGGTTTATGTATTTTAAGTCATCACTTGAAGCATGACACAGCAGTATTTTATTGTTTCCAACAAATTTTGACTAATCATATCAAAGAAGTAATCCCAAAAATAAAAAAAGGTCTTGTATTTTACCGATGGAGCAGCGAGTAGTACAAAAACAAAAAGAATTTTGTCAACCTATGCAGTCATCAGAAAGACTTTGGCCTCAACGCAGAATGGAACTTGTTTGGTACGTCCCACGGGAAAAACGCATGTGATGGCGTTAGTGTAACCGCCAAACGGGAGGTAGCTAAGGGAACCCTGCAGAGCAATGCACAATCAAATAATGACCGATGATGATATGGTTTCATTTTGTAATGAGATTCTGAAAAACATTAGGTTTTTCGTATTAAATAGGATGAAATAGTGAAGGTTTCAGAAACTCTGAAAAACCGTTTTGATTGCTGTAAAAGAATAGTTGGAACAAGGAGCTATCACAAGTACATTCCCATATCAGAAGGTATTTTGTAGGTGTTACTTCACTTCTGAATCCATGGAATATGAAGATCATCCTGTTACAAGCAGTTTCCCTTACCAGTAGAAAGAATGACTCAATCCCTTGTTTCTATGACAATGAGTGGTGGATAGGAGAGGTGACAGATATAATTCATGAAAATGATGATGTGTTCATTTCTATCACCCTCCTGGAACCCGCACATCATTCAAAAAGTCTCTAGATGACAAAGTGTGAGTGCCGATCAGCAATGTTTTGAGGAAATTGACTCTTTTAGAACTTAACAACAGTAACTGGCCGTTCCCACATCATTTCTAAAAACTGCCAGAAGAAATGTCAACCCTGTTAGTAAATCATGTATCCTCAAAGTAATTCTTATAGATGTAAGTAGCCTACTGTATGAATATTTAAGTGATTGATATATTTATTCATGAATTAACCTACTTTCATTGTTATTAGAAGATTTAAAAAAGAAATGTTTTTAGTTTGTTAATAAGGTTGATCTTTCATTGTAATTTGCCTTATTTCTAGTTGTAAAATTAAATTGCTGTACTTTAAAACAACTGACTAGACAGTAATTATTTCTAGCCACAAGGATAAAATCAAGCTCAAGTAATGAAAGCAGAAAAAATTGTTGAGTTAACTTTAGTTAGACCAATAAGTTAGTTCCTTTACAGTGTGTAAATTAAGTATGGAAACAAATCTGTATTTTTTCATCCGAAGGAGATAGAGATATTTTGTTTGTGGCGTTGGTTGTTAGTCCAGGTTCCGGATTTTTTGACATCGAAAATTTTTTTTCATCCCCCTCAGAGGGTGGGGGGTAAGGGGTAACTTAATTTTTTCAAATAGCGACCCCTATTGAGTGACCCCTCATTTTAAAGGGTTTGTCAAAATAAATAAAATGGCGCAAACCCGAGGTCAATACCTCAACCCAAACCCAAATGGCAGCCATTTTAAATTTTGAGATGAACACACGAGATTAACTATGGATACCTAAATTTACCTTTTAAACGGGTTACAATGGGCAAGTTAAACTCTGGATACCATTATTAGATGGAAAAGTGGACATTTTTGTCTCATTCCTGATTTTGCCTCATCCCCCAAAATAGGGTGTTTTTGGGGCAACCCCCTAAATGTTAATGCAAACCCCTGCTGAGTGACCCCTCATTTTGAAGGGTTTGTAAAAACATAAGCAATAGTGCAAACCTTATGGTAATATGTCACCCCTAGCCAATGTGGTAGGTATTCAAAAATGTGATTGGGTAAAAAGCACCTACTTATTTTATTCAAAATTTTGGATGTCTTTTTAGGATCGATGGATATTAATTTAAATCATGGTTTTAAGTTTGTTAAGGGCTATAAAATGAGGGATGACTCAATATGGCTGCTATAGCAGGCATTAAATATTTTGAAAGGTGAAATGGGTGTTTTTTCACCCAATCAAATCTTTGAATGACTGTCATTTTGGCTAGGTGTGATATATCGACTTTAAGTTTGCACCACTGATTATGTCTTAACAAACCCTTTAAAATGAGGGGTCACTTAGTAGGGGTTTGCATTTGAAATTTTGGGGCTACCCCCAAAACACCCTATTTTGGGGGCTGGGGAAAGTCAGGAATAAGGCGAAAACATCCACTTTTCCATCTAACAGTGGTATCCAGAGTTTAACTTGCCCAATGTAACCCGCTTAAAAGGTAAATTTAGGTCTCCATAGTTAATCTCGTGTGTTCATCTCAGAATTTAAAATGGCGGCCATTTGGGTTAGGGTTGAGGTATTGACTTCGGGTTGGCGCCATTTGATTTATTTTGAGAAACCCTTTAAGATAAGGGGTCACTCAATAGGGGTTACTATTTGAAAAAAATAAGTTACCCCTTACCCCCCACCCTGTGAGGGGGATGAAAAAAAAATTTCGATGTCAAATAATCCGGAACCTGGACTAACAACCAACGCCACAAACAAAATATCTCTATCTCCTTCGGATGAAAAAATACAGATTTGTTTCCATACTTAATTTACACACTGTATTTAAAAGCTCAAAGCAATTTCCGCCACAGTTTAAATTAAAAATTGGATTAACATATGATTTGTTTATCGAAACAAACTAAAAAATATAGGCATAAACAATATACAACAATATAAAAGTGCAATTTAAAATCTTTCTACCACTTCTACATTGAATGTTCATTTTAACGGTGTTTTTCATCATTTTTAAGAAGTCATAACTTTTTGCCCAGTACAATACACAAGAATGTTTTTTTTATTTTGTAAATTAGATCTGCATTCCGTGTAAATTTCAGATTTCGATCACCAACCCCATCAAAGTTATTTAAAGCCAAAATTGCAAATTCTTCAAAAATGCATTTTTTTTAAATTTATAAAGTTGAAGGGTTGGTATATCACAGTTCATATTATTTATAATAATACTACCAACATATATCTTAAAATAAAAAAAAATCACATTGTATTTTACTACCCTTATACTTTAAACAAATTTGCAAAAAGTGAAATTTAGCCGATTTTGTTATTGTATTTGTCTTAAGATTTTCACACAGAAATAATAGAGATAGGCAAGTAATCTACCGAACCTTTTTTTACTTTGAAAACTTATAAACAAAATTGTTTTGGTTTCATCTTTCTAAGACAAATATTTGATTAGTTATGAACATTCTTGTAAACCCTTGCAATCACGGAAATGGGCGCGCGAAGCCAACCAAAATAGCCTCCAAAGGTAAACACCAAAGAAAAAAAAAATTTATTTGGTTTCAAAGTCTTGAGATTAAATGGAAACAACCTGGAAAGTTTCATTTTATTAAAAAAATAGGCAAGCAACCAACTATTATTTTTTTATAATTTTAGATGGAATGACCCAGTTGGAAGGAGACTTATCCAGGAATTTTTTTTGCCTGAAGATTGAAGACCTTACAGTGATTGCTTAGGTTTTTTATAAATAAATCTAAAAAAACAAGATTCAAAATTGTGCAAAATCAAAAAAAGGTTAGAACCTTCTACCGGTAAAACCTTCGTTCAGTCTTAAGGATCTGCACTGTTAGCGGAAGATGATTATAAATTCACATTGTTGTACTCAACCATATTTAGTACTATGAATGTGAATATTGATGAGATATCTACAGCTGTAAAAAGTGACGGACTAATAGGTCAGTTTGGAACAAGATGCCTGAGTAAAAGTACTGAACGCCATTCAAAGAACTACATCTCAACACGGTTGTGTGAGCTAGGTAGAGCTAGGTAGACTTCTAGATCTACGCAAAAACATAGTGCTTCAAGAGACCTTACATATTTTATCCGTCCTCGCCAATACATATCTGTTGTTGAAGCTGTAAAAAATGTAGCTCAATATGATTTAAACACAGGACTGTATGGTTTACCTAGTTTACATTCACTGCGACAATGTGCTGAAATCCTTGAATGTATTGGCCTTACTACTGAAAATGATGAAGTAGTTCAATCTGCTAGGAATTTTCGCATTGCTTTTGATAAAAACTGGCAGTTTGACGTTTCATTAAGGGCTTTGAAATCGTTGGATCAAAAGAAGTGGAATAAACCTAATATGCTTCCACTCGCCAAAGACATTCAAACTCTCTATAAGTATGTAAAAGATATGGAAAAGCAATGTAAAGAACAGTTGTCAGAGTCAATTCCTACAGAAAGCAACAGGCGTTGCTTAAATGAAGTTACTCTTACTCATATTATTTTGTTAAATCGAAGGCGGTCAGATGAAGTTCAAAGGATTGAGCTGGAATTCTATTAAAATCTGAAAATGCGGGATGAGCAAGATCAGATTTATGAAGGCTCATCTGAAACCGATAAAATGCTCACTAAAACTTTGCTGAGACTGGAAATAAGAGGTAAGAGGTAAAGAATGGTGCCGGTTTTTTAACCCTTATATCAAGGAAAGACTAGATATCCTTGTTGAAAACAGAGGAAAACTAGAGAGAAAACAGAGAGAAAATTGTTTCTTATCAATTCATTTCATTTCATTTTCTTCCACTAGATATTGCAGGCCGATAAAAATAGAATTTTTGAAGGAGTCGGCCGAGGTAACCGTCACGGAGAAAATGCGGGTGGGTAATGAAATAGAAGATTTGACCACCACTTCATGTCACATTGGTGAAAAACATGTGTCGGTAAAGCATGAACTAATATTTTCAATGGTTTACGGGAAGGTATGTAATGTCCTGACCGAAAACACCAACACTCAGAAGTGTTATCTCTGCGGTGCAACGTCATAAGACTTTAACTCAATAGATAATGTTTCATCCAAGCCGATCAAAACCGAAAACCTAAAATTTGGTTTGTCCTGCTTACACGGCTGGATACAATTCTTCGAGGGTCTCCTACACTTGTCATATGAGCTGCCTATAAAAAAGTGGCAATCTCGAAATGAAGACAAGAGTATAGTGCAAGAGCGCCAAAAAGTAGGTCAACGGCTGTTTAAAGAAATATGCGGATTGGTCGTAGATGTGCCTTTGGCAAGGAACTGGAGGAGTTGCTCCAGTTCTGTGTGACTTTGGCAACTCCAATGACGGAAACACGGCAAGACGTTATTTTTCAAAATCCAAAGTTGCCAGTGAAATAACACAAATATACATGGACTTAATCCAACGTCTTCGAGTCATCCTCGTTACAATCTCAAGTGGCCACGACATCGATGTAGCCAAGTTTAGGAGTTATACTATGGACACTGCTAGATACGAGGTACGTTCAGAAAGTAAGTACCGTTTGGGAGTAAAAAAATTCTAAAAAGAATTTACAACATTTTTACTATACTGTGTGTAAAAAAGTTCTTTCCCCCTCTTTATTTTTTTTGTCTGTTAAGACAAACAATTAACCTTTTGGGAATGATACTAACTCAACCCAAATTATTTAACTAAAAATGTTCCAAGGCAAATCCCTTTTGAGTGATCCCTCATTTTAAAGAGCTTTCAAAAAGTAGATGAATGGTGAAAGTTGGAGGTCTCTAACGTGTTCCTATAGAAATTGCCAGCATGTCAAAGTTTTTAATACAACACATTCTTGAAACCTGGTGTCTAGGAAGTTTGGACTTTTAATTCACCTTTGGTGATTTAAAAATTAAACGACCCTGAGAAAAATGTTATTAAAAAAAGTGGTCTCTTGGTGATATTTAAAATTTTGAGTGTCCCCCAAAATTGGGGGATTTTGGGGGCGACTCAAAATTTTTCAATGCAAACCCCTTTCGAGTGACTTCTTATTTTAAAGAGCTTTAAAAAATGGCGAATTGTGGAAGTTGGAGGTCGCTAACGTGTTTCTATCAAAATTGGCAGCTTGTCAAAGTTTTGAATATGACTCCTAGAAATTTTGACAAACTGCCAATTTTTTTGTTTGACCGCACATCTAACTTTGTATTTGTCCCTGAAAGAAGAAAGTTAAAGTATACATTTGCATGTACTCTAATACTCTTAATAAAAAATACAATTAATTATAATAAAATCTATATATATAATTCCGTAAGTCAAATTTTTGTAAAGAAATTGTGAGTGACTGGATGGCCGTAGAAGGATGGGAGGGGTCTTATTTTAAAGGTCTTGACGTGAATTTTGAGGGAAAACTATTCTTTTTTCTTATTTTTTTACCATAAATTCGCAACAGAATAAAACTTTTCCCATTAAAACAACATGGGGTTTAATTTGTTTACATCTTTTGAAATTAAAACAGCTGTGCCACAGAGTTGTATCATATATTTAATTTCGTAAGGCGATTCTTTGCGTCAAAATTGTGAACGTCTGGTAAGTCGTAGAAAGATGGGAGAGGGCTCAAATTAAAGGTCTCTATTCCGAGATGGCGGGAAAAATACTGAAATTGCTTGAAATTCACCAGAAAACGAGAAATAACGTAAAATATCTGCCATTTAAAAAGCATTGGGATCTAAAAACGTCTGTTTTGTTGACATTCAAACATGTGGTGCTGATGCTTGATTCAAAGCCATATGATAGATGATGACTATGGGGTTTTTTTCAAAAGGCAGCTAACTATGTTCAATGTAGGCCTACTATAACAAATAAATATTTTAATTTTAAGATTTCAGACTTTATAATTATGCGTTTGAGTATATATTTACAATATAAAATTATAAAGAGTTAAGTGTTTCTTTTACGTTATAACGATGCCGATTTAATGCCAAATGATCGATATAAATATATTATGTAAGCGAAATTTTTGCGCCGAAATTATGGGCATTTGGCAAGTCACAGGCCTTGCACTTGCAAGATAATGGGAAAAGGCTCAAATAGGAGGTCTTGGTGCCAGGGACTGAGGAAAAATACAAAAATGTCTTTAATTTTATCAAGAAATAAGATATTACGTTAAATATCTGCCATTTAAAATCATTGTAATCCAAAAACGTCTAACAGTGTAGATCAGTTGAGTGTAACATCAGCTTTAAATTTGATTCCACCAAAAAGGTTCACCTTTAAATCCTTATTTATTTATTTATTTGCTTAGTGTGTACAATGTAGCCTCAAACGGAGAATTCCATAACAAGTACCCTTTAACTGTCCAATATAATATTCTTTTGAACTAGGTGGAGGCTATAGACATTTGTTTACATTTTTGAGTTAACTTAAATGTCACGACTTTCTTTGGCAAATAAATTAAGTTTCACAGTCTGTGGTTAACCTTAAGAATTGTTTTAAACCATGTCCATATTTTTAATAATTGTAAACGATGTGAACTGAGTTGTTTTGAGAACGACATCCATAGCGCCATTGTTTCAAAAATTTAGCCGTTTACTACTGAAGTAGGCTAACGCCCTTTCTTAAAATTCTGATACGCACTAGCAAATGTCAAAGTATAATTAACATTTCACTTTACACATTTAATTCCGCCAAACAGTTACCGAGTTGTGAGTGTGAAGGAAACATTAAATATATATTTTATTAAGCATTTGTATTTTATTTATAGGGGCTTTTGCCCCTACAAGCCACTAGTAAATTATAAATTTATAAATGTTAATAAAATTTGTTCCTTTCAACTACGAATTTTCCAGATAAAATTTAAATGGAGAGGTAAAGCCACGTTTAGAATAATATAAGCTAACACCAGAACTATAATTAATGGAATCTTTTCTGTATTTATTATCATACTTTGCAATAAAACTAAGATAACAATTGGGAGTCCGAGGTTCACTGAAGCGATGACAATGTGCATGCATCATATTGAATAGACTATACAAGCTGTTAACTAACTTACTTGTGATTCCGATGCTCACAACCAGACAAATTTATTAAGAATACCGGCTACAGTGTTAATGTAATATAAATCAATCGTTGTGTTCCTAAGTCCAGGATTATAAATTCATTTTAAATGGTTATGTGGGTTTAATAATTTACATCGGTAATTATTCTTACCATTTTTTTCTGGCAGCTGAAATAAAAGAATTATTGTAAGATCCAGAGAATAGTGGTGAATGCTATAAAACCGTTAAAACAAAAAATCATGAATATTTGGTTGACAAATTCATTTAACTGTTATTTCTGAGTTTTTACATGTAAAGTTAATAATTTCCGAAAATCCTGGTATTGAGTCTGAGAATCCCGGCAATAAATAAGTCTCAAAATGATGCAGGATCCTGGGATTCAGGATTCCAGGGTTGGATCCCCTAATCTATGCCTAATTCTTTTACAAACATTAAACACAGGAGTAAAGTTTCAGATTCAGTGTTTTAATATTGACTATTCTCAAGATCACTAACTTATTAACGTCTTAAATTGCTTCCTTTGGGTTTTAGAAAATGGTGTGCTATCCAGCATTTTGTCAATTTCGTTTGAAGCACAAATAAATCAATACCTAAATTGGGACACAGGGCGTTGTTCAAATCAAACTGGCAACGCTTTGTGCAGGATATGCACCCCAATCTCAACACAAATAATGTAAGTATAGAACTACAGTTGTCTGTCGATAAAAAAAGTCAGTAGAATAAATCAGATCCGGTCCAGCTAAGTATAGATACCTCTTTAAGTTGAATAATATCAAGAATGACCTAACTCTATGCCCAAGTTGAAGGAAAATGCCTAAGTAATTCAAAGGAAAATCATAGTCCTGTAAACTACGAGTTAGAAGGAGTCTACTGTATATACAGATGAGAGATATACAGTATACAACCCACCTGTACGACAAACTAGACAACCTATAATTTACTTTCAATGGTTATTAAAATGTTAAAAAAACTCTTTGTAGCACTGATTATCGATTCTAATTTTGTAAGAATTAAAATTAAAATACTTCAATGTACATTCATGTTTTTTCTTCACTTGTTTATTACTCGAGATACGATTTGACACCTAATATTGTTGTCCACTTTTTCAATATTAAAACGACTTTAACTGATAATCTATCATTTACCTTTAAGAGAGTACTTGCATTTCTTATCATTTAAGGTAAGATTGTACTTTTTAGCTACTTCAAGAAATCTTCCTAAATGCTCATCATGTTCTGTTTGAGAACCGCCACAGAAGGTTATGTCATCTAAATAAGTATTAACCCCTTTTAGATTTTCTTTTGATACTATGGAATCTACAACTCTTTGGAAACAAGCTACGCCGTTAGTTGACTCCAAAAGGTATTCTTGTAAATTGATACAGCTTGCCAGCAGCTTCAAACACTGTATAAGGGCAGCTTCAAACACAGGTATCAGATGATATGCAGATTCCAAATCAACAGTAATAAAAATTGAGTATTTAGCCACCTCATGACAATATCATCAATCCATGGTAGTAGGTAGGCGTCAAGTAAAGTGCATTTATTGGTCGTTTACAAATAATCAATAACTAGACGTTTCTTATGATTTTAATTTTGAGTGATTTATGGCTGTGCCCGCCATGGAGAGTTGTTCTCCTCGATTATGCCCTCAGAAAGCATCTTTTCAACCTCACTGACAATGCATTGGGATTCCTGTACTGAGGATCGCCGAGATTTAGTGGCAATGGGTTTCATGCTGGGAGCTAAATTACCAAATAATTTAGGAGACACGACCACAGCTGGTATTAAGCTACAGATAGAGAGTGGTGGTCTAGGTCCTCCAAAAGAAACATCAACATTAGAACATTAGGGGATGATGCATCATGAGATCATGACCAAACAATACAACGGCACATAATAGAGGCAAAATCGATAATTTAAAACCATTGTATATATAACCCTGAATTTAGAGGTCAACTAATACATAACCTAGTACGTGAGACTTACTACTAGGTTAGTCACACAAAATGTAGTCGCCATGGAGACTTGAGCAGCTCCAGGAATTACTCTGATTCTATGTTTTAAAACAAAATAATAATTTATGTAGCTATCAGAATTACCAATATCAATTAAAGAATTAGCATTTCTACCATTTACTTTGACTGAAACAACGGCTTTAGACAAACAAGCGGGACCAGCTGCAGTAATATTAGCTGTTGTAGAATCAGCTGACTCAAAAAAGCACACTAGCTGGTTTTTACTAAATTTGTTGTTAAAGAATGGATTTGCATACCTTATAATGTGTCTTTTCTAACCGAAGTTAAGACAGATAACATTTTCGGCTGGACTATTAGACCGAGAGTGGCGATGATTACCACAGAAGAAACACGTTGAAAGGGTGGCGGCTAACATTTTAGATTCGGATCTATATTTAACTGTTGAGGTTTTAATAAATTCTCAGTTTTTATATTAGCTGAATAAATTGTTGTAAGAATAATTAAGCCTTTGAAAAACTAAGGCTTTATTCAGCTAAACCTATCATTATCACCAAAACATAACAAATAACAAAAACTCGCCTTTTCCTCTTTTTTCGAAATTAGTTGAGATATTGGTACCACTGGATTCCTTCGGTTAATCCCCATTTGACTGTGATATGCATATCGTGCCAAAATTTGTTCCTGTTAAAATAAGCATTGAAAATCGAGTGTCATAGCAAAACTCGCCTTTTCCAGCGCACATGTCATTCCAAAACTGGTCTAATCCAACCGGCCAATCACAGCCCACCTGTGAGGTCACGTGATTACCCGGCCGGCAGCCATTGTGTGTGATCTTCTTGTCTCTGTCGAAGTGACAGTTCCTCGCTGTTTATTTTGAATAATAAATTATTAATTGATTAAAGGTTGATAAATAGTTGAAAATAGATAACTCTATAAGGCCTGCAGAAAAAGGGAAAGGTAGAAAGAGGAAGGCAGATCCTGACAACTGGGCAAAAAATAAATTAAGACGGCAAAGGTAAGCTACTGCTTTGTTTACATTTAGTTTAATGTTCCTAACCAAACTTTAACACTGTTACTACTTTTTACTTTTAAAAATTATATATTTTTAGAATAATTGAGTGCAATGTTATTTGATCAGCTGCTTACTTATCGGCTTGATTATAGGCGTACTTTATAGCTTTATTTTGTTTTAGACACAAGCCAAAGGGAAGCCAAACATGCCATCGTGTGACCACAAAGGCAACAAGACATTTCGATTTAAGAATCTAAGGATGGTAGATGTCAAGGAGTTACACGATAACCTTTACAAGACTACTGTCAGGGCAACCCAAGACGCGTTCATTTTAAAATACAGGGTGTTTTTTTTAACTTGCTTCTTAATTTATTCTGAAACAAAAATAAATTTTAGTTTTCTGTTTTCTGGAAACGTCTACCAACGCTGGGGGAAGTCAATTTTACAGGAAAAATTACCCCCCCAACTAACCCCTTTCAACCCTAACCACTAACTTAAAGTTTTCAAATGGCAACATACCCTTTGTGACATATAAAATTAAAGAGCACAAAAAAATAAAAATTTTGGTGGAAGAAAAATTAAAATTGCCTCATGCGTTCTCGAGATATTCAGCTTTTAAGGGTGTTTTTCATTTAACCTCAAATTTTTATTATTCAAAAATTAACACTGACTTAAATGTTATGTTAGCGGGAAACATCTAATTAATGACAGAGGAATGTGTGGTGAACTCAAAATCAACCCTTATTTCACCTCCTTTCCCCAAATCTTATGTTGAAGATAGAGACTTACCCCAAGTGATATATCAAATTAAAGGGTATGAAAAAAAACCATATTTATTGCGAAAACTAAACTGAGATCAAATACAGAATTTTTGATATCCTCGTATTTTACAATCTGACATTCAATTTAAGTGCAATTTATTTTAAATTCATTCTTCCTGCAAAAAAAAATTATTGCTAGCTAGGTAAATCTCTTCGATACCGGATAGCTACAGAATTTAAAATAATTTGCACTTAAATTGATTGTCAGATTGTAAAAAAAAGAGGATATCAAAAATTCTGTATTGGATCTCAGTTTAGTTTTTGCAATAAATCTAGTTTTTTCATACCCTTTAATTTGATATATCTCTTGGGGTAAGTCTCTATCTTCAACAAAGGGGTTGGGGGAAGGGGGTGAAATAAGGATTGATTTTGAGTTCACCACATATTCCCTTGTCATTAATTAGATGTTTCCCACTAACATCATATTTATGTCTGTGTTAATTTTCAATGATAAAAATTTGAAGTTAAACGAAAAACACCCTTAAAAACTGAAAATCTCGAGAACGCATGAGGCAATTTTAATTTTTCTTCCACCAAAATTTTTCTTTTTTTGTGCTCTTTAATTTGATATGTCACAAAGGGTATGTTGCCATTTGAAAATTTTAAGTTAGGGGTTGGGGTGAGAAGGGGGTAGTTGGGGGGATAAAGTTTTCCTGTGAAATTGACTTCCCCCTGCTTTGCTAGACGTTTCCAGAAAACGGAAAACAAAAATTTATTTTTGTTTCTGAATAAATTAAGAAGCAAGTTTAAAAAAAAACACCCTGTATATTGGAATACGTGTGAACCAGCTAGAAGAAGGTCTAAAAAGTTGTACAGCAGTAAGAAAGGCATTTCTGTTAACTACTATGTAAAAGTTAAGAATGCTGGTGATTTTAAATTTCAAGTCTGCCAAAAAACTTTTCTTAATATCTTGCTAATTTCAAAAGATAGAGTGCAGAGGATTGCTCACAATCATTTACGTACTAATGAAATGCCTCTTGAGAAACGTGGTGGTGATAAAACGTCAAAAAGGTTCTTAGCCAAAAAACATCAGTCAGAAATTTTATTGAAGGTTTACAAAACTGCTCTGAAACACATTAATGTAGGGGAAAGTCACAGGCTCGCCAGTATTTGCCTGGAGATTTAAATATATCTAAAATTTGGAGGATGTACAACAATCAGGCACCAGTTGAACAAAAAGTAAGAACAACTTTTTTCGGACACTGTTTTGTGTGGAATATAATATTGGTTTTCGAAGTCCACTGACGGACGCCTGATCAACTTGCTTATCATACAAAGAACAGTTGAAAACCTTACAGGATCCTGGTGCAAAATCAATGACAATGATAAGTTTACTTGTCCATAAACTACGTGCAAATGCTTTCTTTTCTAAGCTTAAGGAAAATGCAGACGGTTTGTAAACATTTAGTTTTTACTGCCAAAACAATTTAGTAGTTCCTAAAGTAAAGTTCCAGACCAAATTGCCTACTATAGTAGGCAACATATACCTACAATTTTACAATAGTAAAAGGTTCATCCATAGAAAAGTTAACCAAAGACAACGTATACATTTATACATGGAATGAAAATGACTATAGGAAGTCATCCAATGAAATAGCTTCTGCAGTCCATGATTGTTTAGTGAAAACTGACCTGTCTAATATCTCTGTAATTAGTCTTTGTGCTGACAGGGCAGTGGCACTTCCAGCTTTCCTTTTGCAAACGGTTCATACTTTCACAAACAAAATCATTGACTAATGTTCTAATAAGTAGGTGAGGTGTCATACCATGAACATGAGATTTTGTTGGCAGCGCAATCACTCAACCACCCTATTTTGTACACTCTACACTAGTTTAAATTGTTCAAAACTTTCGTTTGGTTTATTTATTAATTCCAATTGAATTAAATGCAAAATTCACCTGTATTCAAGTAATCATATGGTGTTTATTTATTTACTTTATCTATGTTCTGTTTACTTAGTCACTCAGTTAAAACAATACTTCCAAGTATGATCCTGAAGTAGAGGAAGTGACCCTCTTGGAAGCCAATCCTAACTATGCCTTCGTCAGACATCCTAATGGCAGAGAATCAACTGTTTCTCTCCGTCATTTAGCACCAAGAGGAGGAAAAGAACAACAACCTACTCAACCACAAAACTGTGAAGATAAACAGATGCGTGATCACCAAGACCCAGAACCACGACCTGAAGATTTGACTATTGATGAAAACCCAACAGAACAGATTCCAAGATCTACGAGACAACCACATGAGTCTAATGATGTGGTTGATGTGACTATTGATCAAATTCCATCAACTTCAAGATCAACCAGATCTGAAAGAAAGAAGAAACTGCCTTCTTATTTTAAGGATTATGAAGTTCTTCCTTTGAGGCGGGAAAAATGATATATAATTTACAACTACTTCATGAATGCAAAATTCACCTGTATTCAAGTAATCATATGGTGTTTATTTATTTACTTTATCTATGTTCTGTTTACTTAAGGTGCGTTTACACTATGTAGCAGAGCTATATAGCAGAGCTATATGTAGCTCAGCTATATAGCTCTGCTATAATTTCAAAAAGCGTATTTGAAAATCTGCTATATAGCTTAGCTATATAGCATGATTTCATAGCTATATAGCAAACGAGCTATCCAAAATTGTCGGTAAACATAATACCCCCGTTGCAGCAGACCTGCATACTCAGCGAATTTCGAACTAATTACTACTTTACACGCCTGTGCCAAATTTCATTCCGATCGGACCATTTTTGCGAGCGCTATCGTGCTTACAGACACATGTCGCTTACACAGATGGTCGCCGTAGACAAAAATCGTCTTCACGTCGCGGTAAACGAAAACCGTCTTCACGTTACGGTAGACGAAAATAGTAGTCGCGTCACGGTACCCAACAATGGTTAACTTTTCGTCCAAAATTTCTGTTCTCCTAAATTTGGGGGGGGTATATCCCCTTTTCCCCCTCATGGTTCGCCCCAGCGGCTAAATATAACACACAGTCAAAGCTCCTTTATTATTTATCTACATAAAATTTACTACAGTAATATTATTTTACAAAATGTAGCCTTACTTACACTGCCGCTATAAAAAAACGTGCGGCCCTGTTTACACAAAGTGAAAGCTGGATTGCCTATCTAGTTGACCTTTTTTTAAAAAATCCTTTATTTCTCACTGAACTGTATGAAACTAATGCAATAATCAGACGAATATAACAATGACAATCTGATCAGCTGGAAATGCTGTAATTCACGTTCAATATTATTATTCGCAAGATATTATTAAAGTTGTGGCTCTTGAGACGTGAGTGTTTTGAAAATGGAGAATCTTTTAAGCGAGTATGAATGGAATAGGGACAGTATTACGAGGCTAATTGAGCTTTTTCGGGACTATCCCGTGCTTTGGGATGCTACAAATCCCGATTACAAAAATCGAAACAAAAAACACGACGCGTGGACCGAAATAGCACGAATAATGGAGATTGATAGGATTGAAGTTGAGAAAAAAATGAGGTGCCTGATTGGACAATATCAAAGGAACGCAAAAAAAGCCAAGAGTGGTTCAGGAGCGAATCCAGGGGAACCAAAATGGCCATACTTCCATTTGTTCCACTTTTTAAAAGATAAGACGAAATCGAGGAAACACAGTGAATCCCGAGTCCCAAATGATGCCACAGAAAATAACCGGGTAAGTGGAAATGAATTATTATTTACAATTGAAGACTTATTATAAAACAATTGCAAGATAACCTCACAACAATTACAACAAACATACACACACACACATACATACATACATACATACAACATCAAATACACAAAGGTGATTGTTCACTTTCCAATGGTACCTCAGAAATTTAAATGTTTTTTTTTGCGGAATGTATGCAATTTTACGTTAATTACGAAAATGATTGCCGTTTTCCGCGGAAAATATCAAAAACCCTATAAAATAAAAAAAATCATTTCTGTAAAAAACAACAAATAAAAACAAAAAAGGAAAAAGGTTAATTTCTGAGGTTCCATTGGCAGAACCAAAGTGGCACAGTTAGAGCAGTGCACTATCTTCTGACGGTCTTTATTGATATGGGAAATAATTAAACCCAAATTTTGTCATTACAAAATTTATTTTTATTACAGTGTCTGATAAAGCGCGGCCTTAAGCATGTTTACTTTGCCATGGTACAGATCCTTCATTGCTTGCAAAGTGGCGCGCAAGTTCATTTCTTATTTCAGCAGCCAACTCTGATGGTTTTTTTGGAACACGTTTGAGGCGTAGTATTGTTCCGGTGGGCATTCCATCAACTCTCCACTGTCCTGGAATGAGTTCATGTGTTTCTTCATTTTCATAGTCAAATGTGCCTGATGGTGTGTATGTTGAATTTGAAGAATCGCTCTGCCTCAAAAAATTATGCAGATGTGTTACAGCCAGTACCACCTTTTCAGCATTCTCGGGTTGCAGTAACATCGGATTTCGTAAAACACGAAACACACATGACAAGATGCCAAAGGCATTTTCAACAACTCTCCTACCCCTTGATAAACGATAGTTGAAAATTCGTTTATTTGAACCCTTGTCATGTGAACCCGGAAACGGTTTCATTATCCAAGGTTTTAGGGGGAAAGCGTCATCTGCAAGCAGAACAAACGGAACCGGATACTTACCACCACGGAGGAGACGTGGTTTTGGTGTGTTAAGTCTTGACTTTTCCATCAACTCCTTAAATTTAGTGTGATCAAACACGCCTCCGTCTGACAAACGGCCTTGAAAACCAACAGCTACGTATATGAAACAGTAATCTGCATCGACGATTGCAAACAAAACAATACTAAAATATCCTTTATAATTGAAATAGTCACTGCCACTGTTGATGGGAGCCTGAATCATTACATGTTTTCCGTCCATACTGCCTATGCAATGTGAGAAATTCCATTTGTTATCATATTCTGCACTTAGTTTTAACCATTTGTCTTCAGAATCTGGCATCTGAAAATGAACAATTAGGCTTAAGTTTTTAAGAAGTTTAAGGTCCTGCAACAAAATGAACAAATATATTGTGTATATTATGTATTTCGTGTGTATGCAACTCAGTTAATTATTTTTTTCTATTCAATCATAATACGTTATTACATCGTAATTGTTACTGGCCAGGTTTTGGCCCCAGTTCTGGTCATAACACAGTATATACCTGGCCAGTGTTACTGAGAAAATACCGCAAAAATCTTCTAAGTAATTTAATTTTCAGGATCTAGAAGAGGAAGCAACATCATCTAATCTGAACCAGGATGTTGTGTTAGTACCGGCATCAATTGATGCATCGGTATCAACACAAATTGAAGCACCAGTGCAAACTCAACATCAAAAACCAGGTGCCAAGAAAAGGAAACCGAGGGAAATGGCGGAAGATGCCTACCAGACTATGAAAAAAATTTGTCAAACAATTGAACAACAAAATCATGAGGATGATTTTGACGTTTTTGGCAAACACGTGGCGAACCAACTAAGGGGCCTGAATAACAAAGTTTTACAAGCCGAAGGAAAATTTAAAATAAATCAGCTATTGTATGACCTTGAACTTAAGAATCTGAGATCAGATTATAATGAAAGTTCAAATTCTCGGTCAGGTTCGGCTGTTTTGGACGATTCAAATGATGTTGGCGATATATTGGCCGACGTGGTTGGCGAATACGTTGTCTTGTAATGTACGTTGTCAAACATTTTTTTAAACGTTGAATTTTCTCAAATTTCCTCAAATGTTAAATGTGTGTTTATAACAAATCTATTCCATTTGTACTCAATTTTCATTGTACATTTAATTAATTAATTAAAATTGTTACAAATTGTTACATGTTTTATTTTATTTATATCCTTATAGCAGGCTAATTGACTTAAATTATCGCAATTCTTGCTGTAACCGAAATATTTAAAAGATTGAAAAATATGTATTTTTCATAATACTGACACAGAAACATCTGTTTTAAGTTCCTTTTTGTTGGCTCGAAAGTTTCCCATTGCCTATTACGCATTTGAATTACTAATTGAAGCAACATTAATTGAAGGTTGCTAGGATACCAAAAACTCAATTTCCCAAAATTTGACAGATAGGCGGTATTGTTATTTCTTCACCGACGAAATGTTTGTTCTATTTGTTATAGGTTAGGTTTGAAGGATTGAGAAACGTATTGGTTTATGCAAGGACTACGTTATGATTGAAATCTTTTTTTCAATAGTTTGATGAAAAATATTGTACGTTACACGGCCAGGAAGTTGTAGGTACCGTACTAGCATGAAAATCACATACTCGCTTTCGCGCGGGAACTTTCATGCTCGTCCGGTAAAACAGTACTTCCCGGCCTAGTGTAATATATTATTGGTACTTACCTTAATATAATCTTGTAACGTCTCGATTATTGCATCACAAACTGTGGGTATAAACAATGAAATACTTGATTTCGAAACTTTGAACAGGTCACTTAAGCTTTTGTATGAGTCTCCAGATGCTAAAAATCGTAGCGTTACAGCTAATTGTTCCTGGGCAGAAATAGCATCTCTAAAAGTTGTATCTTGCTTTGAAATTTTAGGTCCAATAGCAACAAGCAGGTATTCAAAATCAGCACTAGACATTCGGAGGAAATTTTTAAAACTTCCATCACACCGAATGTCAAAGTCTAAGTTCAGCCCGATCGTGTCGTCTTCATGAAGGTCTTTTAAAATATCGGTTCCGCTGTATTTTTTCCTTGCTTTGAGGGATGGCCTAATCCAATATCTCCTCTCTCTTCTTTGATTTAAAAGTAGCACTGTAGCACCGGCGGCAGCAGCTGCTGCTGCAAGGAACACTTTCTGCTCCGGCATCTGACAGGAAACTGATTCAGCTACATTTAGCCTTGCTACAAAATATTTGACGACAATTGAAACTTGTAGCAGAGCTAGATGTAGCCGAGCTACATGTAGCTGATGGAGCTATAAGTAGCTGGTGAATTATGTAGCTGAGAGCTAGATAGCACGGCTATATAGCTCTCAGCTACATAGTGTAAACGCACCTTAGTCACTCAGTTAAGACAAAACAACTATGTTAAATTTTGTCGAATAAAGCCAGATTTTCCTGGTTATTCTTTTGTATTCTTTTCACACGCTTATAGTCAACAAATATAACAAGTAAATTATCCATTCATTATTTATGGATAATTTTTACAACAGTTTCCCTCTTGCTCCTTGCAAATAACACTTACTGCACAGGTAGTTTGAGGATGGACAGAAACAACCTGCCCGAGGCTGAAAAATCTGCACAACTAAAGAAGTGTGAAATAGCACGACATGGTGAATAGCCCAGGCAATAAAGGATTTGTGTCGGAAGAAATTAGAGACAAGCTGAAATTTTTCCAGTTGTTAGTACATGATTAGAGGTACTATTTCCCAAAAGTCCCCTAAAATCCCCTCGGTGCTTTCTCCCCCACCCCCCTTTTTCCCCCCCAAAGTCGGAAAATGCAAGCATTTACTGAATAGCCTATATCTTCGTTGCTATTTATCGCATACCATTAAACTTGATCTCGTTTTAATCCTCAACAAATTCCCTACAAAAGCTGTCGTATCCTTTATAGTGATAAAATCAATGCCTTCCTAGTAATTTTAATTTTTACCGTAATTTTTAGACTTTTTTAGATACACCTTTCAGTTATTTAACCATATGTTTTTTAATGTGATAAAAGTGAAAAAAGCTTCCTCTGAACATTATAGTACATTTCTTTTCGCATCCATTGATATGCATAAGTATAGGGTTATGTTTTTATTTGAAGCATCGGGCTCACTTTAAATAAAGTCGAGTTCGACGTGCTTGTGGTGCGCCGTGCGGCGCCGGTGCAACGCAACGCCCAGGCTTGGCACTACGACGGGAGGACGTGTGATTGTTTAGAAATTTGAATAATAACCCACAATCATTGATGCTATTTGGTTCTGAAAATTGTTATCATTCTGATTTTAATAAAAAAATGTAAGTCAATTTTTGTTACCATACATAGCATTATTATTTTAAAGACTGTATTTGAGAATTACAAATACTGAAAAAAACATTAACCTATAATGCTGTAACGTTTGTTACTGAGTGAATAAAAGCCAATTTTGGTTCGGGAGAGCCTTGCTCCTAGCCCATTAAAAGCGTTGTTCCATTATCCACTACCTATGGACCCGCCGTGTCCCGGTATGGCAAAAACCGGCAGCTATGTTTTTTTCTTATCAAATTACAATAAGTTGGATCGATTCATATCCCTGCGGACCTCCCACCTACCCTTCTTAATTATATGCTTCTAGTGATCGTTTTGAGTCCTTAACTGTTTGTACTTGAACTAGTCGTTGTATCATTAATTAAATATTAAATCTCCATCTTCATCATGTATACACTGATATTGTGGCTTGATAAACAATTTCAGTTCTCGCTCATGGATGAAACCCTAGTTTGCGGCATCCACAGTAGTTTCCGGAGGCTTGTTTGCATGAACAAGACATCAATTGCAACAACCCAATTGCAACAAGTCATTTGGTGCGAACGGCTTAAGACTAGTTACTGGCTGAAGAACTAGTTTATCTCCTCAGTTTTCCTTCACAACTTTTAATCCCCATCCCCAGTCTGTGGGTTTCATTGTATTTCCTACCCATTTTTTTACTTGGATTTAAAGACTGGCTACTGGTTTAAGAACTTGTTTATCTCCTCCGTTTTCCTTCAAAACTTTCAGTTCCCATCCCCAGTCTGTGGGTTTCATCATGTTTCCTATCCATTTCTGTACTTGGAGGTATGTTCTCAGTTTGTGCTGGTGCCACGCTTCTGTTGTAAGGAAGTCTAGCCACATTGAAATTAGATCTAAAGGCTGTTTTTTGCCAACGAGGTAAACTTGGAATAACGAGCTTCATTCAAACTGTTATATCTGTTTATCCATACAGACCAAGCACAAACCGTTTTCCACTGGTTTAGTAACTGATCTTTTGTTACATTGGTATCCATGAACATTTCTGCTTGTCTTTTCGCCTCCGAGGACTACTTGACCATTTCAACAGCTTCCGTTTCACCCAGTCCATAAAAACACGATGTCGTGTTGCACCCTGTTACAGAGTGCAGAAACAATAAATATTTTCTAAAATCAGCTTTATATTCCAATAACTTGTTCACATCGTACTTTGTTGGAGTCAAGCCTCCTGTTGGTTTCAGGAAATATAAGTTTGATGAAGGTAGAGCCAGTGACACTAACTTCACCAATAAGTCAGTGTCACTGCCCACAACCACAACCTTTAGACATTTTTCAGAAATTTTATGGCTGTAAAGTGTTCACTCTGTCGTGGTTCGTGTCATCTTCAAATATACGAGTTAATACTCCTCGTTTTTCCATTTCTGAAGCAACAGCCTGCAACAACTTTCTCTTGTTTCTTGTGTTCCCCATAAAGTTTTCTTTTAGAACCATGCACCTCATAGTCTTAGTGAATATTATTTCACAAGAGGTTCTTTAAAAGCTCTTCTTGATTGTTCTTCTTGCTTCTTTGTAGAATGCTATGGATAGCTATCAAATATAATAGCCATATGTTGTCCATATGGTTGTTTATTGTGTATTTGCAATAGTTTGTTACTATGTTTCCAAATGTTGAATTCTCCAGCCACTTTACGTAATGTAACAAAAGAAGCTTTATTGGTTAGATATGCAGTGTCGTCTTCAATGCCACTTTTGAAAACTTTCATCAGTTATGATTTCGTCCCTTTTCGAATTGAAACATCATAAAAATGGATGGTGGTCTAGATTCTATTTCAAATTAGAGGTATTATTTATTCAGTTCCTTTGGGCTACCTATCACACACACAAAGTATTCTATTAAAAATGGCTGAAATTAACAGATACCTCTTGAGACCTTACCTTGACTTTCTTTGCTTTTGCCTGAGTTACAACTTTGTTTTTTTCTTTTTAACGTAAGATCTCCAAAGTTTTTCCCTTCATATTCTCCATTGATTTAATTCCTACTTCATAAGCTTAATCACTGTCGACAGATTCATCAGCTAACGAAATTAGCTCTCCTCAACATGTTGTGAAAGGGTTGTGTGTTTTTGGTCACTGCGTATTCTTTTCCTGATCATTTTCATCTATTTTTTCCTTGTCATTCTGATTTCTACATGTTGTTTTCAAAAAGTCATGGTTGTTCCTAAAAAATCTTCAATTGTCTCATGTACTTTAAGGAAGTATGGGGTTCCATGTATCCACTTTTGAAGAGAACTTGCTGTAATCCCCCGACCATGGGTTAACCCACAAACGCCAGACCAAAATTTTTCAAGACGCGTGCCAAAATTTTTCAAGACGCGTGCCAAAATTTTTCATGACGCCTTACCGCAAACATTCCTGATTTTGTATGGTAGATGGCCTGAAGCGTGAAAAAAGGGAGCGTTTTCACAGTAGTTTTCTGATGCATTTCTAAGTCGCCGGACCCTTCTGCATATAAGAACCGTAGAACATAGAATAGGGTCTACACAACTCAACAGATTGATCCACAGTTTTGCTGTGCAATCAGATATTTCAAGTTTTTCCATTTTAATATTTTTTATTCTATTACATGCTTCAATAACCTCTCTTTCTATCAATGCATCTAGTGGCTTTATCTCACTCTCAAGCAGCAACTTGTTAAATTTCTCCAATACCTCAACATCACTTTTCAGAGCTCTGTTCTGGCTAACTAACACTTTGGAAATCGCCTTTGTGGTTAACGTGTATGCTCTGATTCACCTAGCGTAGGAATTACCTTTCATCATGTGTTGAATTGTGTTACTTCCGTAGACAGTTCCCCTTAAGTATTCAAGTCCGCTCTCTTTCATTATAAGTCCTACGGACCCCATAAAGGTCATTAATAGGTGGAACCCTCCTAGCCTTGATATTATCTTGGAAATGTCAATGTGCCATATCCAGCACAGGCACAGGCGGCTCAGGCGGTCTGTGCCTTATCCGCTGAGGCTATAATTCCAGATGCTTTTAGGTAAAGCGGTTGATCAAATGTGACTATGCATGATTGATTTTGTTTTCTACTTTAATATGCAGCGAAGGTCGAGGCTGAGAATGTTGTGGGCATATTCGAAAGCATCCATGTTAATGAAAGGTAACGCCTTAATATAGGTTGATTCATCTTCTTCCTTCCGGTGAATAACTTGCAAGAAGGAAATTCACGGTTATACATGTGAATAACTTGCATGTATAACCGTTCCAACTAGGTTGGTTACCTACTCTTGATAGCCAGAGTGTGTTGAGAGGAAATAAGGGAGGGTTAAACCTTCAGTAGGACTTATTTTTATTTGAGTTCTCAAGTCTGCATAGTTTCAAACTGATATAGAATTCAATCCTTCGTGAGATCGTTTCTTTCCATGGCATTTTATCTTGATTGTCTCCATAGAAAAGGCCCTAGAGACAATTCTGTCAACCTTAGCTTGAGTTTTCACACTGGTCTTTAGTGAAATCACTGGATCCTCCCATTGCGTGGAAAACATTTAATCCATCAAGTGTCCTAACGTTCACATCCACGTTGTCAAATACGTGTTGTACTAATACATCCTCTTTGTATGTGCGGTGGATCTGCAGTTATGAGAGGATTTAGATAAATTGATGTTTCATTTATGACACATGAATTCCCATTTAGCATGTTTATTAAATGTCTAGAACCAAATAATCTGTGTAGAGTTAGGCTGACTCCCAGTTGTACTGAAGAAATAAGTGGTCGGGGTCTGACTTCTGAAATTATAGCATAATTTATGATTACACATTTTCTCTGTATGTTATCTTGTTCTGAAGTTCCTTGTTTCTTGGTTAACCGGTTTGTGAATGCTGCTAATGACTCAGGGATTACTTTTTCACTTTCTTGTTTAAGATCTTGTATATCACGGTAAGGCTTTGTATCGTAAGTCACCTTTTAAATATCTTCTTTGATAATATCTGCAGCGACAGTAACAATTTCTAATTTTTCAGACTGATTGTCTGACTCTCTATCCTTACACCAGCTGTCAATGATTTTGTGAGCTGTATCTGACAAACATATGATATTTTTCTTGCTTGAAACATTTGTTATTACAATATGGTCTTCATAATGCTTTAAAAGTCGCATTTTAGGCCATCTGTCTGTGAATAACTCTGTTTTCCCACTTATATCATTCCTCCCCCACTCGTTCGTTCGTTTGCCTACTTAAGTTCGTTTAAATGTGAATGTTAAAACTGGCATTATCGTCAAATTTAGTTTTGCATTCAGTATTCCATACTTAAAATCTATGGATGAAAATTGAAACTAGAATTTACGGTATAAGTGTTTGAAGTAGAGGGACTGCAACTCATTTTTAATTAACGATAGGCCTAGAAGGTTCACGTAAAACTTAACATAAAACGGGTCCGACAAGGCCTAAATCTCGTTACCGCCTATAAAGTACCCAAACAATTTTAATCGTTTTTATACAAAGAAACAGTTTGATACTTGCTCACAGCTATTCACTCATTGTATTGCAAGATGCGCTTGATTTTAAAATATTTGCATTTTATTAACTTTGCCTTCAAATATAAAAACGTTTAAAACAATATTAAACATTTGTAGTTAGTATAGTTAGTTAAAATCAGGGGAAAAGAAGCACAAGCATCGATTGAAATGAGATAAAACTGAATGAGCAGCAATAAGCAAATATGGGGGTTTCTGAGGAACTATAATCTTAACTATATGTATATCTAAGGAACTATTATCTTAACTATATGTATTTGATATCATTTTTCTCGTAATTTCACGAAGATTACAAATATGTTATGATCATTAGTTGAAATTTATGTTTAAAAAAATGCAATTACTCACTTAAGACCCTAGTGCATGAGTCATCTACCTGCCGGTCAGAGGGTAGTGGGGCCGGCCGCTCTGCGTTGGTGAGTGTGCGTGCGAGAGCAAGGGTCGTCTTAATCCCTTACACGCCATGCGAAATGGAAAACCGTATAAGTTCGCGACTTCAAGCGTCCTTCCACCGCGATGCACCGCCGCGCCCCGCGCCGCCGAGCCGCGGCACCGCACAGTGCGCCACAAGCACGTCGAACCGACTTCATTTAAAGTGAGCCCGATGCTTCAAATAAAAACATAACCCTATACTTATGCATATCAGTGGATGCGGAAAGAAATGAATTATAACATTAAAAGAAAATTTTCTTCACTTTTCTCACATTAAAAAATATATGGTTAAAAAACTGAATGGTGTATCTAAAAAAGTCTAAAAATTACAGTTAAAATTAAAATTTCTAGAAAGGCATTAATTTTATCAATATTAAGGTTATGACATCTTTTGTAAAGAATTTGTTAAGGATTAAAACGAGATCAAGTTTAATGATATGCGATAAATAGCAACGAAGATATAGGCTATTCAGTAAAAGCTTGCATTTTCCGACTTTGGGGGGGAAAAAGGGGGGTGGGGAAGAAAGCACCGGGGGGATTTTAGGGGACATTTTGAGAAAAGGTACCTCTAATCATGTACTAACAACTGGCAAAATTTCAGCTTGTCTCTAATTTCTTCCGACATCGGCCTTTTTTGGGCATTCATTGCCTGGGCTAGAAGGCGTATTGGCTGAATACGGACTGCTCCCCCTTAGTAGGTAGAAACAGAGACATACGGATTGCTCCCCCTTGCCGTGTTGGAATGCTTGTCAATATTTCTAGACGAGCCTGTACTCTCTCAAAGCACCTACCTGGCCTGATTAGTAAGTGAGGTATGACGCATGAATTTTATGAATATTCACGTGATATGAGATTTCTACCTACTCTACAAACGAGTTACTGAGTTATTAGCCATAACGTATAGTAGGGGCCGGGCATCTTAGCCTGGCCATGTAAGAAAAAGCCGATTTCATAGGTGCCCCGATTTAACTGGGAAGTCTATGATGACACTCAATTAAGGATTAAGGGCATTAGTGGGAAGTTGTTCCCCTACAATTGTTGGTTTTTAGTTTTTAAGAAAAAGACAAAAAGCAGAGGATTTATTCTAAAACACTTTTTAATCAACAGATTTTATCTACGTTGTGTTTTCATATGTCGTTTTTTCGATTTGATGTTTTTATGTATGATATTATTGTTCTTTATGAGTTCATTTGTACTTATATTATTGTGTTTTTTTTTATTATGAATTACAGTTGTTCAAGATGACTATGTTAAACTGTCAATAAGTAGGCTTTTAAGTATGTTTTTATGTAGAAAAAATACGGGTGTTCAAAAAATGTGGGGCAATAATTTACATAGTGATTCCTTGGGTGAAAACAAGCAAAAAAGTTCATATAAACATAGATCCTAAAGTGCTTCGTTTTCCGTCTGTGTGTCTATTTATGATTTTTACATATTTAATCATAACTCACGAACCACTTAACATATCAAAATCAAACTTGGTATAAGGATAACCACTATTAAGAACTATTTTAGTAAGAAGTATCAAATTTCTACTTTGTACCATTTCAAAATGGCGACTATTTTTCGTTTTCAAAGCTAAATATCTTAAAAACCGTGAATTTTAGAAAAATTATACAACAGAGAAAAAAGTTGCAAAATTTAATCTAATTAACGATGATATTAAGATTTTAACAATCGGACTACTAATAATGGAGAAATTTTAATTTTCCGAATAAAAACATGCAATTTTCAGACAGAATGTTCTAAGGAACCATGTTTTTATGCAGAAAAGTTAAAATTTCTCCGTTATTAGTAGTCCGATTATCATAATATTAATATCAGCATTAATTTGATCAAATTTTGCAACTTTTTTGTCTCATGTATAATTTTTCTAAAATTTACGGTTTTTAAGATATTTAGCTTTGAAAACGAAAAATAGTCGCCATTTTGAAATGGTACAAAGTAAATTTGATACGTCTAACAAAAATAGTTCTTAATAGTGGTTATCCGTATACCAAGTTTGAAGTTTATACGTTAAGTGGTTCGTGAGATATGATTAAATATGTAAAAATCAGACACATAGACGGAAAACGAAGCACTTTAGGACCTATGTTTATATAAACTTTTTTGCTTATTTTGATCCAAGGAATCACTACGTAAATTATTGCCCCACATTTTTTGAACACCCTGTATAAGAGTACATATTTCAGTTTTCCCAAATTACTGATAGCTGATGCCCTGGAAATGATTAATCATATCAGACTTCCTTTTTCATTAGAACTGCAAACAACAATAGCAATTCCGTCCTATTTTGTAATAAATGGATTATTGCAGTAATATATTTTATTATTAACTAAAAATGAATAAACCTTATATTGTAATTTTCAGAGAATCTTACGAAGGACGATATGAAGTTCTTAAACTCTTCTCTAGGATTTTCCTTTATTTTTTCCTTATAAAATAGAGGGTTATTAGAAAGATCCCCTTCTTAAAGGAGGGGGTTTATGGCTATATACAGTGTATAAAAAAAGTCCGTCCCCCCCTCTTTAATTTTTTTGTTTGTTAAGACAAACAATTAACCTTTGGGGAATGATACTAACTCAACCCAAATTATTTTTTGACGTTACCAAAAATTTGGAGTGTCCCCCAAAAATGGGGGATTTTGGGGGCAACTCAAAATTTTCAAATGCAAACCCCTTTTGAGAGAACCCTCAATTTAAAGAGCTTTAAAAAACTAGACGAATGGTGAAAATTGGAGGTCTCTAACGTGTTTCTGTCCAAATTGACAGCTTGTCAAAATTTTGAATACAATACATCCTTGTAACCTGGCGTCTGGGACATTTGAAGTTTTAATTTGGGGTTTTTAACAGGGGGAAGAAGGCGCCAAGTTAATTGTTTAAAACTAAAGACAATGAGACACTGGGTTGTGACAACGTTTTTTACAAAGTAGTTTTATGGTTTTTAAATGTTTTTTTTTAATAATTAAAGGTTTTTTTTTCAATTTAAGCATTTTTAAAGTTTTTAATAAGATTTTCCAATGTGTTTTCAATCAAAATTTTCAATTAAATGTTTTTTTTTCAATTCATTAACTTGTAATAATAAATCGTTCACTATCATTAATTTCAAAGGTTTTCATTTATTATACCCACCATGTTCACCGTAAACAGAAGAATATTATTGAAATTCGATTTTTGTTTTAGCAAAACTGGTCTTATCCAATGTGTGTTGGAGCAAAACTTGCCTAATCCAAAACACTCGCCTTGTGCATTTTTTAAACGCAAATAACTAAATTTGTAATAAATATATTTGGTATTTATAGTATTCAATGAACTTGTATGATTTTTTCTTATTTTTCAATATTTTTCATCAAAGTCTCCAGGCATAATATATTAGTTATACGTTTTTCGCGTCCTGAAAAAAATTTGAGTTTGGGAGTGGGCGAGTTTTGGAATGGACCGCCTCAAATAAACATATCAAAACTGCATAGTAACCAGAACAAATGATAATTAAATACCAGGTAAAATCATCACCGAACCCGATTTTGAAGTTACAGAAGATGAGTAAAGATTTTAGGTTTATGATGAGCTATTGATTATAGTAACAATAATATTAAGTAAATACTTTTTTTAGTATTTAAAAGCAATAGAAGTGTTAAAGTTTATCGGGCGAACCCGATTTTGGAGTTGTACAAGATGAGTGAAAATTTTAAGTTTATGAAGAACTATTCAAAATCTTAGCAATAGTATTACGTAAAGACTTTTTTAGCATTAAAAAGCAATAGAAATCGTTGAAATGTCTATTTTAATTACGGAATCAATGTGTTAAAAACAGAACCAAGCTACTTGATTACCTTTTTACCCCTATTTATTAAAAAACAAAAAGGATATAAGCTATTTGATTACTTTTTTACTCCAATTTACTTAAAAGACAAAGGAACCATCCCGCATTTTGCATTAAAACCTAAATATGGACAGTTATTTAAAAAAGCAATATGCCAAATTAATTTGACAGTATTGTACTTTTACATAAATATGCAGCATAATTGATATTATGAATTAACTGAATTAGAATGAAGCGTTAACTTGGGTCCATAAATCTCAGTTTCAACCTCCTGTGGGATGGTTCCTTTATGCATAACTACATCCATTTGAACTTAATGGTTATTGTGGTTCTTAAGTATTTATTTTGTTTGTGCTGTGAAAGTGGTTTAGAAACATACCTCGAATAAATAAATCTGGCTAAAGAAATTCTTTTGAAACCAAAAACAAGCCAACATCTAAAACAAAATCAATAAACTCCAGGTAACCAAGGAAACAACAATGATTGTTGTGAAACTAGGCCAAGGCCCGATGAAAATATCAAACAGTCAACATCAAGATAGTTAATTGATCTTTTTATCAATGGTGGGTAAGACCATAGATTATTAGCCTGATAAAAGCCAAAAGGATGACATAATTATTGATTTTGTCGTTTTAATGATATTGCTAAGCAGCTCTGCTGCAAAACATGTAACTCGAGTTCAGTCGAAATAATCGAAAAATGTAAAAAAAATACTATACCTCGCAAAGGATTAACATCCAAGTCAGAACTGTACTGCAGCACTTGTGGGTGTCATAGCAATTTTATTCCAGGTAAGCCTACAAATATTGATATTGAGGGAAGCTCTAGGCCTATGGTGGCCCATGAAGTAAATGAATTTACCGAGGCCCCAAAAAAATGTTTTACATCTACAACAAACCTCTGGCTGAAACCAAAAAATAATGCTATTGAATCCAAGCAGATTGCTGATCTTGAGGCCACAACAGACAATGTTGGGGACAGAAACATTGCTGCGGCTTTCGATGGAAGCTGGCTAAAACGTGATCATGTGTCGAAAATTACTTTGTTTCTGTCGCTAATATGGTCACCGGGAAGGTGATGGCTGTGGAGTGTTGCCCTAAATGTCTAAATGTCTCTCGAAAGAGAAAAAGGAGCATACCTTGATATCAAGTTATTCGGGATCGAGATGGAGCTAGTTGGCGTGTAGAATATTTTCTACGGTTGTTGGAAGAAAATGGAGTGCGGTATACCACTTACCTAGGAGATGGATACAGCAAGAGTTTTCAAAGTAATTACTGAATTGAAATTTTATGTTGAAATTGAAACTGTTAAGTACGAGTGTGTAGGCCATATCCAAAAGCGCATGGAAAAGCAGCTTAGAAGAAAGCGCAAAGAAACATGAAGAGATGTGGAAGACGGAAAATCATTGACTGGTTAGAATCGACTGACGTATTAACTGGCAAGAATCGGCTAACATTAAACGCAACCGATGAACTTCAAACATATTATTGCCTAGCCACGGAGAGAAACGTTATAATATTTACCATATGATCAGAGCTGTTGGGGCTGCCTACTATCACAGAATGTCAACAGATAAAAATCCTAAACATGACCTGACTCTGCCTGGGAAAGATGTATGGTGTGGCTTTCTAAAGTGGTTGGTCACCAAAGAACCATATAGGCATACCAAAAGCATCAAAGTAAGAAATGAGACGTGAAGAAATCAGCCAATGTACGAATATTTAAAATTGTTCAAAATTCTGAACACTTGCATCTTTGATAATGTATTTTCTAATGAGTATGAAATGGATGAAGCTGGGGAAATTATGACTTAGGAAGGAGAGTATAGTGGTTGCAACATTATTAAAAGTTCTAAAGTGAAAAATTAATATTTAACTTTAGAAAAAACATAAAAAACGGATCCCAATGATGATTTGAGAACGAGAGAGATGAGTCACAATGAGATCAAATACAATCAAGATTTTATGACTATATTTATAAGAGGATGTTGGTATATATGTTTATAAACACAGGGTGGCTGGTCATCAGTGTGACAAAACTTTTTTTCGTGAAAATACTTTAGAGTGTACGAAATAGGACGGGCGGCAAAACCTGTAACCTCATCAAATTGTCTACTAAACCTCAACTGAATAAATAAATGAAATATTTTTGTTGAAACCTTGAAAACTTTGTTTACTTTTATAGTTCGTTTTATATGTAAATTTGTGTTTACTAACATATGATCATGTAGTCAATTAAATACCCGAACAAATAATAACCAATAATTTTACTGTCAGCGCACTCACTCAACCACCCTATTTTGTGCACTCTACACTAGTTTAAATTGTTCAAAACAACTTTTTTGTTTATTTATTAATTCCAATTGAAATTAATTATTAATTATAATCATTAATCATACTGGTTGAAAGGGCGAGCTGGGTGGAAAGGACCGCGCTATTAAGGTTGTTGACACGCTCATGGTAAACAAATATAACAAGTAAATTATCCATTTATTATTTATGGATAATTTTTAATAGATAAAATTTACCACTAAAATGAGCGTGGAATGACTCGCACGCATTTGTCGTTACTGACTGTTTTTGAAAAGACGCCCAGACTACAGGTGGAAATAGCATATTTTACAATGCACCCCATCTTGCATAAACGTCATAACAGATATTTGTACTAATATTGGTACAGTTATATTTAGAAACATTTTAAAACGGCAAGGGGGAGCAATCCGTATGCTCCTGTTTTACTTGCTAAGGGGGAGCAGTCCGTATCCGCCCCCCTAGGCTTGGCGACGCCAGGGGGGAAACGTGCCCCCCCAGTATTAGTCGCATATGTCAGCTTGTTGCGCTGGCACCAATACTTACAAAGCATACTTTAAGTATGATTACCATTATTAAAGGACGATTCCAGAAATAAACAAACAAAATTAAGAACATTAAACGGTTCACAATGTCTTGAAATTTTTTTTTAACACTTGACATGTTTGTACCGAATTTCATTAAGATCGGACCATTTTTACGCCAGCTATTGGGCTCACAGAACATATATATGTGGATAGATATATAGACAGATATATATATATTTATACACACACACACACCCCCCCGTTGCAGCAGACCTGCATACTCAGCGAATTTCAAATGCCAAACAATATATTTTAATCTAACATAGCGAGATTTGACATGATTTTGTAAGCTTCTTAAGATTAACATGGGGAATGAGTATGCAGGTTTGCTGCTACAGGTATGTTTAAACTGGTTGGTTTTAATTCAATATTTAGTAGATCTGAACTAGAAGAAGCCATTTACCAAGTTTTATCAAGGTAAGTTGAGAAATAAACCAGATATAGAATTTTACTTATTTCCCATAAGGTTAACATTGGGACAACGTACTGTGTTTACCACTTCCAATATCTCGGTAACCAATGGACATAGAGCAGTGATTCAAAATACTAAATTGTTTATTTTTTTGAGCTGAATTCAATGGTGCCAACAAAAATTTGATAAATTTTATTTTTCTATGTAAAAAGCTCAAAAACCCCATTTTTGAGGGGGTTTATCCCCCTTTACCCCCCTCTTCCGGTGGTCCGATCGGGCTGGTTCACGAACTCGTCCAATCGATTACCACTTAACATGTCTGTACCAAATGTCATCAAGATCGAACCATTTTTACGGCCGCTATCGTGCTAACAGACACACACACATATATATATACTAGCTGATCAACACAGTTTCACCCGTGGAAAACATAAAAACTTGATTTAATTTTTCATACTTTTTAAGGTTGCCATGACAACCTTATATCCCTTCCCTACAATATAACATTAAAACTTTAAAGTACCATAGGGCGAAACCATTTGGGAATTTTTAAAAACCGTTTCTTAGTGTGCATCTAAGACCCAAGAGGAGCACATGTGCCAAATTTCAACTCTTTAGGTCTTGTAGTTTTGAAGATTTGCTGTCCGATAGAAAACCCCTTCTCCTATATATATATTTATATATCTAAAAATTCGAACGAAAGGTGTTTTTTGCTTCTGCGGGTTGCAAAACGAAAATTTATCATGGTCTGGGGCTTAGGTCTTACCATGAGACCTACGGTAATAGCTTCTTCCCTATAGGGGAAATTCGCTAAAATTAGACCGAATAGTTATTTTGCTCCTGGGAGCCCCAAAACAAAAAGTAAAGATGGTCCTGGCTTAGATCTTACCATTAGACCAATGGTAATAGCTTCTTCCCTATAAAAGAAATTTCCTTAACAGTGCAGAATCCTGCACAGCTGATCAAATATTCTTTTCTTTACATTTTCTTTTCTGTCAAAACAAACTGAAACAGACATGTATGGGATTACGCTTCTAGTCTGGTAGAAATAAATCTTATTTTAGAAACTAAACCAAAAAAAGTGAGGGTTAATATTGAAAACAAAGGTTTGCTAATTTATTATCATTCAATAAACAGGTGAAATGTTTTTAGTTTAGCGTGTTATAGATGATTGACAAAGGAAATTCATATTTAAATGAATTGATCGTATGTTATTGTTCATTTTCCCTTTACAAATTCAAATTGATCCGGTTTTTTTGTAAACACCCAAGCTGTTTCATGTTCCTCACCACCTATACCAAGCACACTCGAAACATAAGCAAGAGTATGCAATCACATTAAAAAAAAAAATAATTTAGCCTTAAATCCTAGTGGAAAACCTAACTTAATCAAACCTAATGATCTATAAATCTAAAAAATACAGAAATTAACCTTAATGCTGATGAAAATACTTAATAAGACTATTTTAGGCCTGCTATTACCCTGTATATGTAAGTAGATAAGATCTAAAAATAAATATTTACATCTTTCTAAACAAGCTCAACCTTATATTTGTATTATCTATTTACAGTTTGCTGGCAGTGAAGAAGAAAATGCTGCTACTGTGAATAACCAATTAAAAGTAAATTATGACAGGAAAAGAATTACTGCCTGTATTGTTCAAAATTGGTATCGAAATTTTCTGAACACGATGAGAGAACCCATAAAGAGAAGCCAGAGGGCATTGCTCTGAAGGCATGTAATGTCTATTGTGACGCAAAAAAAAAAAATTAGAAAAATTGAAAATAACTAGCAAATTGAGGAATGAGTGGAACGACACATACAACAATATGATCTTATCACCAAATGAGGAAGGTATTAACAGCAAAGAACTTATTCCCGTAAAACGGAGACATGAGGGGCAACTAATTCCACACATCAAATGCTGCCACTGCAAAGGCCCTTAAAGGGGGGACAAACTTTCCATCCACATAAGAACATGTGATAAGAGGAAGCCAATCAATAACTTGTGCTATCAAACAAAATTCTGATAATTGACTAAATAAAAATGTCAGTGAATCTGTCACCACACCATTCAAGGAGGAGATTTTAAAAGGGATCAATACTGACAATATTACGCAAGAAACCTTGTATGATCCATAAATAATTGAATTTTGGAGTAGCTTTCACAAAAGTAGACGGGAACCATCTGCGAAGTCCTATGTCATACGGGAGATGACGGACCTTTCTATATTGTTGTTTAACATGAAGAGTAAAAATCGTAATGTTAAATCATTAAAAGAGTGCCTGAGCCCCGTTCATTTCAAACTATAAATCTCAGCATCCTTGAGTTTGGCCCAATATAATGAAACAACTGGTGAAGTGGAAGTTCCTTCATTGCTTACAGGCTATTACAACCGTTGAAAGATGTCGCGAAAATTGTAAAAGCAGAGTGTTTGCAAACCATTTATAACAATCCCAACTGTGACAGACAAGATGCTACGATAATTGAGGACTTTTTTAGAGTGGCAAAAAGTCAGTGGAAGGTGGAAATCGGCAGGATTTGCATAAAAGCACAGAAGATATCCAAAGCCGTGAGAGTGGATAAGATGCCAGTAAAGGAAGATATTGTAAAAATGACCGCACATATTGAAAAGTCATACAAAATCTTATTACATGTCCTAAAAAATAATACTGAGAACGAGGAAACATACAATACGCCAACACACACGTTAGTGGCACACATAATGCATCTTGTCAGACGAAGACCTATTGACCTCAAACTTGCGAATTGATACATCTACAACTTATTGACAAAGAAGACGATCTGATCGACATGGCTAGGGGAAAAGAACTCACCCCAAAAGTTTTTGATGTCGGTAAAAAATTTCATATTTTCATTGTCCCTGGAAAAAATTTCGAAATAGTTCCAATGGTACTGACACCTCTCATGAAGACGGTCATGGATGCCCTTGTAGAGAACCGGGGAAATGTTGGCATAACCTGTCAACAGCTCTTTGTTCACTATAATAACAGGTTAATCAAACCAACTGAATCCCTCAAATTCATCATACGAAGAGTTTCACTCTAGATCCATTTTACTGGTAATGGCTTACGCCATTAAGCTACAACATTCAGCAAATTACAAGCAACACACCCTCAGTACCAAAGTTATTTGGCCAGTTTGCTGAGACATACACTGTCAGTACATAAAATACATTGTGACCTACCTCTAGGTGTTCTACAGAAATTGTTAATTTGCCCTGTTCTAAACAATATCATGACAGGAGGGAAGAGCAACAAATGCAGTAGAAACCCCAGACAATGCGATTCCTTTAAATGAAAAAAAAAACCAGAACAAATCCTGACAGATGTAGAGGAAGAAGAAGAAGAAGCGAAACCAGTCAAAAATACTAAAATGAAATGGAGCAACGAAGAGGAGCAGCTGGTCATTAGCCATTTTGGAAAAAAATATTAAAAAAGGACATGCCAAAAAGAACAGAAGTAGTTAAGTTAAACCGTACATTAAAACAAAGTAAAAAGTTAGGGGTGATAAAAAGTAGTACTAAACAGTTAAGTAATACTACTATTGTACATTAGAAATCACGTTGTGAGGCAACAAAAAAATGTGACCCCCTAAGGTGAAAAGAGTTTTGAAGTTTTATAAAAATTGAGTTTTTTTTAGCTAAAGGGAGGCTGTTACCTTATAATTGCAATTGATTTGTAATCGGGAATAAAATATCCATTAGTACAAATCCATCAGGTTTTTTAATGGGCTTAGCTCCCAAAAGGTAAACTTTCGGAAAACTAGAACAAACTTTTAAATAAAATATTCCCTAAAAAAATACATAAAATGTTAACGTGTTAACAATCGTGTTTAGTTTTCAACATCTTCAAAAAAAAATTTCAAAAAATATGAATTTTTTAAAAACTAAATTTTATAGCTAAAAACGGGTTGCGGCATAGAATTCGGCGCAAAAATGGTACTTTGGTATTATACGGAGGCCACCCTTATAGAGCGCGCTGCGGCGGTTATGTTAGGTTAGGTTACCAGTTTCCTCGTTTTGTTACGAATCGAAGGATACCAGATTAGTCATACCTTCACCCGCTAAATCCCCTCCAAGAAGGCCTAGGTCAGGTTGTTGACCGGAGTGTGTGCATCACTTGCCTACAGGATTTGGCGGGCGAAAGTATTACTCATCTGGTATCGTTTGATCTGCAACAGAACGAGGAAAGTCCTACTAACATATATATGATAACCTAACCTAACAACCGCCGCAGCGCGCTGTATAAGGGTGGCCATCGGGTGTTGCCGCTAGCGGCGGTGACGCTTTACCTCGCCGACATCGCTACCTTCTAGGAGGCAGAACATAAAGACCGCTCATAATAATTATGTCAAATTTGGACAGTGAGTCAATTAAAGTATGCTCTCTCCAATTGCGCAGTTATTTTTGGTATCCAGTTAAAAAACTCTCTAAAAATAGTGGCCTCCGTATAGTACCAAAGTACCCAAAAAACTAGTTTGAAATGATGGGTCACAACACCAACTTCATATTTGAAATAACTTACTCATTTCAAAATGGCGAATACAAGATGGCGGCAAAAAAAATTTACATTGGTAAAAGTTAAGTGTAAATCGCTCAACAAAGACTGATGGTGGTTATTCTTCACTATCTAGCATTATGTTTTGGTTATGGGCTTATTTTATCAATTTGTAGTGTTTAAATTGGTTGAAAATAAATAAATTAAAAGTACTCATATCTTGAGAACGAATCGAGATATTAAAAAACGGATTGCGGCATTGTACTCAGTGAAAAAAATTAGCTTGAAATGATGGGTCACAACACCACTTATACATTTGAAAAAATTATTTTGGATCCAATATGGCGGATCCAAGATGGCGGCCGAAAATGAGTACCCCCTCAAAACGAGGTACTTACTACCCAATAATGTTTGGGCGGGGTCTGAGATAGTTATTTTTAGAAATGTAAAAAAAGTAAGGGGGGGACAATTAAAACTCACCCTGTATAGGTTTTACAAGTTGAGGTCGTTTCGTCAAAACTGAAACCGACGATTTGAAAGAAGTGTTTGAATTTGGCTCTCAAAAATCTATATGCATAGAACCTCTCTGATCCGTCGCTCATACGGGACTGGAGCATGGTCGGAACAACAAAAAGATCCGATCAGGGTCGGATTATCAGAGATCAATGTTCATTGACATTAAAAACAAAGTAAAACTCTATTTCGATCAGAAATTATTGGATTAAGAGTATTTAACGAATGAGAAAACTATATGAAGAGCCCAAATGATTAAATGAAATGTGCCAACAGTATAGTCTGATGGTTACTTTGTCAATTATTGCTCATTTTGTGTTCAAAGACAATAATATTTTTTTTATTCCTTAGCCATAACATAATGAAGTCTGGTAATAAAACCGAGATCAATTCCTGATATCACGGTTCACATCCGAAGTTGACTAGAGGGCTACTAAAATGCTACGTACACCTGGAACCTAAGCCATAAGACATGAAAATGTTTGATAAATATTGTCATAATGCTCTGAGGTCAATGTTAATCTGGAGTTCGAGTTAATTTTGGGAAAAGGACATGATTGAAGTAGGTATAAACGAACTAACCTAGAAAAAACTAGACGATAAATTTTCATATATTAATATATGCATACTTATAAGATTACGCAAGATCACACTCTACTCCTAAAGGTCTACATTCGAGCAGAAGTAAACTATCCTCATTCCCCTCATCAAATAAACCGCAACCTGGTACAATTCAACTAATTGAAGCAAACATGGAAAATGTTATCGAAGATTTTAAGAACTGTCCTAAGCTGGCATTCGCCCACTGTGTTTCATCTGATTTTGGTGAGGTCAAACAAATGTCAGCAGGAGTAGCGACTGTTTTTGGACAAGCTTTGGAAAGGCAATTAGCACTGATTGCATAATAAAACATTTAACTTGTCAATTTAGTCAAAATGGGCCAACAATCTATGGGTTGGTTACTAAACCAACCTACTCTAGTAAACCAACAAAAGAAGACTATGATCTAGCTTTCCAAAGTTTAAACTGAGGATTTCAAAATAAGGAATCTGGAAAGATTAATATGCTCCCCAATGGGTTGCACCCGTGATACAGTTCACCTTGAGTATTTTGATTTAAAATAACACAGTTCCAATCTAAAACTGGTGCACATATTACCATTGTGGCTCATGACGAGAACCCACATCACATCATATCACTGCATAATGGGTTAACATTTGCAGACTTTATGAGAAGATTGCATGAGAGCTTAAAAGATCCTAAAACTAACTGATCAAGCTTTATCAAAACGACAGCTGTAAAACCTAGGACCTCTAAAACAACAGGCGAAATATTTGCGGCAACAGGGACAATCGTGACGACAAACACCAACAAGAATACCCCATCCAACCCTGCAAAGAAGTAGGTGACTGTACATACACCCATGCCCACGGACATCGCGACAGCTGCTGGAACAAGATTCATGCCACTCCCATCTAGGCCCACCTCATAGCCAGTGTCCAGTGAAAGTGTTCAGTGTGCAAAAGAAAAATTAGTGAGTGGTAATGCTGAGCCTGAGCCTTTAAACTTCCTTTGCAGTCCCATCCAGCCCCCCTCTTAAATATATCTGCAACTATTTCACCAAAAGCTCATGATGGTTTTTTGGAATATAATAGGTCTAATCAATTTATGATTTTTCACCAAAATATTCAAAATTTAAATAACCGCAAAGATCCATTGGAGCGACGGTCCAACCAAACAATATAGAAACAAAAGTAATCTTTATTTGTTTTGTCACTTTATGCAACATTTTGGATTCCGAGAAGCATCATATAATAGAGTGGACATGGAAAGAGTGTTGCAGATGGTGTAGGAGGAGTAGTGAAGAGAACAGCAGATAAGGCGGTTTTGGCAGGAAAGGATATTTCAACCATTGACGAGTTTCTATGCTGTGTTTCTATGCTAAAAGCAGAAATAATAAAAATTGAAGACAGCAGTGTGGCAGTTACTGGCCAAATTTTGAATGCAGCTCTTGACACAATCATTCCTGTTCCAAATACAATGAAAATTCATCAAGCAACATGGAATTTGAATGAACCCTTGAATCTTAACTGCAGATAATTATCTTGTGAGTTTTGCAGAACTTATAGTATTTGTTCTCATTTCAAAACTGTTACACATACTATTCTGAAACCCAAAGAAACATCTGAGGAGCCAACTGATGATGTAATGGAGGAACCAGGACCTTCATCACATTCAAATGAAAAAACAAGTATCCTTTTCAAATCAGTTCTCTTTTTATTATAGGGGTTTCCTAAAAGTTAAAATTTGATTTAAAAGTGTTTTATCATAGGTTTGCAAGTCTATTATTTTGTAATAGAATCTTGACTTTGATAATTTTGCTACTTAAACTTAACAACAATTTTATTCCTTTAATTTAAGAATACAAATTACTATCTAAACTTACTCTTTTTTTACCAAAACTAAATATAAGGAATTTAATCTATGTTGCTTTCTCCAGTCTATTATTTTGTAATAGAATCTTGACTTTGATAATTTTGCTACTTAAACTTAACATCAATTTTATTCCTTTAATTTAAGAATACAAATTACTATCTAAACTTACTCTTTTTTTACCAAAACTAAATATAAGGAATTTAATCTATGTTGCTTTCTCCATGGAAACTATATTAACATTTTGTATAGTGCCAGTAAAATGTTAAATTTTCCTTGACCAAATAATTGGATATAGAAGGAAGCTGTAGCAGATTACGGTACCATGACATATACTCGGACAGCGAATCTGAGGATACTCCAAACGATTTGGTAGAAAACGATTTTGTCCTGAAAAGATAGGCCACAACAAAAAGTTTCAAGCATTACATCGGACAAGTTCGCAAAGTTTATGGTGACGGGGACATGGATGTTATGTTTTTAAGAAAATCAGTGGGAGGAAAATTTGTCTGTCCTCCAGTTGAAGATATAGCCTCTGTTAACTGCAGTTACATTTTCCAAGTGCTGCAGCAGCTAAAAGTTCACCGTGGCCTATATACATTTGAGGGTGTAACAGACGTCCCTAACTTAAATTAGTTTATCTGTGTTAACACGTTTGTTGTAAGTCATTACATAACAAGTGGCTGCTGAATAATGTCACTTAATATATTACTTTGTCTACAAGTATACTAAAGCAATTAGTTTTAACGTTTGAACTATTAGGGATCTGTGATGTATTTTACTAGATTTGAGGGATTTGATCTGTCATTCCGAACTTAAAATAACTGCTAAAGAGACATCACACTTTAGTACTGTTAACATACTGTAGGCTACATTTTTTTACTGTATACGAAGGCTACTCACCTTTTATTATAGTTAAGAACCTATGTATTTTGTTTGCTATATAATTTTACATTAAACATATTATTATAAAGATATATCCGTATTATTTTAGCGAATTTCCCCTATAGGGAAGAAGCTGTTACCGTAGGTCTCATGGTAAGACCTAAGCCTAAAACCATCATAACTTTTCTTTTTGAGGTCCTCAGATGCCAAAAACACCATTCGTTCACTTTCATAAATATATATATATATATCTATATATCTATATATCTATATATATATGTGTCTTTAAGCACGATAACTTGCGCAAAAATGGTCCAATCGGAATGAAATTTGGCATAGACGTGTAAAGTAGTAATTATTCGGACGAGTTCGTAAACCAGCCCGATCGGACCACCGGAAGGGGGGGTAAAGGGGGGTAAACCCCTCCAAAAATGGGTTTTTTGAGATTTTTACATAGAAAAATAAAATTTTTCAAATTTTTATTGGCACCATTGAATTCAGCCCAAAAAAACAAACAATTTAGTATTTTGAATCATGGCTCTATGTCCATTGGTTGCCGAGATATTGAAAGTGGTAAACGCAGTACGTTGTCCCAATGTTAACCTTATGGGAAATAAGTAAAATTCTATATCTCGCTTATTTCTCAACATATCTTGATAAAACTTGGTAAATGGCTTCTTCTAGTTCAGATCTACTAAATATTGAATTAAAACCACCCAGTTTTAATATACCTGTAGCAGCAAACCTCCATACTCATTCCCCATGTTATTCTTATGGAGCTTACAAAAACATGTCAAATCTCGCTTTGTTGGATCGAAATATGTTGTTTTGCACTTGAAATTCGCTGAGTATGCAGGTCTGCTGCAACGGGGGTATTTTATTACCATGAATAGTTTAGCATCAAAAATAATGCCAACATTGCTTAACATTATGTTATGTCAACATAAAAATTCATAAACCATATTGTTTAAATTTTTATTCTTGACTGAAATATGACTAAATGCCATAATTAGTGTATATTCTCACAACCGTCACGAAATGTTCACAACCGTCACACTGCACTCACAACCATCACACATCAAAATTTCGCTAAAATTTTGGAATTAAATTGAAATAATATTATTATTAAAACATAAGTCTGTTCTAAGAAACTAAACCAAAATATTTTTATGTTTATGTTTATGTGTTTTATGTTTATGTCTAATTTATCAAGTGAACCAATGTATTTTTCATTTAATAATCAAAATACGGTGTTGTTTTGTGTATAAAAACGAAAATTGCTATTAAGTTTTAATTTTAATCATTTGAGTGTGTGTAATTAAAGTGGAGAGAGATATTTTACTGAAAAAATTGCAGTTATGTTATATAATATAAATTAAAAGAAAATAAATCTTACTTGTGACGGTTGTGAGGATATTACTAGCTTTTAAATTAAAACATAGTAATATCTCATAAATAAAAAATATAGGGTAGGCCCCACTGTGTTCACTGAAAGAAAAAGACTTAATTTTCATGAAAATATCAAGTTTTCAATCATATGTCATATTTCATATTTTTCCTAATTATTAGTAAAATAACTGTTTTCGGTAGAATGACCCAGAGATTTTTTTAAAATATTAACAGAAATATTAATAGTTTTTAATCAGTATATATTTGATTGTATTATTTATTTAAAAAATAACTTTCAGAAAACTAAAATGCATTCAAATATCCATTAAAACTATGCAATCTTTAAATAATTCATTTTGTTTTTGATCGTGTTATTTTTAACAGTAAAATGTTTATAATTGATCGTAGTCATCCTCGTTGGTTTACCCACATCTAGTGTAATAGTTACAATACTAGTTACTAGTGTAATAATTAATTTCCTTAGGCCCCAGACACACACGGCGTTTTTTTTATCGTGCGATGATTTTTCTGCCGCCACCGACGAAATGGCGTTCGTACACACGTGGCGGTAAAAAAACGCCACGGAAAAAAACACCAATCATGGTACCATTTTAATTTTGAAAGACATGTGGGTGTTTTAACACGAATTTTTCCGAATTAATTTTTTAACTTTATTTTCTGTGTAAATATAATGTTCATATAAGTTTTAACTACATAATTTAGTTTATATTACGTGATGGATAGACAATAACTATTAGCAATCTTTTTATACCGTCGGAGAAAAAGAAGGCAACAGAAAAACCACCAAGTTTAGATTCATCCAGTTAACCTTAGAAGAAAAGAAGTTGGAGAATTTTGGACTTTGTTCGAGGAACTGAGAATGAAGGAGACCAAAGTTTTTGAATATTTTCGTATGTCAATTGCGTCATTTGACGAGTTACTCGACCATATCAAAGGAAGTATTCAAAGGGAAAATACGAACATAAGGAATTAAGTAATGTTATCCGTGACATTAAGGTAAGTAATACTTGAACCAATTTTATATTAATTAAATTAATAGCCACCAGAACTCAACGCTACCAAAAATATTGTGACTTATTTAAATATAGATTTATTAAAATTAAACTTAGATTACTACAAAAAATTCAAGTTACAAAAAGTAATATGGACAACTAATTTGAAAAAAGGTATCATTTGCTTATATTAACACGAATATACATTACTATATCAATATTCAAGGTGCATAGTTCTTATTATTTTTAAAACACTCTATAAACTCTTTAAATCCTATCCTATCCTATACTCTTATACGAGCAGTGTTATCTTGTATGCTTGCACAGCGATCTCAAAAACGGCTCCGAGGATTTCCTTCAAAGTCTGTAAATAAGTAATTTATGACTCAAAAACGTCTTTTATGCAGATTACTTGGCCAGAGAAAATTTAATAACGTACACTCAACGTACGTATTTAATCAACTTTAAAAATACGTAAAACGTATTTTAATCAACTTTTAAAATTGTAAAACTTTAACATTGGCCTTATGGGTTGCCGTGATAGCAACGAAAATAAACAAGGAAAGTAAGCAAATGAATTAATCATAACAGCAGTTTGGAATCTACAGCCACCAAGGGAAGATAAAGCAAGTGGGATGAAGAGTCCATGGAGTAATAAAAAATGTTTCTATTTATCAATTTTATGACATTGAAATATTTCATAGTAACTGGATGAACTGGTAAACATGAAATAACACCGAGCAAGGCTCGGTCCACCAGGTACTTAAATGTAATACGAACACTTTTTTAAACATGTTATAGGAAAAAATTGTGATTTGTTTTGTAAAAGCAAATTAGTAAAACAGTTTCAAAAACAGTTTGAATATTTTTAACAAAAATCAAAGATTATGGGAGACGACACATTAGACGAGCTTCCATCAGTAGTATCTTCTACGGTAGTTACCGAGGTATCTTCATTAGGCTATTTAATAAACTTTCAACGTAAAGGCGAAGCGTCTCTTGGCTATTATCTTCAGCCGTAGGAGACAACAACACCGTGGACGTTTGCCTGGTCTGTTGTACATGCAACGGAGCAGATATTGCTGCAACTTTAACCAGGGGTACTGTAAATTTGGACTGATGTGCAGGATTTGGAATCGACGAAATAAAGCGGACTGGAAATTTAGAAACTGCTGTTGTGAATGAGATGCAATGTTATAGGTATATCGATGGTAAGGCTTTGGTTGGTGTTCAAAGTGGTTCGGATTCCCTCGGTTAGGAGCAACTGCTGATTGTTTACTGGCAATGTTAGAAATAATTTGTAAAACCCCCATTTAAAACTGAAGAATTTCGGAATCGTTAAATTTGTCAATATGCGGCAAAATGCTTTCAAAGAATAGCATTTTACTGTTTGATTTTATTTTGGGACGCCCTAGCGCCTTGATAATCTTAAAATCGATTTCATTCATTTTATTTTCTTTTGTTATGTTGGGTTTTTGTTTCTCTGCTTCGTCAGGAGCGTCGGCTTGATTCGCCTCAGTTCCAGTGATTACTTCCTGTACTGCAGCTTCTTCTTCATTTTCATTGCTGTAGCTCTCCGATACCTTTCTTCCGTCGTATATCTTTTTTAAAAACTGCAGCTCTTCACTGAAAATGTATTTTCTTTTCTTTGAAGCTTTAGAACCACTGGTTTTCCTTCTTTCATACTCTTCTCTGTTTTAGACAAAGCGTCTCGTAAATGTTTCCATTTTTTCAACACTTCCTTCCCTGAAATTAAAAAACAAATTTGCAAACACAAAAATATTGATTATAAGTCAAATAACTTAAAAGTTTTGAATTATTGGAGCCGTGGATGGCAAGCACATAAGAATTATGTCGCCTTTTGAGAGTGGCTCTATGTACTTCAATTATAAAGATTATCATTCAATAGGACTGATGAGTAGAGAGGATTCAAAGTATCAGTTAGTATACTCCCAGATCGGAAGTTAAGGGAAAGATTGTGATCCTTCTATTTTCAAACAGACTCGACTATGGGAGTCAACTGAAAACCGTTCGCTGGAGCTGCCCGATGAGAAGTGTTTACCAGGTACTGAAAGTCAAAAAATACCTTATTTTTTAGTTTTAGCGGCTTTTGGGCTTCACAAATACCTAATGTGACCTTACACAGGTACTCATCTACCCGTTGAACAACGAATTTTCAACTATAGACTCAGTAGGGCCAGAAGGTACATCGAGTGTGTATTTGGAATACTAAGTAATAAGTGGCGAATATTCCATAGACCACTGAACGTGCAGCCGGATTTTGCAACAGATATTGTAAAAGCATGTGTGGTGCTAGACAACAGAAGCTGGAAATGGTTGTTCTTATAGATCAGGTAGGAAGCTGGTGATTAGGTGGCTCATGACGTCAGAGGTCATACCCCCCCCCCCCGAGATCAATTCCCAATATAAGAGTAATTAGCCCCTCAAATTTTTTTGCAATTTGTTTTGAACATTTTTTATTTTTTTTGCATTTTTTGCAATTTTACTACAAATTTTTTAGCTATTTTTTAGCGCATTTTTGTCTATTGTACTTAATTTTTTAAGCCTATTGTGCAATAATTTTTAGCACCAGAGCGGGTGGGTGGCTCGGGATCAATTACCGAGATAAGGGTACTTAGAGCCTAATCTAAATTTAATCTTGATTGACAGGTCCATTAGCGCTAAAAGGCTTCTAAGCTAAATAAAAGACCATTTCCAAGAATTACTGAAGCCGATTTTGCAATCATTCTAGGAAAACTCGATTGTTTAGACTGTTACATTTCGGGTGACTATATCTGATGAACATCAGTAACAGCTCAACTACTGAACAAGATGGATGTCTGCGGCTGTTGTAATCCCAGCTCCTATCGTCATCGAAGATCATCGAGAGTGTTTTAGACTTTCAATCATTCAAAGACAATAATAATGAATACATTTTAAAGAAAGTCAGTGTGATTGAGATTGCAACTGGTACTATTCATTGTGTAGCGAACCCGCCATATGTTCGATCTCAGTTGAAACAGGACAAACAACGAGAGGTTCGTTGGCTGTCTAAAAATTACCATGGTTTATATTGGGAAACTGGTGACGAAGACTATGAAGATATCATAGCAAAGATAACATCACCTCTCGCTTATCGTCAAAGTCTCCACGTTGAAGGATTGGAGAAGAAACTCTTTGTTCAATCTAAACTAATCACAACCTCAACCAGTGTCATTGATGCATTTGACCTGGGATGTAAATCGCTCTCTACAGTTCAAGCGCTGTGAGATGTGATCGTCATAAGAGTATACCTAAATCTAGGGAAACAAGTGCGGACAGCTCTGCTCCAGCTTCGTACCAAATGCAAATGAGCCGATCGTCAGCGCGGCACCTGTATTTATGACCTTTGCCCAAGGCGAGGTCATTGACAACGTAATCAACCTACAGACGACCGCACTGCTAAAACCCACTTGAGCCTAACATGTCTGCCTCAACCCTCCTTCTCTAACAAGTCCAAATAAAATAATTAATCTGTCCGAACTAAAAAAAAAAAAAAAATTCTTTCGCGCAAATTACTTCGACGTTTAACGTGATAAGAATACGAGTCGCCGAAAGACTGCCCCCCGGATAACTACCGGTCATCTTGATAAAAAGTTATTTTGGGTTATAAGTTCAATTAATTTTTCCAAGCTCAGGCTGTGGAACAACAGAAGACATAGGAGACAGAAGAGAGGGTCATCTGGCTGCCCTCCAGTTAGATTCAAATGACGAAGAGGTTGACGAGAACACGCTTTCTTGTTTGACGTGTAGGAGGTACAAGCGGGCATACTCGATTGATTCGTGTGGTAACCTCGCGATATGTGGCAGTTGCACAGAAATCCACCGAAAAGGTAGGGAAAACGCTCCACATTACCTTGTGACTTGCCTAGTGTGCAAGGTTGTTGTTGTATTATACAGAAAATATATTATTAAATTAGTGATTCTTTGTTGAGTTTTATTTTATACAATTATATTCAACTGAAACCATAAATAGGAATGCCTATTTTGGCAGAAAAATGCACACAAATATTTTTTTAGGCTGCTTTTTTTGCCTATTACAGTACCTAGGTTGGACTTTCGTTTTTTTAAGTTTTGTTATGCAATGCATTATTTACTTTAAACTGTTAACCTTCAAGTACGCGTTGGCGGAACTCTAAAGAGAGAGGCTGACCGCGCAATAGGTCATGGAACTGACATCAACGATGCTGCTGGATTCATGAACGTCCTTTCTCATATTGATATTCTTTTGAATGAGGTAAGTTTATATGCAACAGAGAAGATGGAAAAAAATTAAGATGTGCGGTTATTCCACCAATCGACGGAATTCTTCAAAACCGTCAAATAACGTACTGCAAAGGAGAGAAAATGTATACAAATTCTCTCTCTTGCTTTAAATGCACATTGAGGAATTGACAATTCCTGACAATCAATGCCTTGCACTCACCGCCATTCATTTGAAGTGTTCCTTGCCTGTATACATTGCCTGGTATTGAAAAACTAAAACTAACGGTCGATGAAGTGTATTCTTCAGACAGTGATGAATCACATCTAGAACCTGAACGTGTCAACCCAGAACAACCAATGCCCAAGACCACGATCACGGACCACTTACCTGAGTCAAGACAACAAGGTAACAATTCCAATAGCAAAACCGTTTCCATAGGATCGTTTTTAGTTGTCAGAATTGATCAAGTCAACAACGATTTTATTATGACGTAACTCACTTGTTGAACAAAACCTTCATGCGAAACGAAAGGAAAAAAGATCGTGAAAGTAATGAAGTTGTGGTATGTTTTGACTTACAAAATGTTATTGCACTTTCTAAAGCTAATGTTTTTTTTCATAAGAAAGGTGAATGTCTATAACCTAACTGGCGATTGCTCGGTAATCAATGAGTTTCGTCATAATGAAAATCCTTTTGTAGAACACTACCGTCGGTTAGAAAGTATATGAGTGGTCAACGCACACTTAAGACTTCAAATTGACTAATGGATCTACCCATGGTCCCGTTATTGGCGACAAGCAGCGAGGCGTAGAGCTACATGCCGTCCTTAGCACTTATGAGGCTCTAATCGAACCTCGAAAATAAACACTGATTTACAATAGAATTAAGCTGGTTTTTATTATTAAAAATACAGATAGGATAAAGTGAAACGTTCGAAAGGGGCTAACAAAAAAAAACTATTATAATGGTTATGGGTTGTTCTGCATGATTTATAGGCCTACTAATTTAATATGTTCAGTCCAATTTAAAATGTCCTCGGCATGCTCAGGGTTCACACAAATCTCAGGGAGGTTCGTGTCGACTGTTTACTTATGATGTGAATCTTCAAATTGTTTAAATAAAATTTGGATTTCTCAATTCTACTACTCAATTAATTGTCCCAAGAATAAAATGGCCGAATTGCTCAAGTCCTTGATGATAATTTCAAATGAAATTAACATTGATAGAGAAAGTTCTGAAAAGAGTCTTGATATAACAGTAATAGGTTGATGGATTCTTTTTTGTTTGTTTTTTATTTAAGTCCTTGACAAAGTGTTGGATACTTCCAACCTAAACAGCTTACAAATTTTTTTCACCCAGTACTTATTTTAAATTTCTTGAGGTGGAAAAGGGACAAGTTATTTTATACCTGGGTTATGCTTTCCCTACTTTACCATGGTTAGCTATTTAATTCTAACCAGGACTTGGGTTCTTGAAATAAAATTAGGTTCTTGGACCTTGAATAAAAATTTAATATGCTAACACAATTAAGGTCTGGTAGAGAATGAGGGAGAAGTCCATGCCACCGTCATGCTGCCTTGTTGGTTGGCACAGGTTTCACTGATCTTGTAGAAATCATATGTTGAAACACAGACACTGGAATTCGGGATTATTTATGGAACTTAATTTAAAATTTATAACTCATATTAAATTAATTTAGTGATTGCAACTTTCTTACAATATCTACATCTAATTATTATGTTATCAAACGTTGGGGGCTATTAAAATGGGATTATCTGCATATTTTACAGGGATCTCAATTTGATTAGGTAAATAATTTAATTTATTAAAATTTGCTGATTTATGTTACGTACAAATTATATGCTAGCCTATCTCCATTGATAGCTTTCTGATGGGTGATGATGACAAATTATAACACTTTCTAAATATACATAATTGAACAAACATATTAAATCATATGAGAAATTGCTCTGGTATTACTATAGAAATATTATATATTCAATTATTATTAAAAAGGCATATTATTTGTCAGACACTATAAACAAGTTGTATAGGATAAATTACTAAAATTAAATGCATGTTATGAATGAAACATTTCATTGTTAAAGCTCGGATGCCTATAAACATTGCTTGCGTTTTGCTTCGGGCTTCGCATCTGTAGTCATACTTCAGAGTGTTTTCCCTAAAAACTCCTCACAGGATCATTGGTTTCACTGCCTAATTCGAATTCTTACTTGAGGTAGGCAATGGAACGATTAGTCTACTAAGTTTTGGAGAGGGCCAGTTCAGTGAGCATATTATTCTAATAACTGGTGTGGAATTTGTAACCTGTGAATATGTAACCTGGAATATGTAAATTGATGAGAATAAAATTGACAGAAGTTATACTTTAGAGCGACGGATGCGCTTACCAAAATCACTGTGAAAATGTATCAAATGCGTTATTTAACCTGTCAAAAGAAAAAGGAGGATCGAAAAACATACCTGGAAGTAGGTCATACCCAAATGGAAGTGGACCCTGTTCATAGTAAAATTGAGAAAAAAAGGAAAGGAAAAGAGTTTATCGTACTTTCTGATCACATCAGAACTACTCAAAAGCTAGAACTAACCCATCACCATTTAAAGTTGTAACTTTCAAATACACAGATTTTATCTAAGTTACTATCCTAGTATAAGACCAGAATAAAGAAAGTAGATCCTTTTGTCACAAATGTTTGTGCATTCCGGTATGGCAAGTCATCTCGTTCAAACTAAGTTTTAACGATGAATCATGGAAAGAGTTGTCCCGTAGACCTAAAAGTAGTGCCTATCAACAATGCTACTTCCCCTTTGCGAAAGTCCTTTGAAAATTACACTTAGGAAATTTGAGGACTTGCAGGCATTAAAGGAAGTTATTAATGAAGATTATCATTCTTTTTACGATAACTTACCTCATGAGTGTGATGACCCGCAAGAACCCGGAAAATGCAAGCAAGTAGTAAAATAAGTACCTGCATTACCGAGATTGGAAGGGCTATAAAGTAAAACGTGATCGTTTTGATTTCAACTACTCGTATTGCTGTTTAAGGTTTCGGTCACATCTTAACAACTGGTTTTAAGATCCTAGTTATTAACAAATATTATTTTAATCTTATTATTCCTAGCTCTAGTTGATTTGAATAGTTAGTCAAGAGCAGGTTTTAATAAAATATGAAAGAGAATACCTTAGAAATAATCGGTAAAACCGAGACAAAATATATTTAACTTAGCCTTAATCAGAAAATAGTTTCTTTATTTTCTTAAACTTTTTTATGTCCTATGGTGGTTTGGTCACATATTATTCCTTCAATAGTCCTATCTCTTACCCTATCAAGTTATATTATTTTTCTTTTATTACTAAGTATTCCTAGCTTCAATTCACTCTTTCAGCTATCAAGTTACACATGAATAACATGGAACTTATTGGACAATATTTTAAATAGGTGCATAATAAGTCAGGTGAGTTTTAATTAAAACTAGATAACACGTAGCTCGAAATCGAGCAAAAATCATGTGGTAAAATAATGAAGAATAATCAGCCTACTTATATATTTTTAAAGTTTAATCAAAGGGCTAAGTTCATTAACAATATTATGGCTTAACTACTGAAACTATTAAAGTTAATTTGATCTACCGCAGGAGTTTCTGGTAAAAGTAAACGATTTTTTAGGGAACACGTTCATTTTCCCATGTCCTCTTTTTTTCTGAAATGTATATTTTAACACCGGCAAAAGATCAAGCTCTGCTTACAGCAACATGTATCTGACCAAGAGCAAACACTCGCGCCATGAGCAATGACTTTCTTTGTTTAGGGATTGCCGCTGCACCTTATTGATGATAATTATCGCCAAAACAGATATTGTAGGGAACGGCTGTCTTTGCAGGCAACATTTCCTTTGTGGCAAAAACGCGTAAACGACGCATTATCTCTACCAGTCTTTTCATTCTTGAAATGCAACCCACCACAATAAAAACATTTTTAGTTCATTGGTCTGAGGTTGGAAGGAGCATAAAATGTTACATCGGGAGGGTGATGCCAGCGGTTGCGATCATGTTCTTTCCGACTCCTCCTACCAGTCAATATTCGTCTTCTTCTTATTGGTGGCATTATAAATGCACCAAATCCAAAAATAGATTTGCTCAGGTTAATATAACTTCAAAAAACACTATGCCATATCGTAAACTACATTGTAAAACTGGTAACAGCGAAGTTTAAGAGCATTAAAACTTCATAACATTACCTAAATTACGTAATAAATCGTTAAAAAAATTTTGTATATTGATCCAGAAATTAAACTACGTGAAAAAAAGAAAACTGTTGAAAACAAAGCCAAACCAGCTGTTTTCAAAAAAACTGCTCTTTTCAAAAAATTAATTGCTGCAGTCTGTGGTTTATTTCAGAGCTTGGCCATATGTTCAATTTGTAATCTAAGTAAACTGAGCTTGCTTCATTGTCCATGAATAGTGCTACTGTTCCGAAACTTCAGCCCTTTACTGTACTTTAGTGACGTCCTTTTTTAAAATTCTGAGACTTGATGACAAATCTACATAACAGTCCCTTTAATTTGACACCTCAAACGTTAAAATCTGTCCAGCCGTTATTGCGGTTGGACTGTGAAAAGAAAAACGCTTGCGTATTAATATACAGATTGTTAAAAACCATAAAAATAATAATAATAATAGTTTTCATTAGGGGTCATAGCCTTTGGATCGTAAGATAAACCTTAATTAATGCAATAATAATAATAGGTCAAGAACTAATACAACAAGTCATCCGGCTAGGCCTAAACATTGGAAAATATGTCCTTTATTTTCTTCAACTCCTTTTTTTCTATCTCAAAGTGGCGTTGTGAGATCGGGTACGGAGGTTTTGTCACACACATTATTCCATCGATTCTATCTGTTTGTTTGTCCTCAGTTGTTGGCCAGAAGAATTTACTTCCACTTTTTGACATAAAGGAAACTATGATGTATTGGATGTTCTATTTCCAAAATCTTTCATTGTTGACTTAGTCATGAAATTGCTGTTATTAACAGCTGAAATTGCTGTCTTTGCTATTTTGAATTTATATTTAAAAAAATTAGATTTGAGTCCGTCTAGTTTAGTCGTAAATTGTTCTTGAGAGAGTATTCATCTCTTTAACAGAAGTCACACTCATGTAACAGAGGTCACCAATATGTAACGGAGGTCATAATCCATATAACTGAGGTCACGCGTTGTAACAGAATGTCACATTTTAAATTTTTTATTTAAAGATATGTATGGTCAAAATATATATAAATTGTTGTATTTTTACAATTTAGTACAATTTCAAATCAGTACACAATAATTTTCATGACAATTAAATCGTGTAAACAGATTGTGAGGTTAAGAAACCTGAGCAAAACGTATTTGGACGTGTATTACATCTTTTCTAAGCTATTATTAAGATAAAGGTCAATCAAAAGTAACAGGGCTGTAATATATTTAAAAACAGTATACCAGAGCAACAAAAAATATGAAATACAATGAGTTTCTTATTAATTTGATTATGTAATATAGGTTTATCTGAGTGTGGCCTCTGTTACGAAAAATGGGAGTTTCCGATATAAATCTGCCTCTCCCATCAACATACGTGGGTAATGGTGCTTTCTTTCTATTTTCTCATAATCTATATGGTTCAAAGTATTAAAAAATGTAACTGTCATTTGAATAACTAGTAATAATTTTTTGGTTTTTTCCTACTTTGCAATTGGACCCTTTTTTAAATTTGACCCAGTAAACTTTAAGTGTGCTACTTGAGTGAAAGGTATACATTTCTAATTCAGAAGTTTAGCTGCTCCTCAAAAGTCTTTGAAGTCATTTGTCTTCATTTGAATTACACGGTATGGGTTGTGACGATCCAAAGTATTCGTAGAAGACCAAAAGGAGAATAGAAATCCTTGATCATCAACTTTTCAATTGAGCTATGGACATGGTCCACTTCCTGAACACAGGAATGTCCAGGAAGAGAATACAGTACTTCATTGATACAGTGGTCATGTTAGGGGTTTCCCTCAAAAAGTCCAAACCTGCATAAGAGATGTGTGAATTGCGATTTTGTGGAACACACCAGTCAGACCAGGTTATTAATTCTGTGATCTCATTTTCTTCAACTACGGCGTCTAATATTTTTCTAAAAGCATTTGCAATATCGTTCCCTGCGCAGCCTGACATTGTCTCATTCCATACCGCACAATACACTTTTTTAGTTAATGTGAAGTAGGCTGTCAAGTTGTACAAATTCAACTTTCTATTGTAAAATAAGCTGCTGATATCAGCGTGGAGACACGTTATGACATTTTGTAAATCAAATAGAAGGACTGGAAGGTCTTTATTTTCATTTTATTTTTTTCTATGTTGTCGCATTTGGTTCATACGAAGAATATGGTTCTCATAGCTGTCATTTTGTTCATCACTTAAGGTTCCAGTGTTTTTCGCTACATTATAAGCTTCACATTCATCGCATCTATTACTTTTTAGCAAATTAAACCCAAAATAAATTCTTTTCCAAAATTCTAAAAATTCCCAAAAAACTAAAATTAAATGTTAAGCTATAACCTTGTCAATCTAAGGCCACGAAATGTTTTGATAAATCATAAACATTAAAGTCGACATGTTTTTGGATGTTTTGTCGACATTTTTTAAAATGATCGAATTGATTATTGTTCTTTATTTTAATGCTGCCTTGTATTTCATTTTAGGTTTAACTGGACTCTGTGTTTTACTTAGAAGAATATCCTACCCTAACATATTAATTGATCTTGAGCCCTTGTTTGGTCTTTCACCTCCCTATATATCTGCAATCAGCAATCGTGTAATGACAATGATTTACAGCAACTAAAAAAATTATTCATTGGTTAAATGAAGAAAGGTTACAACTGTACGCGCAATCAATTTTCAATAAAGGAGCTTCCCTATTGAATTGCTGGGGATTCATTGACGGGACGCCAAGAGCAATTTACCAACCTACTTAGGATCTGATATATTCATGAACTAAACAAACTTAGCTTCCAAACGGTTCTCTAATTTATCTGTACCGGGACTCTTAGCTACCACAAGCGACTTTCCTCAAAATAAACTAAAACCCAGTTATCAGACTGAACTTAATTCCCCTTTACCTCCTGTAACCCCATACTTATTCAATTTTGAACACCCGGACTCTGAACCCACAGACGTAACTCCCTCTCTACTAAACGCCAGACCACTCACCCCAAAAACTCCTTCCTGAGGGGCACTCCTCCCCAAGGAGCCTACTTGCCGGATTCAACAAAACCCAACCTATTTAAACACTTGACCCTGAAGGCAGCCTAGCACGCAAGGCTCCCCTCAAGGCAACTCAGAGTCGCTTGTGCTAGCTATTTATAAACAACGTGTCCCGTTCTAATCCCTAACACCTAGCCTACCGTTACCCCATATAAAAACCTATAATAATAAACCCCCTTTTATACAACCCCCATTACATCCCCCAGTCGATGTCCCCAGCGACTAAAAAAACATAAACTTAATCTACCTCCCCTCAACGATTCCATTACAAATTGTAACTTAAATACTTTAAACAAACATAATACCAACAACAGATTGTAAAATCATAACCACATAGATTACAATATACTTGAATGAAACAGTGTCTTAAACATCCCCCCAACTATGTGTAATCTAACTTCATTTAATACAGGCACATTCGAATGAACAAAAAATGCTGGCGAATTCACTACCCAATCCTCATCAAATAACCCCGATCTATTGTAAGCTACAGCCCCCAAATCAGTATAACTTAAGTTAAAAACAGATGAATTCATAGCAACACTACAAGACAAAAGCAAAATGTGTGTCAAATAAGACCTGGACCCATTCATAAAACAAGGATAAAACTTGCTAATTAAAATTTCTTCTAGGTTCACAATGGAGCAATGGCAAGGCACCTGGACCTAATGGCCCCAGGCAACCCTACCGGCAGTGTTTCCCTGGAGTCCCCGCGGACGAGACACGACATAGGTAAAGGGCGCCGCCTCCGTCACAGCAGTCCGCCTCCCCGTCGTACGACAGAACGGGCATTCGCGGCGTAACTCCTCCACGCCGTCTCCCCCTCGCACATTCCGCCGTCAGGCTCGTTTATAACAAACCAAATTGCAGCGTTGATATTACTGATGGCAAACACAATATTCTGTACCAATAATTTCAAACTGGTGGCTATTCACGTTGTTTTATTTTATTCTGAATGTTGGTGAGTAAAAGGTCAAAACTAACGATCAAGAGACTCTTCCAAGAAGGAAATATTTAATGAACCTAGAACGGCAGCTGCTCTTTAAAAATGCTCAACGAAGAGTAGCTGAAAATCTTTCTCTGCCCTCGGGCAGACAGACTGATTAAAGTTATCAAACTTGATTGGACTAAACAGCCTGTAGCTACTGAACAAGTCTATCGTGCAGGCTATGCAATCTGTCCAGTTTGTCCAAGAAGAAAAAACAGAAAAACAACATTTTTTGCAACAACTGTCAGGCTCCAATCTGAAAAGAGCACGCAGTTGCCTGCCAAACCTGATATGGACGTCGATATGCACTAAGTAATTGCAGGCCTGACCATAATACATTATTTTTTTAGTCCAAAGAAGAGAAACACTATTGAAACAAAAAATGTTCAAAATAAAATCAAAGAATACCTATAATAAAATCAGTTTTTAAATATTTTTTGTGCCTTTTTCAAAAAGTTTTTTTAATACTATTTCAAGTACTTTAATTACATTCGATGCTACTTTTAGATCAAATGTAAATGTAATGTAATGTAACTTTTGGTGTCTGTAACTGTCGACTTAAGAGACATAGTAACCCCTAAAATGTCACTGAGGCTTGTGGCTGAGATTAGAAACTGAGGGCTGCGTAAAGACTGGAGCAGGCCAAAAGCGCTGCAGATGTTGTTCTGTCTTTCCAACTTGTCATTTCTTCTAGAACACCGTGGATGCCAAGAATGGATTCACATTGAAACTGAAGGTATCCAGCATGACTTTCAACCCAGCGAGTATCATGTATACCCTGAAGAGAAAAATTTGTTTTCTCCATTACTAGACGATGTCTCTTTGGTGACGAATTTAAGAAAGACAAAGTTTCTTTATGGTTCCGGTGTAATTTGACATGCCACAACTTTGGATGAACTTGTCAGTGCATTGTTAAGAATGTGAGGTGCCATTTTCTTAAGCTCTTCGACAGCATCCTTGGCTTCTGAGGCCATTACAGAACAACTATGTGTACCGAATTCGATAGTTCTTCACTATATGTCCCAAGGCGATTCCTGTCAACCGAGGTTCGTTACATTGTTTGATAACATCTGAAACATCTGGCCTAATGAAGTCGTAGGCGTTTGCAAATGTGACAAAGTCTTCTCTTATTGTTGATTTATTTTCACTCTTATGCGCATAACGAAATGACAAGCTCAATTGGCATATGTTGGAAGTGTCAGTAGTCTCATAAAATACAACTAGAGTTTGTCCGCCTCGACGAGACGCAGGAACTCCTGGAAATGACACTACAACCTGATTCAACCTGATTCGAGTGAAAATGATTCATAGCTTGAAAATCATCACAAAATTAGATTAGTTAACGAAATGTAAGTTAAAGTGGCTTGAGTGACTTTTGATTTATTTTAATGTCTAAGACATATATGTTTTTATGCTTGTTATTAATATTATTCTTTGATATCTTCCACTTGTTGAAGAATAAATAAAAAAATATAGCAAATACTTACTATAGTTATAGTCTCTTTGTATACCTCGTATCTTAGTGTACTTAGTGTAGGGAGTGTCTCTCGGACTCTTTTAAGAATTGTACTTTGAATTGTTCACATTGTCACACACACAGAATGGAATGAAGTTTTATAGTTTGGGTGGCAAACTCAAACCATTTAGAAGGCCCAACCTATGAGTTGGTCACAATTAAATGTTAGTAACATCACATTGATCATTAAATGTTAGAACACAGTCACAACATCTAGGGATGAATTCATTTTCTTTGGTTTTTTCATTGTTTTTATCTACTAATTCTTTCATTAAAATAGGGCAGGAATAGTTTATGATTCTCTGCCTTCAAATTATACGAATGTCAAATTTTATTTAAAAAAGTAGTGTGTTGAATGATAACTCAAACTTTCACTTTACATTTTATTTTTCTACCTAGCGTACACATAAATTATAAAAGTTACTGAAAATTAACTACTCAAACTTGTTAAAAATACTTATTTATTGATATACTTAAACCATTTTATACAGGTGATATGAGCACATGCGAAGGATGGTTTCGCCTTACCAAGCAAGTCAACAATTGCACGTTGGCTTCAGGAAGATCCGAATATCAGCCAAGACCTCGTCTAAACTATGAAGGCTAAGGTCGAGTGCACCACAGAATGGGAAAAGAAGTCTGTGATTCTGTTTGATGAGATGCAGACAAAGACAAGTTGAGAGTACGATTCAAAGAGAGATGCAGTTGAAGGTAGGATAAAAATTAATTGTAACCCATTTATTCTCATTCATGTTAGAGTACGATTCAAAGAGAGATGTAGTTGAAGGTAGGATAAACATTAATTGTAACCCATTTATTCTCATTCATGTTAAGGTTAAATATAATAAATATATATTATCATCTTTTAAGTAGTAAGTGTATTAAACAGTGAATATTGCATATATCATATGTCAACCGGTGCGGTGCGTAGCACAGTGGAAAATCAGAATAACTGTTAAATGTAACTTCTCCTGTAATTTAAATTTGTATATTGCATTAAAATGAGGTGTTTCATGAAGTGAGGCATTCATCATGTTAAATAGAGCGTTTTATTTCTTCTCACTTTGTTACGTCATTTGCTATGAGAACTCTAACGGCTGTTTACATGACAATACTAGTGAAAAAACTTTGGAATTTACATTTTTCAATTACATGTCAATTATTCATTTTTTATTTTTACTTAACAAACTTATCAAATTGGGCCCATTTTTTTACTAGCCCTGTGTTATACTGATAATGACTTTGTTATATATTGTGTCCAAGGAATCGCTGACAGTCTTACGTGGCCAAACAATACGAAGTGGACGAATTGTCTTCTACAACAAGAGCCACAAAGGTGACTGCCAAGCACATACATAAACCCAAATGTATTTGAGGAAATGAGCGTCACGCTGGCGACGCAAGTACGACATGAAGACAGCTTGCTGTTGCCACTTGTCAACTGCCCTCAGAAGCTGAACAGACTGCGGCTCAACAACGTAGACAAGCTCAACCTCAACAACATATTCGATTCAATGAACAGCCATTCACAGTTCCATGGCAACATTACTCCGTCTATCCCAAGCGTTGCCGCAGATGCAGATGATGAAATTATCTTCGAAGAAAGTGAAATCAGTAATGATGAAGCTGTCGCAAGTACGTCCTCTCCCATCGCCGACAACCAACGATCTCTGGAGGCATGTGCTGTAAGGTAATTTAACAGGGTACTCACAGTGTAACACTAGCTTTGTTATTGTCACAGAACATATTATGTGTATTGACCAATGAGAACGAGGTTGTTTCGGTCTACATAAAAGAAATATATAATGTAATAAAACAGTTTAAACTTTGATATTACAACGACATAAAGTAAAATCTAGAAAAACTCAGTATTTTATTAAATGTTTTCAGTATCAAAACTAAAAATTATTTAATTAACGTCAACAAATTATTTGATTGTGAGGTTAAGTAAAAGGACCTTATTTCAGTTTAACCGTTCGAAGTACATTTACAACGGCTAGTAATAAAAAACACCACTAATTCCAGCAAGGGGAAGGATTATGGTTCTCTGGAGGTAAAAATATGTAAATTAAAAAATTAAAAATAAGTTTTCTCACAAAATTTAGGAAATATGATTTAGAAATTTAAAAAATCATTCCTTTGTGATTTTTAAGGGTATATGGTAGTATATAAATATAGTAGTAGTATAAGTACGGTGCACAGACCAGCCTACCTGGGGTTAGACAGCAACTTTACACAACATAATAAAATATTTCACTGTAAGCTATTCTGGATATCAAATATTCAAAAAAGAACATTTTCAGGTACTTTGCTGGTTATGGTGTCAGAACATGACTGAATAAAGTAAAATGTCAGATTTGTTCGGAAGACATGAAATTGGAGGCAACAATTTCCCCTGTCCTTGTTGATGGAGGACTTATTGGCAACCGGCAGTATGTCACTGCCTCCGGAGCATCAGGAGATTTTCTAATTTCACCTTCCGAAGAAACGGTTCAAGTGACCAAGACAATTCTGGTGGTCTTCGACATAATATTAATTTGTGAAAAACATCTCTATTGTAGGGGTGAGAAAAAAAATTGAAACAAAATTTAGACAATTAATTTTTAAAAACTTCAACAATTGGATGAAGTGCGGCATTGATTGCTACCCTTACAGAATGTTCTTCGTCAGAAAAATATTAACAGTAAAACTGCTTTGGAAGGTTAAAGAGATCTCAAAAGATATTCATCAACTTGGAAGGAAGCATAGTGGCTATCACAAGAAAGTGAGAATTTTAGAAGGAAAATAAATTCGTGTTCGCACCTCTTTTTATCCTTTATTTTTCCTAAACACACACTTTAATCTAGATAGCGGTTCAAGTGCGAATTCCTAAAAACATGAAATCCTGGCAACAACCACACCTGCGGGGGAGGAGTGAGTGAGCTACTAAGTCGCCGAACATGCAAGTTCTGATAATTTTACAACACCCCCACCCTCCTCTCACCATGCACTTGTTACCCCCATCCACTCGAAGCCGATTCCCATCACCACCCACCGGGGTTGGACGTTATTTGTGACTTTTATAAACAGCGATCAGGAAGAATGTTCCTCAAATAAAAAATGTAACAAATGTTTCTAAACTATGTTTAGCAGCTTAAATTCGCTGTATATTAATTGCAAGTGTAAACGTGGCTTAGTCGTTATATCATCATGTCAAAAACTGTGTGTTCGTATCAAGATTGGTCTAATAGCATAGTTAAAGTTAAAGGACTCAAAATGTTTCGTATTCCTCGGGACATGTCTCTTCATTGGGTCAATTATGCAGGTAAGTTTTGATTTTTATAAAAACTTATGCAGTGGAACTTTGGTTATTCGAATCGTATTGGACTTTAGTACCCCGAATATTTAAAATCACGTGTGTATAGGCCGGTAACAAAGTCGAAAGTCGTATTAAAGCCAACTGGATTGTCAACTCCTTTGAAATTGTATTTGTTAAAAAATGTGTGAACTTGGTAATACACTTAGGGTAAACATTTGGTTAATTGAGGACAAATTTTGTTAACATTCCATACTTAAAACATTCATTATTTTGATTTTGCACATTTATTTATGATTTAGTGTTTGAAATCCTTTTTGGAAGGAGGATATAACAACTTCCTCTATCCCCATATCCCTGTTTATGAACTCTAACAACCATTGAGTTGATTTGCAGTAAAGATTTGCATTCATTTACAATTTCTTCTAGGTTTTAGGTTTAGTTATAGATCTACTCCTTGCAATAAATCCTCTTTGAGATGTCTCTCTATCAGTGTTAGTAAATGTTGCATCTAATAGGATGTTAACTTTTACACAGTTTAGTCGTTTCAATTCAGTTTTCAGTGTGTTGTTAACATCGATGTAAATAAATACACTGGATTGGTAACTCAGGCCCCGCGTCGCGAGCCGCCGGTAGTGGTTGCGTTTAAGATTTTGCAGGGGCGATGGGGGAACGCAACTTTTGCCGACCAACTTTTACTGACCGTCTAGTTAATATTAATTATAATTACTTAATAGTTATAGCAATACATCTATTAAAACAATCTTTACCCGTAAAACTGCTCCCAAATCCGTGCGGTTTCAATACGGTTAACAATACAGTTTCGCGCATTTCCCCCAACGCCCCTTCAATTCGGCCCGGCTGCAACCCCAACGCACAGCTGTGTTGGCTCGGAAATCACGACACGAGCCTTACGGGAAGCGAGCCATCCAGTTGTATTTATTTACATCGATGGTTGTTAATTACCGTTTTACTATCTATTATATTAATTTGCTAAGGAATTTCTTGTGTACAGCAAAACTCCTTTATTTATGAACCGATTTTCATGATTGAGGTGTCAAATTAAAGGGAATTTTCTGTAGAGGCTATGGAATAATTTTTGTAATCCTAAGTTCAATGTGCTTTGCCCCACTGGACTTTAAAGTTCCCATGTATTTTAAATGGAAGTATATTTTACCAAACATATGGTTTATATAAACTCTTTTTATTTTAACTAACAGCTGTCTTGAGAAAAACCTTAATGTTTACCTTCTGTCACTTTGATATTTATTTACATTTTTTGGTTATTTTTTTAGTTTACAACAGCTACTTTGTGAAAGCACTCATATCTTGGTGGATTATTAATATTGAAATGTAATATTCAAATAAAACTTAAATCTGTTGTAGAGAATCACTCACATAAAATAATTTTTAAAAGTGGGTCTAAAAAACGTAATAAAGTAAACCAATAAATTCCATTTCACCAAAACCAAACAAATAGACTATATTCTCTTCAAACTGTCTGTCTAAAAGAAATTGCTGATCAGTTCTTTAAAGACGGAGACAAACGAATAAGAAGTTCTATTTAAAAAAGTGTTCCAACTTCCAAGTGGTACTTCAAGAAGGGGTTTACATTCCAACAAGAAATATGAAGGATTAGGAATAAGGAGGATAGCTTGGGAGATATGATTACTGGTTCGCTTAGAAAGGAAATATACCTTAGGATAGAAGTAATTAGTTATCCATAACCAATTATTCAAGATTTGAAGGAGACAGAGTTTTAACTATGGGCCTCCCAGCCACAAAAAGAGAAAACAATATTTTTATATAAAAGCAAGTCCTAAATGTCAAGTGTTGAAGAAGTATGGACTAAATCCAGGGAATGGCGGGTTTGCATGAAGACGACCTGTAACGGTGAAGGTTGCAAGAGGGCCTTATAAAATTGTTGCAGACATTAGAATGTGTATGTGAACAAATTAAAAAAAGAAAACTGTGAACCATATGAAGAGGAGGAGTATGCATTTAGGATATTGGGAGATCGAGGAAAAGTTGATGATAAAGCGAAAATCAAAAGGAACAAATAAAGGCTACTTATAAGAATTAAACTAATAATGATATCCAATATTTTGCAAACTATATAATATATGCCTGCTCAAAGTTGACAAAATTTTCTCTCATCATTTAAATAGTTAATTTCATTAACTGGAAACGACTAGTTTAAAAAAATGTTTCTACCTTGTTATTGTTTATGTTTTTGATTCTGTAATGTCTAACAACAACTCCATCAAGTGATTCAGCATATGTCTCGATAAAACAGATTTTGTCTTGTCCAGACTGATCTTTAAATAAGCCTACACTATCGAGGAGAAGCTATCGGAGGGTAGCGCCTCTATATTTTCGAGGTGGTGGGGGAACTATGCCACTACTTTTTTTCATCTATTGATGACGCAGCCACTGAGCTCTATGGACGCAGCACTGTTTTTATCATCCTAACCCAACAAATCTGAACTGAATTTAATCAACTTTACTGTTACGATGGAACAATCTCCGGACCCGGAGGTAAGTTGAGAGTAATCTGGATTTCATTTAGACCAGTTTCTTACAGTTATTTTTACAGAAGTAGGCTTAAGTGTACAATTTGCCTGCACTAGTATGGGTAAACTAGAGAAGGCTATGGTAAAGTTACAAGGTCTAAAACTACTGGTTAAGAAGTTCATAAACAATAGCAAGAGAATGAGAATATCCATAATTTGGTACATTGCAGAAGGTTGAAATAGGCCCACGAATATAAAATCAGTAAACTTCTTGCACATTAACTTAATTGTTAAAATTGATTTTGATTGTAAAAGCTACGAACACAGAACTGCATATAGCCTAAGTTATTGTTTGATTTCCAAGATTGGATAGCCTGACGTTAATCAAAAATCGCATTGCAATTCCTTTAATTGCAATTATTTATAGGCCTAGACTTGATAGGCCCAAGTTATATTTTCTAGACTAAGCACTGTTTCGCATAGTGTTTCGCATAATATTCCGCTCTGTTTTAGGTCTCGGAAAATGTTTCAACCTGTATGTATTGTGACAAAACATACAATCCAAATCATTGCAAAGGCATTTACGAAACATTCATGGTATTGAAATGGACTATAAAAGAAGAAACATGGAATGTTTGAACTGCCATATTAAGTTTAACAGTCGAAACCAACTTGTCAGTCATTTACAAATGGATCATAACCAGAACATGGAAACACTTTCTCTAACATTCAACACTTTTGATGGTAAGTATTTTTGCTTGATAACGTAGGTGCTTAAAGAATCACAATCAGAAATTTACAACCTTAGCCTGAAAAACTATCAATAGGCTAAAACATTTGCGTTGACAATGGAATTCAAAAGTTGTATTAAATAATTTATAATATTAATGTTATTAATAATATTAATAACATTACCGTAGTAAAAAAACTGTATCGAGTATTTTAATTAATTTAAAAAATCTTACAATTTAATTATGTACAAGATTAATATATATTATAGTTCGTATGATGGAAATTAAATTAAAATTAATTTATAATTTAGTAAGATTATTACAAGACTGTTTGTTTCCAGAGCCTAATACGATAAAACATGAATTATTGTCAGCAAACGGACAGTGTTTATAAATACACTACCGGTACACAAGCAAATAAGCATAAGGGGTCTCCTTAGGGTGAACAAATGAAAATTTGTTACGCCACTGGGTACAGTCTACCAAGCGGTAAGGGTATGTTATCTTTGTCTGGGTAGTGTACCTGCGCACCCTTAGCAGTTTGGTTAAACGCGTCTGCCTAAAAATGCGTACTTCAAAATGGTGGAAGGAAGTTTCCGGTTTCTTCCGTGTTAGTTCTCAACAGTTTCGTAGTCAGTTAGTTCCGTGCTGTAACCCATGGGTAGGCTACTGTGAAGTTAGCCTGCCTCAAGTGGCTAAAAATGTATTTATTAATTTTTTATGAGTTGCAGTACGGAACGAACAAAACTTTTTACGGAACTATCGAGGACTAACCCGGAACTAGCAAATGGAGTCAAAAAATGGTGGGTAGGCTGATTTGGGCAGGCTAACTTCATGGACCCATTTGCTAGGGAGCTGTATGGTGACACTTTTCATGATTAATGAAAAATTCCAAGAGCATACAAACTGTACTTAGTCTAAATATTTATTTTACCACTTTTCATTTTAAAACTTAGCTCAGAAAGCCAGTCTGAGCCATTCCTTCAAGGGTTTTGATTGCCACATTTAGTTACCAAAGATTTTAATTTTAAATATATTTTATAACTAGCCTATCTTGATATTTTTCAGATTTTAATACGTGGCTGGAGGAAGAAGAAAAACTGACATGTGCTAAATATATAAGACCTTGGGGAGAGAAGAAATCAAACGATGGAAGTGTTTTACATCTCATTTGTTCCCGTGATAAGCAAGTTAATAGATGTTCAGTAGAAAGCAAAAAACGCAAACGAGCTTTAAAGAGTCAAGGATCCAGAGAAACTGATAGCGTCTGCACCAGTCATCTGATTGTTAACAAGCTCCTATTCCCTGATAATAAGGTGTGTGTAAAATATGTCAAAACTCACTATGGCCATGACAGGGATGTTCAGCATCTACAGCTCTCAAAAAGTGAGAAAGACCTAATTGCAAACCAACTAATCATGGGTGTCACTGAGGCTAATGTAGTAAAAAATGCGATTGAAGAAGGAAATAGTTCAGTGTATGCTTCTAGAATGCAGACACTAAACAAAAAAGATGTGGCCAATATAAGAACTGCATATGGTATTGGTTTATTAGGAGGTAGAAGAGATGTTAATGATATGGTGAGTGTCAATATGTGGGTAACAGAAGAGTCTGGAAAATAAACAAATGCTGTCAGATACTATAAAAAGTATGGCGAAAAAAATTCAGAATACAAGTTGGCTGAAGAAGATTTTCGTCTTGTTATTATAACAAAAGATTAAATTGAAATTGCCAAAAATTATGGTGAAAGAGTGGTGTATGTAGATAGTACACATGGTCTTGGAGGGAATGACAGAGATATTCAACTATCTACTGTTCTGATTGTAGATGAGTATGGGGAAGGATTCCCTATTGCATTTATGTACTCAAATAAAACTGACCAGAATGTTTTCAAAATTCTTTTTGAAAAACTCAAAGAAGCATGTGACAGACGGATTGAGACAAATGTTTTTATGAGTGACATGGCTGACTCCATGTTTTCGGTGAAGTTTTCTTTGAGTCAATTTCAAATTCTCCAACAGCTTCTTACCATTATGTCAAGTAAATGTTTCACTGATGTTTCCGTTTCTTTAGCAGACGTTTCAGGTTCCTTTGGAGTTTCACAATCGCTAAGTTCTACTGATGGCTAGTGCAGCAATAAGTCCCGCGGGGGAGGACCCGAAAGAGGCCAGGAGTGGGGGAAGCGGAGAAGGTAGGGGAAGTGTAGCCAGTGTTGCTAACAGTAAGAATGACGGCGCTGCGCGCGTCCAAAGTTGGTGATTGCGGTACGTGAATCACGTGTTCATTTTCGTTGTTTAGGGAGCATCATAATGTATAGCATCATTTAATTAATAACATTAATTAATGTAACTTTAAACCATTACTTTACTACTTATAGGTAATTGTTGATGAGTATAGTATACAGTATGATGGTAGCATACGGTTGAACCTATCTTCGCCATGTTAAATCAGGCTGATTGGGGGTACATTATCTCCCAGACTGTTAAAGATAATGCAATACAGTTTTTCCTAAAATGTTTATTTCCTAAAAAGGTACACTTGCAGTGTACAATTTAACAGAGAGTTTTTAAAAATAAATAAATAAATAACATTTTTATGAATTTTATTACATTTTAACCTTAAAACAAATTTTTTAAGGTAACTTTTTTTTAATTTTTAGAGGTTATAAACAAAATATCTCTCTGTCTGTTTGTGCACACTTATAATAGGAACAATTTAAAAAAGAAATCATCAAGAAATGGTGGAGTACTGCATCTTGTACTGAAAACCATTCACTACACTCAAACCTAATCTTCGGTCAGTCGACACAGACAAATTTCCATTACACTCCTTACAAACTGCAAAATCTGCAAGCATTTCTTCATTTTTAAAAAAATTTTACTATATTATAAGTGTCTTTCTCGTCATGATCACTAAAAACATCATATTGTGTTCGTTGCTTAGCCATTTGCTATCAAATGATAGCAGTACTGTTCATCCTTGTACTGTACCGGCTCACTCCTTGGGTTTGCTTGATAACTTCCACGCACTGGCCTGAGGCCCATGTGGGGGGGGGGGCAAATGGAAGGTAAAAAGAGGCCGCCACCGTCTTTTTAAAATAAAAGAAAAATCTTTTGTGGTTACTGAGAAAATGTACCTTAAACAGAAAAAAAACACTTTTTCGGTAATCATCGTTTGAAGTCAAACAACGGTGAAAATGTCCACTGTAAATAACCTAGTATGTCCCTGGTGCATATGCTGGCTGATATGGGTCCTCAGCTTCTTGGTGCAGGTCTTCTAGTCTTCTTTTAGCTAATGACACTTTCTGCCTGCAATTTTTTTGTACTTCTTCGAGCGCTTTTTCAGCCTTGTAGACACGTGCATCATCAAACCTTTTCATCGCTCGAACACAATTCACTCCAGGCTTAATACCAAGTTTACTTAGAATCAAATATTTGGTAATATGTCCTTTGTTAAAAGAGGTAGGCGTCATACACACCAAACTCAAGAGTAGTTAGTTGGACGAACACGCGCTTCGGAAGACGTGCCCAGATTACGTTGTTAAACGATTCATTTGGATTTTGTGTACCCCCATGCAAACATTTTTGCAACAGTTCTTCATTCGTCAAGGCTTTGAAAATGGGTTTGATTTTATTCATCACTACTGCAGGTAAATGTGTGTGCTTAGTGTGGTCATAGGTTTCATTGTTTTCAACAGCTTTTTGGTACTTGCACCAGCTTTCGTTGCCTGTGGGGCACAGACCGTGAAACGGTTTGTCATTAGTGCTAACTAAATGAAAGTATTCACCCCATATTGCTCTTTTCATGGCTCTAAGACTGTCAGTGTTTCTCCTGATTGCAAGTCCATAGTACAATTGCATGTATTATGTTCCTGTTAGCTTTAGTAAGATGCCCTCGTCCGCCAATAGTCTTACCATCCACAAGTTTCCTTTCGCCCATTTTGTTTTGAGTCTTCTCAATCGGCTCCCCATTCTCTTTTGAACATGCCCAACACATTCAAGTTTATTTACTTAAAAATCTGGCCCATATGGTTGTAACGCAGAAATGGTTGGAAATGCACTAGAATCACCATCGCCAAGAAAATATTCGTAGCGTTTATTGTGAAGTTCCTCTGACCTTCGGAAAAAATCAACTATCCCGTCCACCTCCATCCCCCCACTTGTACCCTTATAGTTTGCTGTACAGTCTTCAGTGTGCACATTTTCAAACCTATCTTTACACTTGCAGTATTTAGACAGAACCTTGACATCCAAAACCTTTCCTGTACTGCCACTAGAAACCGTAACAACACCGTTCAGCGATGAGTATCCTGTCTTTTGCCAAGAGCCATCAAAATGCTGCTGCAATGTCCCTGATCCCATCATTTTCCTCAACTGCCTCTTCAACTGCTTCCTTCATGCTGTCCATGGAAACCTCTTTAACAGCATCATGTAAGCGATTATTGTAGTATCTAAATAAAGGTGGACTAGGTAAGTTCATAACCCCACATAATGTCTTTGCGGCATTTTCTCCTTTCCCTATGCAACGTAACGCATATACTAAACGAGTGTTCAACTCAGACTTACTATTAGTTTTTTCACTGTCATTTCTTTTAGAAGTATTGAGGCCACAGTCATTGCACTGAAAACCAATCACTACACTCAAACCTAATCTTCGGTCAGTCGACACAGACAAATTTCCATTACACTCCTTACAAACTGCAAAATCTGCAAGAATTTCTTCATTAAAAAAAATTACTATATCATAAGTGTCTTTCTCGTCATGGTTACTAAAAACATCGTATTGTGTTCGTTGCTCAGCAATTTCTTCTTTGAAGAACTTTCTGATGGGGTTTTTGGACTAGGCCTAGTTGGTGAGGCATTTGTAGGCATAGGAGTAGTACTGGTTGGGGTATCATTAACATTTTTAGGCTTACCGATGTTTTTACGTTTCTTGAAAACTTTCAGTGATGGCCTAGGCATATTATAACACTGTTATAATCACTAAAAGCAAAGATAATACTTCAAAACAACAACTGTAACACAATGTCAACAAATCTCATGTGATGTTTGTAAACAAAACTAAACATATTATGTTTGTTTCCTTTCTGATACGTTATTATGCAGCGTATATACAGTGCTGCCAACAAGAAGAAAACAATTACTGTATATATTTCAAACTATGCAATACTATATAAAATATGTTTTAATATTGATGTACAAGCAAATTAGTTTAAGCAAGTGAAGTTAGTTTTTTTTTGTGATGCGAGCGCCACCGCCACGGTCTGCGAAACCTGTGCATGTATCATTTGGCGAAAAACTTGATAAATCCATTTCTACTGAACATATTTTAATGTTTGAGGTGTCAAATAAATCAGAATGGATGGCTGAATAATAAATAATAATAAAATCAATTTTGTTTTACCCATAGGGTCAACCGACTCCCCTTACAGCGCTCTTTAGGTGAAGTACTATTAAGAATGCGTCATAAATATTTACAGGTATATTCTTGTGTATTTTATTTATAAGAAAAATTTACATATTCTTTTATATAGACCTTTTTTTGTAACCTGAAAAGTGCATACTTGTATTACAAATTTTATTAGCTGTCATATTTTCTACTACAAAAATAAAAAAAATAATTTTATAGCTTAGACTATTAAAGGTGCTGCTATACATACACGTCACGTCGCGTCGCGTCCATTTTCGATGTGAATGAAACCTTTGCAAATGGAACCGGCTATACATAAACGTCTCGTCACGTTACGTTACGTCACGTCACGGCACGGCCCTACTCGAATGCTCTGAAGAGCATACATGTACATGGCCAAATTGGGACGCGATGCGACGTGTCGTGACGTGACGTTTATGTATAGCTTACACCGACGTCCAATCGGCCATTTGGCTCTTAGAAACTAGAAAATGCTAATCGATGCGAATTTGCATATACAGTACACCTCGGATTATCCGGACTAATGTGGCGGAACACCGATCCGGATAACAAAAAATCCGGATAATCTGAGGTCGTTATAATATCGCCTAAATAGCGATCGCGTACCTTAGCCCCTACTAAATTAATGCTGCAAACGGCATATCAAGACTGTACATCATGTTAGTCATACAAGCTTATTCCAAATACAATTAATTTTTCGAACTGCGCTCGATTCTTCTTCCAGTCTCGCACCATACTTGACCCAAAACCTAGTTCATTACCTAATTTTTTACCTGGTTCTCCCGCGTTCAGCCTGTTGACAGCATTCAGTTTCTGTTCTAAAGTTAAAACCACTTTTTTCCTTTTACAATCAATCACTTTCAAACTCAATATCTGTTCACACAAAGAGTTCACAACTATAAACATAATAATATAGCCTAAAATAAGAGTAATAAACTAACTGGCAAAATTGCCGTAGTCTACGCATTTCTTTATTACTGCTAGCGCCCTAAGTAGCAAACCAAAAAACTACGTTCATAAAAATGCTGTAATGTACTTTTTAGGCAATGCGGCTCCTTCAATTAATATATTGTGTTTTAAAATGCGTAAAATTATGTAATGTATTTGCATTTTACTTTTAGAGGGCGCATTCCACTCTTGAACTCGCTAAAATCACGTTTTAGCCGTGACTTTAATTTTTTAATTTCTCGTTTGGACCGGTCCGGATAATCCGGGATCCGGATAATGTGGGGTCCGGATAATCCGAGGTGTACTGTATATAACACATTGCATCAGTGAGACAATTTTATATAAAGTTATTGCTTTCGTTCCGGAAACAACTCGAAAACAATAATCAAAATAAAATTAGTAACTTAATGTATTAAACTAGCTTTGTTAATAAATAACAGCGAGGGAATCACTTGCATTCTGTTTTCACTGTACGCCTCACCTAGCGCCGTCATTGCACTGCTGGCAAACCTGGCTACACTTCCCCCACTTCCAGCTCTCTCGGGTCCTCCCCCGCAGGACTTATGGCTGTACTAGCCATCAGTCTAAGTTCTTCATCCAATATTATTTTTAGTTTTTTTTTAGATCATTAGTTTGACTTGGTTCGCCAATTTCTCTTTTCGCAGGAGCAAAAACAGGCTTTGAGTTGATAGATTTCCTTGTGCAATTGAAGTAATGTGAACCGTTGATTCGGAAAATTTTATCCAGATATGTTTTCCATCCATTGCGCCAAGAGTGTTGTAGACATTCCATTGAATTTCAAATTCTTTGGCAATGTTTTCCCATTCTTCTGATATGTTTGGAACCTATTAAAAATATTTGAAACAGGCAAAATTTTTAATATTGCAACCAATGTATAAAAAAAACTTTAAATTATAAACACATATTCAAGCTAGTGTTTTGTTTACTTTACAGATTACTGAAGAAAATACATCACAGACCACATCTCAGAGTATACTTGATGACGTTGATAATGACATTGCCAAAGCGCCGCCACAAGTTTGTTCATCCAACAATATTAAACAAAAAATGTTGATGGTGTGGACATTAATCAAGCCTTAAGAGATTTAGCAAGAAAAGAAAACCTGATGTTGTAGATGCTATATTGCTCAAAGCAACCTCTACAATGAATGAAATGTCCCAGATAGCTTTTGAAAAACGTATAAATACGGACGATGAGGATGAGTTAGATACTTTTGGAAAATTCGTAGTTTCAGAATTACGAGCCATGCAACTAAATAGCAATGATTCTACGGTCAGAATGGTCAAAAGAAGAATTCAACATGTATTAATGGAAATGTGGAATACAATCGACGGGAGATCATTGCCTCCAATTGGAACAATAGAAAATGATCCAAACATCTCAAACTTATTCTTGTCTTAATCAGCGACGGGAGGCATCATAAATCAAGCGATGCAAAAAGCTAATGTTGAAGAAGATTACATGTCATAATCATTGTATCATGTAAAATAAGTTAATCAATAAATTAAAGTTAATATTGTAATTTAGTTTTATAAGATTAATGTTGTTAAAAAATGATAAATGTTTTGGATTTGTTTTAATAAGCCAACAATAAAAATTGTTACGTACAAAAATTCATCTTCAATTGATTCATAGATTGCTTTACATGTTTCGGGTATAATTTTAAGTTTTGAAAGAGTACATTGCGGTATGCGAGAACTGTACTGCAAACAGGAATAAGATTCACCAGTCGCTAAAAATCTAAGTGTTACCATAAGGCGTTCTTCTGCGCTTATAGAATTTCTCAAATGAGTATTTTTCTTAGAAATCAGTTTGGACACTTTTGACACTACAGAAGAAAAACTTTTCCTAGCGTTTTGGATCTTCACTTCTCAATTCCCTCAATAAGTGATTATGAATAGCAACATCATTCCGTCTTGCTACCCATGGTCTGACCCAAAGTCGTTTTTTTTATCTTACGTTGCTTCTTGAGTACCAAACAAATAATAATTATTGAACTCAAGCAAGCACCAAAAGCAAAAAACCGTTGTTCATCCATTTTGGTACTACAATATGATCAAATAAATATGACAGTGTAATGAGTCTAAAAATTAAATAATATTTAACATAATATTTTTCGATCATAGTTATATAATCAAATATTTGATAATAGATCTATGACATAGAACTATTATAGTGTAATAACGGCCTTAGCAAAATCTTTAATTCTTCACGGTATTTCAACGATTAAATCCTGGATTACTGACAAGGACTGCTTTAGAACCGGATTATAATAAGCTAATAGAGAAATTTAAAATTTAAGTCTCAACCATGAATGAACAGGAGAAGGTCTTTATATTAATGTTTGACGACATGTCTACTAAACAGGTGTTGGAGTATTCTTCATAGTTCGATCTTATTGGTGGCTTCCAAGAATTCAGTACTTTAGGCAGACAACCGGTGTTAGGAAAACAAGCTTGCGTTTTTATGGTGCGATGCTTTTACAGTCAGTGGAAAATCCCAATAGGATATTTCATTACATCCATGCATGAGGATATTTTACTTCATGTCATGCATGCTTCGCAGGTTACAACAGTTATCCATGAAAGCGTAAGCAAGTTACATGAAGTCGATCTATCTGTCAAAGCTTTTGTATGTGACCAAAGTAGTACCAACCGTTGTGCCTACTCGCAACTTGGGAGTGACTCTGGAGAAACCATACTTCCTAGATGATGATGAAAGGAAGGTCCACGCCCTTTTTGACCTGTCACACTGGCGAACGACCTGTTAAACGATGTGGAGACAAAATAGTGTCTTCTGATGATATCAGAAAACTGTATGAAATAGACACACAAAGTTCCTCGACTCGTGCAGTTCCAAAACTAGGACCAGCGCATATAAACCTTAACAACTTTCAAAATATTAATGTTTCCTTAGCAGCTGAAACAATGAGCCACATTGTTGCTGCAGGAATCAGAATAGGTGTTGCGTCAACACCTAATAAATGGAAGAACGAAAGACGTATTCAAACAATATTCACTGACAAATTGTCAGTGAAACCGCTATGAACACTGCTGAATTTCTAGAAAATATGAACTCTTTATTTGAGGCTCTTAAGCAAGAAAAGTGCAAATCCGGATAAGTGTGCATTAACAAGGAATCATCCACACCTCATAAATACTTTAGAGAAATCTTTAGCAAAGTTTGCTGACTTAGAGAAAGTTAACACTCGTGTCAAGCGACCGCCATGCTTTGATGGTGTAAGACTTTCAATCGCCGCTGTTACCTCATTTATAGATCAAGAAAGGGAGAAGTACATCATAGCAACACGGTTAAACCAAGACCCCACTGGCGACATACAACTGGCCATGTGAGAATCATGGATTTTCAAGATTGTTTCCACAAACATTCAACGACTGTCCATTTAATTCGAAAACTGCAAAATGCAAGCTGCTGGAATTTGTTGCCGCTTAAAGTCAAAGGGCGTATCGTTTGGAATGATTTTGATACGTGGAATAAAAAGGTCTTCACCTTTGTGGTTTTTCCCTCAATTATGTTGTTAATTAATTTTTTCACCGTCAGCTGAGTGCCATTACAAATACGTAGTGAGTTAATGCTCCACAACACAATAATTACTGAACCGACTTTTAGCTGAATGGATATCCTTCATTATATTAGCTGATATCACATAATCCATTTCATTCGGTTTTAACCTCTCAACGAACCAAAAATAAGGATGTGTGCGTTTTGCAACCCGCGTTTTTGCCATTCTACTGAATACATCCCACAATGCGTCTCGCCGATCATGCAATGCTTAACAATAAAGTCCATGAGTAACTTTGATTTTCTTTTAAAAACTCTTGTGGTAATATGGCGATCAATGGGAGATTGGCCAGGAAATAATTCTTGTAGAATTTCTGACCAATTTGAATTGCACGTGAACCAGGGGCGCACCGAGGGGGGGCAAACGGGACCGGTCCCCCCAGGAGCCTAAAGTTTTTTGTCGAATTTATTGGTGAAAAGATTTCCGTATTAATATACAATTTACTTGAAATAACTGTTAAGTTCGAAACTCATAAAAAGAATAGTCCACAAAACCAATCAACAAAGAGCATAGTAAACGAAAGAATGAAAGCAGCTACATTCATAGACTGAGACTAGACGCTCACTGCGGATGGGGTTCGACAGAGAATACCGTGGATAGTCTGATTTTGTCTAAATGGAGGTCATTACCCCCTCTGATCCACACTACCGCGCCCCCACCACGTCACGTCGCCATACGGCACCTGTCGGTGGTGAAGCTACAGTGTTTCTCACTCTTCTAAATATGAGTGCAAACAAAAAGAAAAACACTAGAGCAATCTGGCTCAATTTTGTCTTTTATTAAGATACAAAAACAAGAAGATGGAAGACAACCACAACCATGTTGCTCAAAAAGTTCCGTAAACGAAGATCAACCACTCCAGCCTATTCAGCCTTGTCGCGCGTCAGAACCGACTCCAACATTGATGCCATCGGCGCCTAAGCCAACACGAGAACCAAACTATCCTCTTGACATTGGAAACTTTATTGGAAAACAGGTAAAGAAATGTTTACTTTGACTGTTAATCTTTCAATTCAGTCAAGAGTCTCCATCACCATTCACCGCGTAATAGTTTCGTATGTACAGTCTGATTTAATACTAATAGTCATAGTATAGTCAGTTACGAAATTCAATATGGTGCGGGGCGAGGAGGGATACGTTTCGAAAATCATAAACACTGTTGACGTCACGATACCGGTGAGATATTGATTACGAGTGAGTCTTCAGTGTAAGCTTAATGCCTTGTGCTCGTGTGAATCAAAGCGACGATGTTTGGAGGAAGGCTACTAGCGCTGAATCAAAAGCAGCACTCTTAGCCCAAACATCCTTTCGAATTAACCTGTGACAATGCGTTAAATAATTTTAAACTGTTTAATGATTTATATTTATATAGGCTACCTAATTTATGGGATGAACAATTTTACAAAATTATATTACTGCATGTCTCTATAAACATAAAATTTTCTTTTTTTTCTGGGAATTATTTCTTTTTAATCTTGTGAATCAAGTAGATTTCAGGTTTTTTTTTATATATTTTCACTACTCCTTGCATTTTATCATAAAATTTTGAGCTGTGAGAACAAAATAATTTGAAACAGATGGTATTCCTTCTGCTCTAATTTGTTGATATGGCAAATGGAATTGGGTTTATTTGTTTACATTCGTCTGCCTGGATGAATAAGTTGTTACAGCTGACTTACATAATATGACAAACAAACGAACTTACAAACTTTAACACTTATGTAAGTAGGATTAATAGGAATTAAAGTTTGTTATCGTTTATTAATGGGAATTAATTTTGAGTCTATTATTGTTTGCTTGCTTATGTTACATTGCTAATCGAATTAAGGCAAACTATTGTATTTTAGATCATAACTGTTGAAGACAAAATGGAAATTCTTACTGAGATGTGGATGCCTGATGAACGATATGTTTTCCCAGGCTCGGAAAAGGAAGTTAAAGTTCCAGTTTAGCTGGTTAAAAGCAAGAGAATGGCTTGTTTACTTTAAGAAACTAAACGGTGCATTTTGTAAATATTGTGTTGGATTTGCACCCGGTGGAGCTGGGAAACAAGGTTTGCCACTAGGTAGACTTGTTCGATCTGAGTACTCTGATTGGCGCCATGTACAGGAAGACTTTCGCAAACATGAGTTAACTGCTTACCGCATTAACAGTAAATTGAATGCAGAAAACCGGCAAAAAATTGCAGTAGCCGTTCAAAACCGGCAACAACTCAACATTGTTAACCAAATCGACAAATCTGCAAGAGAGCAGGTAGCAGAAAATAGACGTCTCTTCACCCCTGTAATAAATACGGTAATGTTTTGTGGAAGACAGGGTTTGGCCTTACGAGGCCATAGGGATGGAGGCCTTCTTGACGTAGAAAGTGAACAGCTATCCACCCAGCGATCTAGCAGGGGTTTTTCCCATGACGTCATCAGCTGCGCTACCAGTCATGGGACCGTGACGTCATCAGTCCTGTGATCTGCATCTGTCACGTGATCCGTCAATCAAAAGATGACGTCATTTTTGGCGACCCTAACCTAGCTTTTAGGGGTAGTTTTTAATCAAGCTTTTTAGGGGTTGTCTTCTTATAATTCAGCTCAGATTGGTTCCCCAGCCCTCCTATCATTAGATGGCTCATGTTTTTTTCATTTTGACCACATGTGTTTTAGCACGCTTTTGACGTCATCAAGATGGCGGCATGCGGCGGTTTGATTTTCACGTAATCAAGATGGCGGCATGCGGCGGTTTGATTTTTGCTATCAGATGGTGGTTTAAAAATGTTACCGTTGTTGTCGGGTTTTGAACCCCGGTCTCTATGTTGGCGTACGCTATCCACAGGACCAAGGTAGTCATGTTTATCTAAATCTGTAACTAACTTGTGTGTATGGTTGTCCAAGATGGCGGTGCCCATGATTTTGTCTAGGGAATTTGGCTAATTTTTAGTGTTCGCTCCGTTTCCAAACCAGGGTAAGCCGTTAGGCTAGGCCGTATGAGCTTTGGCGCGTTTTTTTATTATAGTGAGTAGGCCAGTAGGCCTAATCTCACTTTTTAACCACTGCCCCAACCAACGCAGTGGCTCATGGCAACCATTCCATAACAACTTGCTGCCTCCGACATATTTTTGTTCTGTCTTCCCCATTAGGCTAATTACTTGGAAATTATCCGTTCATATAGCCTAGAAGGTTGATGGATTTTTTGTTTTTTTTATATTTTTGTGTGCTTTGTTCTGCAGTTTAGACCATTAATTCCCGGGCTCTTCCAAGGAGTCAAATAGGCCTTCCTCAGATCTATATCGTACACCAGAGAGTTCAAGAACTCTAGGTCCTTGATTGATCTCGTCTACACTGATCTTCCTGACGATTTAATTAGCTGCTCAGTACTAATTACGGCGTTGTCTGATCATCATGCGCAGGCGGCAGTTGTCAAACTGTCAAGCCCTATAGGTAGTGATCGACCTCAGTACTCATTTAGAAGATCCTTTTCAGATGACATTGTTTGCATATTCAAATATCTTCTGGGCAAGGAAACATGGTGTAGGGTTTTTGCGGAAGGCACTATCAATGAAAAAATGAATCTGTTTGAATCAATCTTGCATTATTATTTTGAACAAGCATTTCCTGAGAGAAAATTAGACTTCATAATCGTGTTCCACATACTAGGGTGATTTTGAATGATGATCAAAAGAGACTCCGTGATACGGTTCTTCAGTGGTATTGTTTCACTAAGGATCTGGATGCTTCTGATGAAGGGAGGCAACATTATTTGTCTTTGAAGAGGCAGTATAGAGCTAGTATCAGAGCTGCAAAGTCATCTAAAGTGCATAATATCATTCAAAACTCTTCTCATAAAGTCAAAAGCGTATAGGAAATTATAAATGAGAATAGAGGCAAGAAAAACATATCTTCAAATTTTCCTCAAACTGTTAAAGATGATTAGGGTGATGTTATTAGTGATCCAAAACTGGTAACAAACATTTTCAATAGCTTCTTTATTTGTGTGTCTAAAGGTGGCTCCTCGTCTGCACCCATCAGTCTTCCCACAAGCCAGAGATCTAGCTCAAAGTCATCATTTTTCCTAACACCTGTTTCGGAAGAGAACCTCCTCTTCCGAAACAGGTGTTAGGAAGCTGACTTAATTAGGTCACTAAAACCTAAGACATCATCGGGTTGCGACAATATCTCATCTAAATTACTCAAGATATGTAGTCAATATTTTGTCAAGCCTTGTCCATTTAATTAACCATTCCTTTGAAAGTGGTGTTTTCCCAGATTACTCGAAGCTATCCATAGTAACACCCTTGTATTAAAAGGGGAGAGCGACGTTTTGGATAGTTTTAGACAAATTTCAGTTGCCTCAACATTTTTCCATGATCTTTGAGAAGGCGGTTTTAACCAGGCTGTGGTCTTTTATGGATTGTGACATCTTGTTTAACAACCGGTTTGGGTTTGTGAATGGTGGATCAACTATCAATGCGATTTTCATGCTATTGGATAAGGTTGTAAATGCTCTGGATGGTGGTAAATCAGCATCTGGTGTTTTCTTTGATCTTCGAAAGGCGTTTGACATGGTTTCACATAGCCTTCTGCTGGAAAAACTTGACAACATTGGTGTACGTGTGTATCCCATCAATGGTTTTCATCCTTTTTATCAAAACGTAGTCAGGTAGTTCGAATACCATTCAAGGATGGAAACGTGCTCAAAAGATTCTCATCTGATGTGCAGACCGTTTAGGCGGGTGTGCCACAAGGCTCCATCCTAGGGCCACTCTTGTTTAATTTCTTTGTGAGTGATTTGAAGAGTTGTGTCAAAGATGCTCATTTGTGCTTATTTGCTGATGACACGTCAGTTGCCATAGATAATGAGTGTCGTGAGGATATGGAGGTGAATACTTTTGTGGAGTCCAACTGAGTAGTTCAGTGGTTCCGTGAGAATGGTCTTCTTGTAAATTCCGAAAAAACTACATTGTTAAATTTCTCAATTACTTCAAAGCGCTGTGATGTCCTTAATGATTTGATTGATGATGTGGAGGTCTGTTCCGAAAACGTTGTAAAATTTTTGGGGCTTTTTGTGGATAGGAACCTGAAATTCTCCTCCCATATTCATAACGTTGCAGAAAGAATTTTTTCGGGAATCTTTTTTTCTCCGTAGGCTCGCAACCTTGAAGGATACAGCTGTTCTTCTTTCAGCTTATTATTCTTTGTTTTTTCCCTACCTTTCTTATGCTGTCACAACTAGGGTATCTGAGACATCAAATTCAAATCGTGTATTTGTTCTTCAAAAGAAGGCTATCAGATTAATAGATGGCATTCGTGAAAGAGGGTCGTGTAAATCTTATTTCAAGGATCTCCATATCCTTACATTTCCTAGTATTTACATCTTTCAAACATTATTTTTATTAAGCAAAACTATAGCATTTTCCAACCTCTTGTACCACAGTCTAAATACAACCTTAGAAATACCTTCAAACTAAACATCCCTCACCATAGTACTTCCTTTTTCAAACACCACACATTTTATAACGCTGTAATGCCCGCCCTAACTCTCTGAAGACTCAAGGATACCCCATTCAAAAAAAAATTAAAGGGTGACCATTTCAAAAGAAAATTAAAGAAATTTTTGAATGGAAAATATTTTTATTCTGTAAAGGAATTTATAGAAAATAGATAGTAAGCATGAATGTATAGATATTAAGTATTGATTTATTTTGTTTTGTGACGCAAGCCAATGCATTTATGTTTTATGGTAATAAAGAATATTTTACCTTGACTTTGACTATATGCCTCAATGTACTAGGCCCTCGGCCTGTGGCGGACAACGGAAGCCAGTGTTCTACGGCAGCTTTTGGACCAACCCTTCATCCCTGTGTGGATTTACGGTTTTTAAGCCGACCTTTGCAGGGGTGTCCAACCAACAGACGGGGTGCATTCAAGACTATAAAATACTAGCTCCCCATGGTCTTTTTCAGAATAATATCTGAGCGTATGATACTGCAGAATACAAGGCGCAGTTTTCATATTTTTCTTTATGTTGATTAATAATGCAATCAACTGTAATGTCATTATCTATATGCAAACTTTCATCTATCTCTAGGACATTATTATGAAAATCTCTTAAAAACTTAGCCTTTTTGCAGTCAAAATGTTAATTAATTCTTAATTATTATTTATATAAATAGTTATATTGTTATTTCTACGAAAATAGTTGACTAAAACCACAGAAATATTTAGTAGTACCCATACTAAAAGCTAAATCTGTATTGATCGTCATTTTCTTTGGACAAATATAGTGTCACCAGTTATTATGAATAGATGATCAAATGTTATATTCGTCATTTTAATTTTACAAAAGAAAGAAAGTAGCTTTCAAACTTTCATTCTACGTAAGCATTGAGTGAAAAAGAAACCCTTAGGCCAATGCAAAACCTCAGAGCGAATTAACTGTTTTAACAACTGATTAGTATAGCTCAGTATAGAAATAGAAAATTACTCTTTTCTTCTTCACCAAAACTAATTGGTATTGTAATACGGAAATTTAGTGATTCAAAGCATTTGAATTTCTTTATTTCAAAGAATGTAATCAAATTAACAATCCAGGATTCCGCAAGTTTATTACAAACATATAACCACATTTCATTTCTTCAAATATAAACGGACTTGAATCAAATCATATTTTTTTCGTAACCGTCTGTATTTAATGATAATAAATTCTCAAAATTACACTACTAACAATTACTCGTCGTGATTTTAACTTTAAATCCTAGTGTATATAGGCCTCAGCGAGTGTGAATCTACCACACAATAGACAGAGATAGCAGACAGCCAACACAGACTTCTGCTCAAATCAGCCGCAACTTAAAAGCAGATCGCAGCACTGTACTACATAAAAATAAACTTGTAATATGAACGAATAAGCGGCCGTGGCGGCCTTTCCATAGAGCTGGCCGCCTTTTCGTGTCCTGGCCGCCACCCCGTTTACGTTTCAAGCGCCGTGACCACCTTTCCGTGCAGGTCTAGATTTATATAAATATAATATATGTAAATGAATTGTGTTTTTGGTATCTGGGGGCCCCAAAACAAAAGGTTATGATAGTCATAGTCATTTATTCTCAGAATAGATACAAAGTACATCTCAGTCCCGTGCTTAGGTCTTACCATGAGACCTACAGTAATACCTTCTTTCATATAGCTGAAATTCGCCAAAAATCTTCAGCGTTATAAAAACATTAAAGATGGATACAATTTGGTCCTAGTCAAAAATGTCATCTCTCAGTTTCTGTATCAATAAAAGAATGAGTATCAATATTTTTTCCAGATTCTTTTGAGAAAGGGAAAAAGAAACTAAAGGAAGCGGAAGAGTTTTCTGATGTAAATAGTGGATACGACACAGATGCTAAAAAGCATATTCTGAGGTAGAGGGCATCGAAGAGGAGGTTAACTGATGATGATTTTATTGATTACACAACCAAAAAATGCATTTGAATCCAGCCATTCCGACAGTGAAGAAGAAGAGGAGTCAAATAACGTAAAAAGAAATTTTCCACCATTCCCAAAAGTTTATGAAAAAAATATTACTATTCATTCTGCACTAAGTTCTTCAAGCGGAAACGACCTTAAAACGCCTACCCAGCGAACTCCACAGCGACTAGAACCACCAAATACAAGTTCTTCTAAGAAGCACTATCTTGATCAGACGGGTAATAACTTTTAAATTTTATCTTAAAGTATAATGTAGAATGGGCAGGGTGTCTACAGAATGGGAAATTCGGGAATTGTGGTTTTTGGGAAAAGTCGGGAATCATACAGGACTTATGTGGCGGAGCATATGTGGATATCTCAAAATAAATATACCTTGAGAAGCCAGATAAAATTGGATTTTACCAATTCTGCGATTTAATCAATGAAATTTAAGTTTTGAACTTTGCTTAAGAACTTGAACTATAGGCCTAAAATTTCTTAGTTTTATGAAGTTTTTAGTTTATGAGTAATATAGGGTGAAAAATTTGATTATATGCCTACGTTATAATGTGTAAATTCATGTAATACCAGCAACTTTTAAAAATACAAGTTTTTTTATTTAAAAAGGGTGGCGGCCTCTTTTTGCCTTGCATTCCCCCCCCCCACATAGGCCTCAGGCCTCTGCGTGGAAGTTATCGAGCAAACCCAAGGAGTGAGACGGTACAGTACAAGGAGGAGGAGTTATATAATTATGTTAATTTCTGCTTTATTTTTAATTTGGTATATTCCGTCAATAATATCAGTCATTTTATCCAAATAATCGCAAGGCCATAAATGAGATATTTAATATATTGTTGACTTATATGTCGAGCCTGAATATTTTTGAGTACATTATTCTGATATGTAAGAGGTTTCGCGAGATTACAAAGAACCACTAGATGACAGTCTGGAAAACCAGTTACAGTAGAATTAATCAACAAAATTCCAGCTAATAATAATGCAACAAAAATATATTGTATTCTTCAGCTAGAATATAAAACTTGTGTTAGGCAGACACTGAAAGGTATTGGAGTGATACTTGGCTATGAAGCTAAAAAATTTCAGGTTAAAGAAGACACAGTTCCTACCTATGTGAAACCTAGGCAAGTTCCATATGCAATAAAAACAAAAGTTAAAAAAGAGTTAGAACGCCTAGAAAATGAGCAGATTATTACAAAAGGTTGAGACCTCAGCTTGGGGAACCCCAGAGGTACCAGTCGTAAAGCCCAACAGTAACATTCGTCTTTGTGCTGATCACAAGGTTACTCTCAATAAAGTTATTAAAGTTAAGAGAATTGTTCTCAACTTTCGTAATTTCTCTTGTTATTGTCTCCAATAATAGACCGCAGTTTACATCACACACTTTCACAAATTTTTTAAAGACAAATAAGGTTATTCATAAGACTTGTGCTCCGTTCAATCCGTTGTCAAACGCACATGTTGAACGATTTGTTCAAACTCTTAAGAAAAGTTTGATAGCAATGAGAGATGAAAGAGGAGACATAGAAATGAAACTTCAGATATTTCTCATGCAACTAAGGAAAGCTATTAACTAATATACAGCCTTGACACCTGTGATTACTATCTTTCAAATCAATTTACTTACGTAAATTTATAGCCATAAGGTGTCAATATTTACTTTTTGTGCGTTTTGACAACCGTTGGAGTAACAATGGACTACTTTTAATGAACTTCATTGCTGCTGAGGATAGGCGGTCATTCGCCTAAAACGCGTCCAGCGTGAAGGAACAAAATATTGACACCTTATGGCTATAAATTTACGTAAGTAAATTGATTTGAAAGATAGAAAGCTATTAATTCTACAGGAGAAAGTGCATACAACCTAATGTTTGGTCGAAGTATTAGAACTCGTTTGAATCTAATGACAGAGTCAAGTTCACAGCAAAGAAGGCACAAGGATGATAACAGAAAATGCAAAGAATTCAAGATTGGAGATAGGGTACAAGCTTTATGTTACAATTCAAGAGGTAACAAATGGAGTTTCGGAAGGGTGTTAGCAGGAGAAGGAAATGTAATGTACATACTACGAATGGACAATGGCTGTAAATGGAGAAGACATGTCAATCAAATGTTACCCTGCAAATTCGAGGGGGAGGATTGATACATATTTGCTGTTTGACTGTACAGTTTTTGTCATACGTTAATTTTGGCATATGGTATTTTGTTTATGTTTTGGATAGCCAGTTTTTATTAATAATTTGACTTATCGAAATATATTACTCTCTTTATTTAATATTGTATTACTTATTTAAGAAGGGTTCACTTTTCATACGTAATAAATAGGAACACTAAGGTACTACGAGAACATAATAGAGGGTCCAGCAGATTAGAATGAACACAATGTTGACGATGGCTGCCAACATGGCGAGGTGAAGAAGTCTCATTATCTGTAAAATAATTTTAGTTTTTTTCTAATTTACTCTCAAGTTATGTTCAGTAATAAACAATATTAGTATGATTTAAAATTGTTTTATTACCTTTTTTAAGTTATGCAAAAGTAGTTAAGTTGATATAAATATGCAAAAATGTTCTTTTCAAATTAAATTAGACAAAAACTTTTATTTATTTATATTATAAAAGTAAATACAACTAGAGGCTTGAAGGGGCTAATAAGCCCCTAAGCATTTACTATAGTAGGCCTACAAAATACCTTCTTAGAAAATAGGCTTTTGGATCCACAAAATTATGATTATATCTAGCATTTTTGGTTTCAAGTAAACAAAGCAGACCTTTTTACATCCCAATGGTTTTAACATGACAGCTATTTTACGTTATTTCTCATTTTATAGTAAGCTTAAAGTAATTTCAGTATTTTCCTCGAGTCCCTGGGATGCAGACCTTCAATTTCAGCCCCCTCCCATCATCCTGCGACATTCCAAACGCCCACAATTTCGGCGCAAAAATTTCCCTTACGTAATTAGATGCATAAGAGGCCGCCACCCTCTTTAAAAAAAAAAAGATAAATAGATCTAAATAAGTATACAGCCGCATGTGTAACTGACTGACTGACTGACTGACTGACTGAGGTATACAAATTCTATTCAACTTCCCATTGAGCTAGAAACTTGAAATTTGGCACGAATATTCCTTCTGTGGTCAAAGCCCAGGGAAAAGTCTCAAAATAAAACATTTCCATCCCCAACCTCCCCAAAGGGGGGAAAGACGAGGGAAAATTTTAATAACGAAAAAAGTACTTTTCGTTTTTTGGCTCTAGCGGCTAAACTAGAGGTCCTATTGAAAAATGGACTGCACCACGTGCCACGGATTTTATGATCTACAACTTTGGTCCTGTGACTTTTGCCCTATCTCGTCTCCTTCACCCTTAGATTGCTCTAGATTTTTCATTTTTCGTAGATCTTCCCTAGGTTTTCCAGCACCAGAATACTTGATATACTACTTAGGCCCCTGTAAATTTGCAGGAATATATATTAGGTGGACACTCTAAATATAAAATTCTCAAAACAAACAATTTCAACCCCCCTCACCGCCCAAGAGGCGGTGAAACGGGGGAAAACTTGAATTTAGATGAAAGTACTTTTTGTTTTTTGCCGCTAGCGGCTAAACTAAAGGTCCTGTTCAGAAACAAAGGTTATTTCCTCAGTTGAAATTAAATTTCCTACATTTTTGGTCATTATGTATTTTGCTTTATCTCATCTGCTTCACCCCCAAAATGACCATTATATTTAAAATTCTTTTATAATTTAAGTTTATTTCGGGTTTTGATGATCTTTTAATATTTATTTTTAGCTTATAGACCTCTATTTTCACACTGAGATAGTTGGTTTGATCTTTTATTGTTATCAGGGGTCATTCGCAAAATTCACCCCGTTTCAACCCCTAAAATAGTCCTCGAAAGTTAAACTTTCGCTGAATTTTAAATTTTCCTCGTGGTTTTATTTTTTGTCAAATTAATTTTTGGCTAGGGATGCCGAATCATTGACGGTGCACCGAAACTGGGCTCCAAAATGTAATCCGTAAAAGGGTCCACTAAACCCTACACCGAAACTGGGCTTTTAGCCTTGCGCATGTACTTGATCGTGCGTGCGACGTAATGACACTGGAATGTTACCTGAATTTCAGGGGGCACAGTCCCGGCCACCCCTGCCAATCCCCGCTCCCGCAGTCACTTGTTGAACTTGAGAGCAGCAGTTACTTCGCAATAACAACCAGTAAGAAGTGGACTCCCATTTTGTATAGTTTTTAAGTAAATGCTGCATCATTGCTTTGGTATGGCGAAGCCCAGAAGACGTGGGGGAGGTGTTCTGCGACCTCATCGCTGTCGAGCCAGCAAACCAGAAGCTGACCAGCTTTGCGGATATTTAACAGAGACTTTCATCGACCAAGGTTCCCTCTTCCCTTCACAAATTTGGGCTGCAGACTTGGCAGAGTTGTAGCGTACAACAAACGCATGCGAGAGCTTCCATTCGCGGTTAATGAACTTTGCCCGTCGCCACACCCTAACATTTATATATTTTTGAAAACCTTAAAATCAGTGCAAATTTACGCCTATGTAAGACTAAACAGTGCGTTCAATTCTGAAGTGCCGAAAAGTCTGAAGAAAACATGTTTGCGGCAGGATTTTATCAAGAATAAAATTATTCAGCTGAAGAATGGCCACATTGACCTTATGTCATTCACCCGGATCTAAATCGTCACCAAATTTTTGATATAAATAAATGCATGCTGTTTCAATTGTGTTAATGTTTTCTCTCTCCTTTGGCGAACCACCCGCGGGAGTTCTAGGAAGTGCCGGAGCCCAGTTTCGGTGCACCTCTGAGGGGCCTGGGAGGCTTAGAGCCCAGATTCGGGGTCTACCTGGTTTTAGGAGCCCAGTTTCGGTGCGCCCATCATTGAAACGGAGATAGTCAGTTTGACTTTTCCGGTTTATTATGGGTAACTTGCATTTTTTACCCCATTTATACCCCTAAAAAGTCGTCTCAAGTTGAACTTTAATTACATTTACTATTTGTCTCGTGGTATTTTTGCTAATTTATTCATTATTGAAAGACTCAATTTTTGACAAGGGACTCGTCATTGTAAACCTCCATGGTCATCCAGTCATTCGTAATTTTTAAAATCTATCAACCCCTAAGTGTGACTACAAAAAGAATCAAATGGGCTATGCATTCTTCAAATTAAGGTTCCTCCTTCTTTTTAAGATTGGACTTGATGAGGCGAAAGTTGCGATCACACTGTCCGAAACTGTGGCTGCGTACCGGGAAGAGCCGTATTACTTCAATACCATCTGTTTTCGCAAAAAATTAACAAAATTTAAGCATTGTTGCATTTTTGTTTAGTCCACCTGCTGAATCTGACAACAGAACTATTTTCTTTAAGCCTGGATAATCTTTTTGTTTCTTGGTTATTGCATGGTATAGAAATGATGCTACACTGTCAGGCCCCTTTTTGGCTTGGGACTCTAAAAATGTAAACATCATTGATGTATTACATGGATGAAGTGTAAACAAAAGATTATTAAGAATGTAAACAAACTCTTGACATATGAAACATATAAAAGAAATAATGACATTTACAACAGGTAAAAAGGGAATGTATTATATCATTTTTCCCACCTCAAAGAAGAAATTTGATAGTCCTTAAAATGGGAAAGTAGTTTCCTTGTTCTTGTCGGACGTTGAGTCGTTGGTACTGTTTCTTTAGAGTTTTATTACTTGCATGTGATTCAAGAATCAGAGTGTGAGTACTTGCTTCTGATTCAAGAGTTTGAGTGCTTGTTCCTGGTGCTTGTTCTTGGTTGAACCATACATCGACACCATCTTCATCATCGCTTAGGCAATGTTGTGATTGTGGTTGGATGTTGTACGTTAGCTGTTGTTGTACGTGTTGCTGCCGCTGCTGTGCTTCTTCATTCCCTTTAAGAGCCAGTGATGGAGAGAAACCGTAGTCTCATTGCCATTCCGCAACCTAACATGAGCATAGTTTGGGTTCGCTTCCAAAAGGGTCACTTCTTCTACTTAGGGCTCATACTTTGATGTAGTGTTGGACTTCTTCATGAAGACGGTCCCAGGATTAGTCAGCCAGATCGGCAGTGAAGAGCCACAGGAACTTCGTCGTGGGTGCCTAAACATGCGTTCGTGTGGTGTTTCGTTAGTGGAGGTACACAGCAGAGAACAAATCGCAAGTAGTGCCTTGCCTACGACAGATTCCCATTGATTCACTTCAAGGCCTTTGGTCCTCAAAGCTAGTAAGATTGTTTTCCAGATCACCCCATTATACTGTTCTGTTTGGCCATTACCTTGGAGGTTGTAGGCAGTTGTTCTGCTTGTAGCCACTCCATTAGCTGTTAGGAATTGTTTCACTTCTGCAGACATAAAAGACGAACCGCGATCAGAGTGAATGTAGTTGAGTGTCCCAAATAAACAAAATAACTGTGGCAAGCAGGTTATTACAGTAGTTGAAGACAGGTCTGAGCATGGTAAGATGAAAGGAAATCTTGAATATTCATCAATGATTGTTAAAAAGTATCGATTTTTAGTAGTCGATGGAATGGGTCCCTTAAAGTCAATGTTGAGACGTTCAAAGGGTGACGTTGATTTTATTAGTTTGCCTTCAAACTTCAAAAATCGAGGTCTTACTTCACAACATATTTTACAGTTTTTTGTGAGATCTCGTATTTAGTTCACCGAAAACGGCAAATTCTAGCTATGTACCCAATGAACATACAAGCTACTCCGGGATGACACATTCTCTCATGCAGTTTTTCAAGAGAAGGGACATTTGAATCAGGAGATGTTGCACAAATTCGAGAAAATGCATCAGCAATTGTCAGGGTTCCCACTCAACCGTGAAACCGTAAAAACCGTGAATAAGCCGTGAATTTGGCAAACCATGAAAAAACCTGGAATGAGCTGTGAATTTCATCATCAGACCTTTAAAATAGCCAATATTTTTATTAAATTATTGAGAAAGATTTGTAGACATTTATTATAGACATTAAATTGATTCTTAGTCCCAAGACGAAAACAGCAATGGTGTTCTTTAAGACGTAGATTGTATGTACAGGGCTAGACGGTAGGGCCTGCTAAACTGAGATTCCACTGTGGCTGGGGGGAGAGGGGTGGTGACTGAGGAGGGAATGGCGGAAGGCGATCGGTTGCCTTGGAGGGGGAGGGAAGGATGGAAAGGAGAAGGAGAAGGCAATGTTGTTTCTAAACTAATTCTTTTGCCTCACCCCCTCACCCCCAGACTCCACCAATCGTTTTTCACAGTGAAAAACTAACCTCACCCTCTCCGCTAAAACCCCCCTAAAGTAACCCTCTAACTACCCCCCCATTAACTGCCCTCCCAAACACTACAATGATATATTTTGCTGAGGATTTGTAATGAGTTTATTCGAAATTTTGTGAATTTTTCAAAACACACCCCCTGTTTTGGGGTAAAGACAAACAAGGAGCCCTGAGGCAAAGAAAACCTACTTGCATTTCCAGAAATTTAATGAATCATTTCAGTAATAATTACCCCCCCCTACCATTAACCCCATTGAAACTATTAATCTCCACAACTAGTAATAATTAATTTTGCTGAGCATTTGTAAACTGTTAATTCATTTTGTTTATTTTAATATAAACTCTCCGCTTTGGGGCTTAACCCTTTAAGGGGGCCAGGGGAGGATTGCGGGAATAGATGGTGGAGGGATTTATAATGGAGGGCCTCCCTTGTTGGTCTTTGCCCCAAAGCAGGGGGTGTGTATTAAAAAGTCACAAAATTCCGATTAAACTCATTGCAAATCCTCAGCAAAATATATCATTGTAATATTTGGGAGGGTAGTTAGTGGGGGGTAGTTAGAGGGTTACTTTAGGGGAGGTTTTAGTGGAAGGGGTGGGGTTAATTTTTCGTTGTGATCAGGTTTGGTGGAGTGAGGGGGTGAGGCAAAAGAATTCATTAAAACAACATTGCCTTAATTTGAAGAATTCATAGTTTGATTAATTTTTTGGTCACATTTAGGGGTATTTAGGGGTTTGATAGATTTTGAAAATTACAAATTACTTCGGATGAACATGGAGGCAGACACTGACGAATCCCTTGTCAAAAGTTGAGTTTGTCAGTAATTAATAAATTGGAAAAAACCCAAGAGTCAAATCGTAAATTTAATTAAAGTTCAACTTGAGACGACTTTTTTAGGGGTAGAATAGGGTAAACATTGCAAATTACCTGTAATAAACCGGAAAAATCAAACTCACGATCTCCGTGTCAGGGATTTGGGATCCCTGGCTAAAAATAAATTCGACAAAACATAAAAACCACGGGTATGGTGACTTTGTACGTAAACAAATAAATTAATTTCGTTGTATGACTTTTCAATATCAAAATCCCTCTCCAAGGGACTCAAAGTAGGGGGCCTGGGGGCGGAGCCCCCAGCGAGCCGTAAGGCGAGTCATTTAGTATAACATCGTTATAACATAAACTAGACAAACGTACTTAACTTTTTATAATTTTAAATTGTGAAAAAACTCAAACCCTTATCATAAAATCAGAAAATCTTAAATTTAAAATATTTTTTGTTATTGTACATTGAACGTGCATAGTTAGCTGCATTTTGAAAAATTCCCACATGTCAACATCTACCATATGGCTTTGAATCAAGCATTAGCACCACGTGTTTAATGTAAACAAAGCAGACGTTTTTCAATCCCAATGCATTTTAAGTGGAAGATATTTTTCGTTATTTCTCATTTTGTGGTGTATTTGGTCTTAGGCTGCTATTTTTCCCGACCCCCTGGGGCCGAGACCTTTCATTTGAGCCATCTCCCATCATCCTGCGAGCTGTCAAACTCTCACAATTTTGATGAAAAAAAAATCGCTTTCAGAATTAATAATATAGATAGATAGACATAAACAAACGTACTTAACTTTTTATAAATTTAAATCATGAAAAAACTCAAACCCTTAATTATTATTATAATTTGTAAATATGTATTTGTTAAAGTACATTGAACGTACATAGTTAGCTGCATTTTGAAAAAAAACCCCACATGTCATCATCTAGCATATGGCTTTGAACCAAACATTAGCACCATATGTTTAAATGTAAACAAAGCAGACGTTTTAAGATTCCAATGCTTTTTATATGGTAGATATTTTACGTTGTTTTTCGTTTCCTGGTGAGTTTCAAGTAATTTCAGCATTTTCCCGACCCCCTGGGACCAAGACCTTTAATTTGAGCCCTCTCCCATCATCCTGCGAGCTGTCAAACTCTCACAATTTTGATTGAAAAAAATCGCTTACAGAATTAATAATATAGACTAGTGGCTTGAAGGGGCTAAAAGCCCCTAATGAGGGAAAATTCAAACAATCCTTATTTATTATAGTACAAAATACCTTAATAGCAAACTGAATCTACCTTATATATTGATGTCTAGCCTACCACATGGTTCTCAATCAAGTATCAGTATCACATGTTTTATGTAAACAAAGCAGACGTGTTTTGTTCCCAATGCTTTTTAAATGGCAGATATTTTACGTTATTTCTCATTTTCTGGTAAATTTCAAGCAATTTCACTATTTTTCCCGCCATCACGGAATAAAAACCTTTAATTTGAGCCCTCTCCCATCTTTCTACGACTTGCCAGACGCCCACAATCTTGACGCAAAGTATCGCCTTGCGAAATTAAATATATGATTCCATCAATCAATTAATTGGTTTCACAAAGACATATTACATGGCTTAGTATCAAAACCACATTGATTCATTGATTTAATTTCAAAACCAGATATATTCAACGACTTAGTTTCAAAAGCAGGTAGATCACGCAAGTTAGCTGCAAAACCAGAAACCAAAACCAAGTCTTTCAACAAACGATGGTAACAAATCAAGATTTATTTTTCGAAATAAAAAAGTCGATGAGAGAAAAGTAAACTGTTATAGTGCACTTGAAGAGTTAGTTTGACGACCCTATTTGACGATGAAGACGATGACGAGTGTGTAGAAGATAGTGACAAAGACCCAGATTATGTGAAGGAATGTGACCACAATACTGAATCAGAGCAGGAGTGTTCGGAGTTGTCTTCAATGAAGCAAAAACTTGAAGACTGTCATGCAAATAACGAAACTTTTTCACCAATGGATATTGACTTGGACCAAAACAATATTAAGGTGTTGCCAGAAAATCAAGATGCTGTCACTAATGCAGACACAAACAATATAGCAAATGAAGATTTCAGTAGTGTTGATCAGGTTATTGAGCAAGTTACCCAAATAGCTATGCTAACCGACCCTGGAGTCATCAGAAGAGGTGATAACACATATTTTTACGAAAGGAGGAAGAGATATGGCAAAAACATCCGCAATGCCGTTTAAATAGCTAAAAAGTGGGCCAAATACAGCCATTCCGACCCTATAGGAAAATATTGTAGGTAGATTACCAGGCTTGAGGGCTGCGGCAAAACGTCTAGGAAACAATTGTTCAGTGGACTAATAAAAAAATCAGGGAAGTCAGACTAAACTATAAAGAGAAAAAATCAATTTCTCTGTAGAAAAATTAATTTCTAAGGGTCGATTAGCTCTGTACAAAATCCCTGAAATTCTTTTAATAATATAGATTATTCTTAATTCTGCTTTTTACCATTGTGAACTGTAGACAGAACACTGTGTAGAATTTACAATCCTAACTTAATATTTATTTTGATTTATTTTTTATTTCATAATCCTTTTTCTTATAATTTTAATTCATATTTTCCATATTTTCTAAGTTGACAATTTTTATAAACGACCTATAACAAATATTATCACACTACTATACTTGACAAAGTGTTAGATTTTCAGTATATATGTTAATAAAAGTGTGTTTGACGAATATATGTTTTTTCTCCTTATGATATTTTTATGGTATACATGTGATGTGATTGAGCTTAGTGAAGTTTCTAAGTCCAAAGTTTGAGTTAATGAAATAAGATTCTATGAAATCCAATGCAGAATCTAAACAATACAAAAACTCATAGAACATGTATTCTATTTTCTGTACAAATATTTTTATTTAATTTTTGAAAAAAGTGTGCAAAAATTTGAGGTTAAATGTAAAAAAAAAATTATACATTAAGATGTGCAAAAACATTCAGTAATGAGAAATACGGAAAAAACAATAAGCCAGTCTCAAAAGTGCCTAAAAATCATGTTAATATGTATGAAAAAAATGAGGAGGGGTCTGTCAGACTCCGCTGCACCACGTGTGAAACTTTTCCAACTGCTCTTATCAAGGGTTAAACTAGTACAGTAAACACTTTTGGTTGGCAACACTTCCAATAATCTGGGAAATAATGGTTTGTTACGTTGGCTTCCCTGGTTCCTGAGTTTATCACATATAGCCTTTAAAATTTAAAATTTAAATATCATTTAAATAAATAGATAGTTTATTTCTTAATAAAGTCCATATGCATATATACAGATAAAAAACACTTATAATCCTTAAACCAGTACATACTATATTAATAAAATGAAAACCTTAGAACCTATTACTGAGAAATATTGGGGACCCATATTTTGATTAGGATTTTTGCGGACATTTGCCATCACTGATTAGTAAAAAACAAGTTTCACGACGTTTCGGGATCTGGAATCTGATCCCGTCTTCAGGTGGAAGAAAACCTAGAACATAACAAGATTAGTAACACATAGCCAGGAAACCTGGACAAAAACACAGCTAAAACAGAGAACTGTTAAAGCAGTCACGAAAACAATAAGCTGAAAAGAAAAACAATACACAAAATAACACAGGAATCACAAGTATCAAGAATCACCAGACAGGAGAGAGCACGCCAAATTCTAAAGACTTCGTTGAAAAGTCAAAGGACATAGTGCTGGCTGAGACGGATAAGCTGGTTAGTTTTGATGTTGAAAGTCTGTTCACGAATGTCCCAGTTCCTGAAACCTTAAAAATAATCGAGTATCGGCTCGAAAAAGATGAAAGTCTAACTGAACGCACTAAACTTCCTGTTAACGTCATTATGGAACTGCTTGAATTATGCACTCAATGTAACTATTTTGAACTAGAGGGTAAATTATACCGTCAAGATGAGGGGATGGCCATGGGGTCGCCATTGTCGCCTATCTTTGCTAATATCTTTATGGAGGAGTTTGAGCAAAAGGCTGTGTCTTTGGCTCAACTCAAACCGAAGATTTGGTGGAGGTACGTCGATGACACCTTCGTGGTATTTCCGCATGGAGACGATGAACTAAAAGACTTTTTAGGGCATCTTATCAGTATTTCTCCTTCCATCCGCCTAACAATGGAAGAGGAAGTCCAAAACAAACTAGCATTTTTGGATGTGTGCGTAGAAAAGGATAGGGACACGCTTAGGACAACTGTTTTCAGAAAAAAGACACACACAGGGCAGTACTTAAATTTTCAATCAAACCATCAAAAATCTGTCAAAGAAGGGGTAGCTTACTCACTATTTGACAGAGCAAGGAGAATTTGCTCAAATCAAGATGGATTAAATCAGGAAATCAAAAAAGTAGAGCAAGATTTGGGAAAGAATGGATACCCTCAATCCGTAATAAGAAAGTGCAAAACCCGTAGGGCTAAACAGAATGAGTCAGAAAACACTGAAAAATTCGTTCCTATGTCAATCCCTTATGTGCCGGGATTATCGGAAAAAATTAGGAGAGTTGCTAGGAAGTTCAAAGTTAGAACCGCGTTTAGGACACAAAACACTCTTTGGCAATGTCTCGTAAAAACCAAACCAAAAAATGGCACTCAGGGATCAAAAAACTGTGTTTACAGAATAAACTGCAATAGTTGCTCTAGGCCGTATTATGGCGAGACAAAAAGACCTTTAAGTGTTAGAATCAAAGAACACAAAGATAACACGAGGAAGGGCTTAGTGGATAAATCAAACATTGCTCAACACTGCTGGTCTGAAAATCACCAGATGAATTTTGACGAAGCAAAAATAGTACACCGCGAACCTCATTTTTTCAAAAGAAAACTAATTGAAGCTTCATACATAAAACTAGCAGACCAACCAATCAGTCAATCTTCACTTGAAATAAGGCCAGTATGGCTACCAATATTAAACAAAGAATTGAAAGACAGGGAAAATAAAGTGTCAGCAAATAGGGTAATTACTAACAATTCTGTTCAAAATTCTCATAACATGTTAACCCGTAGCAAGGCCAAGGGGCAAAATCAGGTTAAAAATTAACTAAAAACACAAACAGACACGGAATTTGCATATCACATGTCTCTGTTTCAGGTTTTCGCCACCGGTAGCGCGCCGTGATTTGGTTGGCTGTGGGCGCCGCCATTTCCGTTGCCGCCGCCATTTGCTTTCCTCCCACCAGTCTCAGCTCAGCTCTGATTGGGTGTGGATGTGCTCTCTCCTGTCTGGTGATTCTTGATACTTGTGATTCCTGTGTTATTTAGTGTATTGTTTTTCTTTTCAGCTTATTGTTTTCGTGACTGATTTTACAGTTCTCTGTTTTAGCTGTGTTTTTGTCCAGGTTTCCTGGCTATGTGTTACTAATCTTGTTATGTTCTAGGTTTTCTTCCACCTGAAGACGGGATCAGATTCCAGATCCCGAAACGTCGTGAAACTTGTTTTTTACTAATCAGTGATGGCAAATGTCCTCAAAAATCCTAATCAAAATATAAAATCACCATCACCAACAATGAATTTCAAACAAAGAATTGGGGACCCCATAGAAAAATCCGTGTTAGGGCCTCCCTCACCTAGTGCATATGAAATAGTTGCGAAACAGAGACAGAGCCAGCATTTTAAACAATATCGTCGGCTAAACTCTAATACCACGTATCTGCAAATTTGGGGGTTTTGAGTTAATACCTCAATTTGGTAGCTTTAGTACTTCTACATCTAATTCTAATAACACGTAAATGCAGAAGTCAAGGGAAATTTTTTAAAAAAGGTAAATTTGCATCAAGTATCTTGCAGTTGGTCGACCTGTAAACCCCCACCACGTATCTTGGATACTACACGTGCTCATACAGTGTGTGCCTTCAGTTTTTTCAAGATTCCGTGTGTTACTTTTGTTTACCTGGCAAAGCAACATGTTCTTCTTATCCGGCAATATTTGGCACTTCATTTAAACAGATGAGGTAAGTTTTAAATTGTAGTCATGAAAATAATTAATGAAAAACATCAATGTTAAGATACAAGTTATTAGAATTACAACCAATACACTCATTAAAATTCTAATACCACGTATCTTGTATCATTGTAATGATATAATTCTGCAATAAATTCACATGGACCATATAGATTGAAATTTTCAGTTTTAATGTTTGTTACAGATTTTGATTATGACTTTAAAAGTGTAGTTCGAAGATTTAAGTTCTTAAATAACTTGTTTGATGTCAATTTTGGGAAAAGAAGGATAGACAGCTAGCTTACCTTTGAAAGAGTTCAGGCAGGCAATAGAACACATAAAAGTCACAAATAAAAACATCACAATATTTCGTCCCTCTTGGGGGGACTTCTTCAGGTGAAGTAGAGAAAGTTAAAAATGGCTAAAGTTCTAATTGTAATTATGCAGGGTTGCCACTTGCCACAATTCACTACTTGTCTATTTACAATATATACACAATTATGTACATACACATACACATAGGCCGAGATGCGTTCTGATAGTGATCCACATCCGGAGACTATAGGTCTACCAGGGAGATGAGTTATGTTCTTGTGGATTTTGGGCAAAATATAGATCTTAGGGGTGTTGGGGTGTAGAAATTATCGGGAGTTCATAAATTGTAAGCAGCATTGTACAATAACTTCGCACTTTATTTAATTAACTGACACTGTACACACTCACATCACAAACATAACCAAAACAACTAGCTACCTTACTACTGTCCATTGTCCATCACTACTCTACATATTTTTTTTATATCAGTGCCAGTGCTGGAAACATAACAAGTGTAAGTTGTATACGGGAACAAATAATAACTTTTAATATTACAGTTAATCTATAACAATTAATTATTTCCTACACCCCTCCTCAATTTTAGGTCCTACAAATCATCCTACTTTTCTATTATTATTTTCAAAGGACTTGAAATTGCAACAAAAAAGATCTATAAATTGATTATAATATTTTTAAGAAGAAATTAAATCAGAAATTTCATTACCTACAATGTGTAATCACCACAAATAATTACGTTACATATTGTAAAAATCTACTACACAAAAAATTTGAATCAGAACAAGAAAATATACCATTACCTTACCAAACCTAACTGTAAACAATATCTTCGATGTAGCCTATAAAAAAGTTTGTATGGTTTAGTTTGAATAGGCTATCCTACTGCCTTTTACAAAACAAAGATAATCTTACTATCTTTCTATCAAACTTGAATGGGGCTTACAAAATTATTCAGCCAACTTTTAACATGAAATAACAATCATCGCACCTAACATAACTTAGGTTAAAATCTTCAAAAGATTAGGCCTTCAGATAATTCATTGGAGATATTTTAACAGATTTACAGAGGTATTCAATTAGGCCTACTTTAAATTCAGGTTTGACATATGACAACTATGTTTAGGTAAACTTAGTGATTTTGTGAAAATGTCCGCAACATTGTTTTCAGAAGGCACATACCTTATTTTGAATTTTTCTTTCTTCAAAATGTCTCTGATAAAGTGCACTTTGATATCAATATGCTTGGTTCTTCTTGAGTTCTCATAATTTGACATCATAGAGATAGTACTCTGGTTGTCCACAAACATCAAAGTTTCAGTAGAGTAACTGAAGTCTGCAGCTAGTCCTTGAAGATACAGCACTTCTGTTACGCACGAAGCCACGCGATGTATTCCGCCTCTGCAGTAGACAGAGCGACTACTTGCTGCTTCTTTGAACTCCACGAGACGAGGTTGTTGCAGTGATGTATGGCTTGGCCACTTATACTTTTTCTGTCCAATTTGTCGGTGGCCCAATCAGCATCGGAGTAGGCTACTAGACATCGTTCGCCTTCAGTCTTCGTAAAAATAAGACTTGTGTCTTTGGAGTTCTTGTTATATTGTAAGACACGTTTGGCTGCCTTCCACACAGTTACATTCGGTTTGTCCAAAAATCGCCCTAAGTAGGATACAGCAAAACAGATATCTGGTCTAGAAATCATAGCCAAGTAGTTTAGGCTTTCGATTAATTCTCTGTATGGTATATTAGTTTTTACTTCTTCTGAAGGATCAATCTGAAAATTTACTTCCATAGGCGTACTTTTACCTTTGCAGTTCTCCATGTTAAAACGTTTGAGTATTTTCTCAATTAGGTTGCTCTGATTTATTTTTAGGCAGTCTTCAGTTTGAGTTACAGTTGTTCCTAAAACTTTTTCCAGATTACCAAGATCTTTGGCATTAAATTTCTTTTTTAACTTGTCAACCAAAATTTCCACTTTTCTTTCTTCACCAGTAATCAAACAGTCATCAACAAATAGAGTGAGCCAAACATTGTCATCAAAGTATAAACATACATCATTTGCAGATCGCTCAAGTCCATTTTGCTTAGCAAAGCTGTCGAAGCATTCATTCCAACATCGAGGAGATTCTTTTAAACCGTATAAAGCTTTATTTAGCTTCAAAACTTTTCCATCAGTCAATTTGACACCTTCCGGTACTTTTATGTACACTTCTTCATTTAGAGTTCCATTTAAAAAGGCTGATGGGATATCCAGATGTCTTAGTTTCCAATTATTCTGCACGGCATGTGACATGGTCATTCTTATGGTTGGCATTTTTGCAACTGGAGCATATACTTCACCACTAGGGTAACTTTCTTGAAATCCTTTGGCAACAAGCCTAGCTTTCTTTACTCCATCTGACTTGGTCCTAAAAACCCATTTGGTTTCAATAGCTTTCTTGTTAGTAGGGAAGTCTGCAACCGACCAAGTTTCAAATTTCTTATGTGCTTCAAGTTCGGCATTAATTGCCTCCTTCGATTCATTTCCAGCTTCAAGAGCTTGTTGATAGGTTGATGGGTCTTTATCACATGCTATTAGACAATAGGCTGTGTAGACTTCATATTCTTCCAAATGTTTCGGCCTTTTTACTTGACGCTTTCTTTGCATTGGTGATGCATTTTCTTGACTTGTAGAGCGTGGAATATTCTTTTCTTCATTTTCTTCCTCTTCTGATATTTCACCACTTGAGTCATACTTGCTATTTTCTTCTAAGTCTTCTTGCGGTTCGCATCCCTTCGTTGTAGGCATACTTGTATTAAATTCATAGTCACTCTCATCAAATGTAACGTCTCTTGATATGATAATCTCATTATTTTCAGGATTCCACAATCTGTATCCAGCTCCTGCATAGCCTACCATTCTCATTTCCAATGCTCTGGGTTCTAGCTTACTTGCTTTAGGTAGCCTATACACCCAGACTTTGCTTCCGAAAACTCTTAGTTTTTCTAGGTTAAGCTTGCCTAAATAGATTTGCGCTGGCACTTCACCATTTAATGCTCGAATGGGTGACCTATTCAACTGATACTCCGCACAGCGGATTGCTTCTCCCCACAAATATTTTGGAAGCTTGGAATCAATGAATAGAGTTCTTACTTTATCAAGAAATGTCCTATTCAGACGTTCGGCTACGCCACACTGTTGAGGGGTATACGTTGCAGTTAACTCATGCTTAATGCCATTTTTAATGCAGTACTGCTCAAATGAGTTTGAAGTAAATTCCTTTTCATTGTCAGTTCTCACTCTTGATACTATTATATTTTGCGCCCTTAGTTGATCGATATGTTTTCTTAGGTTAGGTTCAGCTTCTGATTTATTGGTTAGGAGATATACATGAGTGAAATGAGAAAAATCATCAATTACAGATAAGTAATACCTTTCTCCATTTTGGGTAGGATCCTTTACCGGTCCCCATATGTCCGAGTACAACAGTTCACCAACTCGTGAAGATCTGGGTCTTTTACATTCTTTAAAAGGTCTTCTGCTTGCTTTCCCTTTTTGACACGAATCACATACATCTTTACTGAAAGGTAGGTTCAGGACTTTCAGTCCTTGTCTATTGATGTGTCCTAGGCGTAAATGCCAGAGATTTTCCTTTCGGTAGCTTGAAACTAATGCTTTAGGCTTTGTTTTGTTGAGGCTAAAGGTTACAACAAACAGATCATTTGACATCTCACTAGTAAATAATATTTTATTACTTCTACAAACTTGAGCTTGCTTGTTCTCAAAGATTACTTTAAATCCTGCCTTATTTATTTTCTGCACTGAAAGCAGATTATATGGTAGGGCTTCTACAATTAGAGCTTCTATGTTAATTGACTGACCACAGGTTCCATTTACAACGCAGTTTACTTTAAGTCGACCCGACTTCTTGGCTAACATTGTTTCCCCATTGGCAACTTTAAGTTTTATAGGAATTATGTCTTGAATGTCAGTCATCAGAGGCTCATATTTGCTACTTACCATAGTATTAGTAGCTCCGGAATCAAGGATAAAGTTTATCACACCATCGTCACTGTCCTTAACTTCTGATGACAAGGCTATAAAACTTATTTCTTCTTGGCCTACTACATTGGCCTGTTGATTTTGTGCTTGGCTTTTACTGCTATTCTTGTAGTACTTTCCTCTTCCTCTGTAATTTCCTCTTCTTGGTCTAGCGTTGCCTCTGAATGAGTTTGTAGAGCTATTTTGTGGACATTCTGCAATGAGGTGATCTGTGCTTCCACACTTAAAACACTTTGGCTTGAAAGGTCTGCCTTGATTTGTTTGTTTTACACTAAATGTGCACTCATTAGAAAATGTTTTGTTAACTGAACTGTGTCCTGTATTCTTCAGTTTAAGTTCCACATCGAGTAGTTTACTTTTAACATACTCCAAAGTTAAAGTTGAGTTTGTCGTTTCCAAGACCGTTATCACAGTATCATACCGTACTTTTTTGGTATGGTTAATAATAAATGAAGTACAGCCGATTGCTTCCAAGTCTCTTATTAAAGAATCAAATTTAACAAAATGATCTTGTAAATTTGCATCATCTTGACATTTTAATGATAACAACTGTCTTCTAACAAATAACTTAGATAGTGTACTTTTTCTTCCAAAGACATTTTTCAAACAGGTAAACATATCATAAGCAGTTTCACATCCTTTTAAGTACTCTAAGTGCCTATCAGTAACACACTGTACTATAATAGACTTAGCTTTGGATTCTTTTGCTTTATGTTCTGCTAAAGCTTTTTTATCCAGTTTTGCTAACTCCTCTTCGGATGTTTGCTTTATTGCAATTTCCTTAACATTCTTTTCTTCCAATAAGCATTCTACTCTAAATTTCCAGTTTGAGAAATTGCCATCCGTCAATTGAGGTAAGTTCTGGGTCGCCATGATTGCTGATGCTAGGTCTTATTATCGGTGTTACTTGTCTTGGTGTTTCTTCTCTTCACAATGCTGTAAATTATAAGGTTTATGGACTGGGCCCATAACCTGTAGAAATTATCTGGAGTTCATAAATTATAAGCAGCATTGTACAATAACTTCGCACTTTATTTAATTAACTGACACTGTACACACTCACATCACAAACATAACCATAACAACTAGCTACCTTACTACTGTCCATTGTCCATCACTACTCTACATATTTTTTTTTATATCAGTGCCAGTGCTGGGAACATAACAAGTGTAAGTTGTATACTGGAACAAATAATAACTTTTAATATTACAGTTAATGTATAACAATTAATTATTTCCTACATGGGGTTTTCTGGAACAAGTAGATGAGCTGTAGCGAGTGATAGATTGTTAGAATTGGCATGAATTTTGATAAGATTATAGAGTTCTCCCGTGAATTGAGGTATAGGGTTTTTGTCCAGTTGGTGATATGTGGTTGTGTCGCTGAGTTGGTTTTCTATTTCTTGTATATAATCAGTTTTGTCCATGACAACTGTTGTGGAGCCTTTATCTGCAGAAAGTATCATAATTGAATTATTTTCTCTCAAGGATTTTATAGCTTTTCTCTCTTAAGGTTTTAGATTGTTGTTAGTTTTTCCATGACGGCTTTGGCTGTCCTTGGTGAAATTTGTTTAGAGAAGGATCAGCTTCATTCGTGTTGATGGCTCTATCATGGCTCTATCAAAAAGCAAAAAAGTTCTGTTGGCAAGAAAGTGTTTAAGACGAAGGTTACGGGCCAATGTCATAATATCTTTAATTAACTCAAAGTGGTCAAAAGTTGGAGTTGGACAGAAGCTAAGGCCTTTGGATAGTACTTCTTCCTCAGTTACAGACAATTTGTAGGATGATATATTGCAAATTTGATGTTGTTTTGACTCAGTGGTTGTTACAGTATTTGGGGTTGTTACTGTATTTTTTAGATTCAAAGTGGAAGGCAAAGCCTGCAGTTGTTTTCCGGGAGTGGGTAGGCCTAAGTTGGAGGCTAGACTTGGCTTATCCGAGATAAGAGGAACATCTTTCTTTTGTGGTTGTAGGCTAATAGAGTGCTTGTTCTTCAGTTCTTTAAGGTAGTTGTGAGAGTTTTTTCAGTTTGTTTTCTGATTTTTTGTTCATTTGTGTAAGGGCTTTACGGATTATTGTATTGATACGGCCCATTAACATGGGGTGTTGAGAGGTTGTTAATTGTACCACATCGTAGAGCGACTGTCTGAGGTTGTTACATTCCTGTTTGTAGAGATCTAGGACGGAGTTGGTCAAATTTATAGATTGAGTTTTTGCTAGGTGTTTGATTGTAGGCCACATGAAAGGTGGCATTCCACTTAGAGCTGGTTTGACTGTTAGGCCTGACTGTTGTGAAGTTTGATTGAAATTGAGTTTCACTTTTTGCTCTCATATCTGAAACTTCCTTTTTTAGGTCGTCAGCGTGTTAAAGACAATACACAAGATCAATTGTCTCTGATTGCAAAGATGTTGATAAACTGTATGAGAGACTAAAGATTTTACTAACAGTAGTCATAGCTGCGACGAAACTGCATTTTTCAATAGCAAACAACAAAGAGTAAGCTTTACTTGATGTATCAGAATCTGAATCAGGATGGTCTTGAATTTCTCTTAAAGCTTTGCAGATGATAAGGAACATATCTTTAAAAAGCATGATCGCATTAAGGTGCTCTACCCACCTAGTTTCACAAAATTTTGTCAGTCTGGTTTTTTTTGGTCCAGTAGTACTTAGCTCTTGAACAAGTCTTGTGAATATAGCAGATCGTTTTGGTGAAATTCTGAAAAAGTTAATGACTTCTTTCATAGTTCCAAGGCAGTTTCGTATCACAGGTACGTTGCAAGAATAGCAAAGTGCCAAATTGAAAGAATGGCTTGCACAATGTACATACACGGCTTGAGGAAAACTTTCACGTACCACAGCAGCACACCCTTGAAACTGGCCACTCATGGCTGTAGCTCCATCGTATCCTTGTCCCCGTAAGTGATTTAAATCAATTCCCACATCTTTGATGGTTGATATGAGAGTGTTCGCCAAACTTACTCCTTTAGTATCCGTGACAGGAACAAATTTCAGGAAATATTCACGTAAAACATACTTATCTTCGTTGTCTTTACAAGTGTATCTGATACCAACAATAAACTGCTCAACTCCTGAGATGTCAGTAGTTTCATCAGCCAAAACGCTAAAACATTTTGCTGCGTTGATTTTTTCAACGAGTTCAGTTTGGACTATTTCACCACATGTCTCGATAATTTCATTTTGAATTTTGAAACTCAAGTATGAAGCATTCAACTGGCAGTTGGTAACATGGTTCTTTAAAGTTTCGTCCCCTCCGTCTATGCGATAACGCAGAAGGGCCCGAAAATTCCCATCATTTTCTGCCGGGTCTTCTAATATTAATGGACCTTGATCCCTATGCCCTCGAAGTGGAAGTTCTTGCCTTCCACATAATATCACTGTCTTAATTATAGGGATGATTTTTTTCGATTATTGGCTATTTGAATTTTTCTTGCGATATCAACTTGGGATAATACATCAGGTGTTTCCTTTTCATACACAGACAAGAAGTTTTGTGCCATAATTGTAAATTTCTTATGATACTCCAATGATTCGTGGGAGCGAAAACATTCTTTAGCTTTTTTCCAATTTACAAATGGTTCTTTCACAAAGGCACCAAGTTTCATGTGGCTTCCCTTGCCAACTTCAGTGCTTTCATTTGCAAAAATAGAGCAATATTTGCAGTAGGCCCCTTGCTTATACTCTGAATAACAGAGCCAAGGAAATTCAAAAAGCCATGGCCTTTGGAACTTCAAGTTTCTTACTTGTCCAGGAGGAAACTTATAAAGTTCAGGCGGAGTCCAGGCATTTGTTATCAAAGTATATTTAATTTCATTCGATAAAGGTTTACTGTTATGAAAGCCTATATCAAGATTATTACAGGTTGAATCATTACCATTATTGTACGATGTATTTCCGGTGGCTGGAACAAATAATGTCCTAGGCGAAGATGTATTTGCATCACCGACATTTGGCTTAGAACAGCTGGACGTAGAACAGGCAGTGAACAAGTGTACTCGGACTGATCATGATCGGCACTGACACTGCTACAACTCGGTATCGGCGGAGCTTGTTTCGGTTGGAAAAAGTGTTCAATCGTTAATTTACGTTTAGACATGGTTACCTCCGAACCATTTCAACACAATGCAATAGAATAACTTTAAAACAAACACTAACACCATGCTAAACTCAAACACTTGTTTACTTTTAGGCTAGATGCCACTGGCCTAAGACAGCCAATCCAACGTTCCGTTCCGCCGCCCGCTCACGTTCCTCAAGTCTCCGATAGGGGCAGCACCTACTGGGTTGTGTAGTTTGTAATATAGGTGCTGCTACCTCTTGAGCATTCACGGAACTATGTTGTGGGGCTACATAAAAGCAGTGTCTCTACCCCGGTGTTCGTATTGAAATGATGAGTCATTTATCCATGTTTACTGTAATAAATAAATGCATGCATATGTCCCCATATCCCCCCCTGGGTTCGCCCCTGCCACATACCATAAACAAAATTAGGTTTTAATACCACGTAACTTTCGTTAAATTTTTTTTGCTAATTCGTAAAAATATAAAATTTAGGAGGTTTAAATCAAGCATTCAAGTCATACTGCATTATTGTACAATTTTATTGAATGTATATAACATAAAACGATAAAAGGAAACAGTTTTTTCATCGTTGTGAAAAGTTTGGATTTTGTAGTTAAGTGACATTAGAGTTTAGCCGACGATATGTAGAAAATATCAAAATAAATAATAATTTAGTACATGTGCTGATAAGTTGTAATAGCACTGAGCTGTTAAACAATACAAAAATACTATAAAGTTATATTTTTAATAAAAATTACATAAAAATCATATTATGGTTGAAAAAAATCTAAATTGAGTGAACAACAAAAACATAGTAATAAGCAAACATATGAGTAAAATATAACAAACATAGGACGAGAAGAGTTTAAACAACAAACCTAAATAAATCTTCAATGTTTTCAGTTGTACACAAAAACTTTTTTAGTTCAGAAAAAAAATATTAAAATGATACTGTACTTTTTACTTAATTTGGAAGAAACAAGATTGAAAAGACGTCGTGCATTACTTGTATAAAATTGTTGGTGCCAAGTAAATCTTGATCGAGGCATAGGAACTGTTAAAGTTATTCTTGGATTATATTGTTTGTAAAAATTAGTAAAGTTGCTGCTGCTTTTATTGTAAAAAATCCGTAAAACTTTAAAAACATACAAATGTCGTAATGGCAGAATTTGAAAACTTTTAAAGATTGGCCAGGCCAAGAATAGGTGGTTTTGTTATTTTTATGATAACTCTTTCTAATGCTTTCTGCAAAATGATTAGTGGATAAAGAGATGAAATATAACTACCTCCAAAACAACTTATCCGATAGCCTAACCTAGAACCTACAAGAGCATGATAAATATTGATTAGTACTTTAACAGGACAAACATCCCCGAGGAAGTAAAATTTACGTAAAATACCAATCATTTCCCGTTTTAATATGTATACATGATCCTTCCAAAATAGCTTTGAATCTACAATTAATCCAATGTATTTAACTTTTTCAGAATTCTCAATTATAAGACAGGAGCAGTTATTAATATCAAAACAGTTAATTTTATGAAAGAATAAAGGCCTAAGGAGAACAAGACTATCCCTTTAAGAAAAAATTTGGTACTTAGTTTTGTTACTCAGAACCATACAATTTTTATCGAACCAATAACGAAGTAGTTATAATCATTCTGCATATTATTATAAAGAGATTCAAGAGAAAAATTACTGTACGTGAGTGCCAAGTCATCAGCAAACGCTGTGACATTACCAACAAAATTTGCTTCACATAAGTCATTAATATAAATTAAAAACAAAATAGGGCCTAAGACTGAGCCCTTAGGAACCCCATTATCTAAACGGCCTTCATTACTAAGTTTATTTTCAATTTTGACACACTGTTTTCTATCATTCAAATAGCTCTCAAACCAAACATAAGGTAAACCTCTAATTCCAGCTCTCCATAGCTTTCCTAATAAAATACTATGATTTACTGTGTCAAATGCTTTAGTGATGTCAATATAAATCGCAGCACTTTTTGGACCAATGTTTAAGCTCTCATAAATATCATGGAGAAAGTTAATCAAAGCATCTTCAGGAGAACGTCCGCTTCTGAAACCAAATTGGCGATCGCTGAAAAAATTGTTTAAATAAAAAAAACCATTAATTGTTTCTTTATTATTTTTCATAACATTTTTGAAAAGGTGGAAAGCAATGAAATCGGTCAATAGTTATCTAAGCTACTTGCACACCCTCTTTTAAAAAGTGGTATGACAACAGCTAATTCTAAACAGCTAGGAAATTCCCCACTCTCTATGCTAAAGTTGTATAAGTAAACTAAAATGTCGACAATGGCAGTTGCAACTTTTTTAACAATATGTGCACTGATATTATCAGAACCGGAAGCGGCTTTAAGACTCAAAATTAAGTCAAAAACTTCGGCACGATCAGTAGGAACAAAGAAAATTGTATTTGGCTGCACTAAAGACGGAAAATTTACTTCTATGTTTCTGTCAGTTACATGCGATGCAAAATCACTCCGTAACTTTTTTGGGATACTTAAAAAATATTTGTTAAAAGTAGATGCTGTATCCTCAGATTTTAATTATATTCTCAGATTAAAATTATTACAAACTTGTTTTTACAGAATGATGTATCTGAGGAACGTATTGAGGACTCAAAGGGAAGACACCAAAACCAGGGTTTGAAAGTAGCACTTAGTAAGACAAATCCAAAATGTGTTTGGGATAAAAAAGATTTTTGCATATTCAGTGAGAAAATTATAACGAATTTCACAAGACACATGTCGAGGGCTCACTCAGAAGAAATGGAGGTAGCTAAAATTTTAGCCATTCCAAAAGGTTCCAATATTCGCAGAGTTTTATTCGAAAAATTGAGACTGAAAGGCAACTTTTTTCACAACACAAACTGTATCAAAGAAGGATATGGGGAAATAATTGTAACCCAGCTTCCAACAAAAGAGACCGATGTTTCCAATTATTTGCCGTGTCAATTTTGTTTGGGGTTTTATTCAAAAAGTCGTTTGTACAGGCACGTTAAAATTTGTAAACAAAAAGGGGACTTACCCTATGATCACAATGCGCAGAGCATGGGTGCTGCTCTGTTATTTGTAACATTAGAATGCAGTGATGAATTGAAAAGAAAATATTTCCTACAATGAGAAATGATGAAATAAGCAAAGCCTGTAAACAAGATAGGCCCATTTGTAAATTTAGATCAAGATTGCTGAAACAACACAAAGAGGCTCACATGAGAAATGTACTTTCAAATAAAATGGGAGAGCTTGGTAGACTCAAGTTGGAGTTACAAAGAAAAATTATTACAAAATGCAAGGCTAATCTCGAAGAGTTTTTAGAGCCCAACTTGTACACAGATGTTATCAAGTGTGTCCAGTTATTAGCCGGTTTTAATACTGAGAAACTGGCAAATTTAAGACACCTTCTCTTGCCTTCAAACTGGGATTTTCTCTAACATTGCTGTGAAATCCTTGAGTGTAGGGGGATAATGAATGGAAATGAGGCTTTGCGGAAGAAGTGCAAGAGATTTTCACAACTTCTGCCTAAAATGTGGAGATATGACGTATCAATTAATGCATGCAAAACATTAAAAGAGGCTCAGTTTATCAAACCTCGTTTGTTACCACTTGCAGAAGACTTGAAGAAACTCTGATTACATTGTAATCAAAGAAACTGCATTATTCAATGAGCTCAGTGTGAACCCCTCTGTACTGGTATGGAGGGACTTCGCTGAAGTAAGTTTGACACTTAATCTTGCTCAACCGAAGGCGGCAAAAGCAATAATCGGGTGAAGCACAAAGAATTCTTCTCTCTGATTATCTCTCTATCGATAGCAACAAAGCTGTTGGCAGTGAATTAGACTGTAACGAGCACCTGTCTAGGGTTGAAAAACAATTATGTAAAACTTTTTCTCCATTTGAAATTAGAGGAAAAAAGGGCCATGGTGTACCAGTTCTTCTTACGCAGAAAATGAAGAAACACCTGGACTTGTTAGTGGAGACAGACTAGGATTAGGGTGCAACGTTATAGGAAGCGGAAGGCTGAACAAGAAAAAGTTTTAAATCAACTACTTGAAAATTCACCTCCTGAGAGTCCGCAGAATCTTCCACCCGATCGTGTTGTCCCTCCTAAAAAAATAGTGGTAGGAAGAAAAAAACTTGAATAGACCTAAAGTGCATTACAAAGGAGCATTACAAAGGATGGAATTTGCTTTGAAAATTGTAAAAGCTAAATCCCAGAGGTACAAAAAACAAGCCCAACGATTGCAGCAGCGACTCAAAACAGATAGCTGTGGATCTCCATCTCCCAACACAAAAGTGAAAAAACTAGCTGGAGGGAAAAAAATCCTACTCCTGTGAAAAGAAGGTTGGTATTTGCTGAATCGATGCTGTCACACATTGAAAAGAAGAGTTCGGATAGCAACTTAGTTTCAAAGAAAAAAGACGAATTATCAAACCTTGTGTCTTCACAATATCTTAAGAAAAATAGAATGATCAACCAAGCCAAAAAACTTGTGTCGTATAAAGTATACAGAAAGGCTCTGATGGGACAAACACCAAACGAGGAAGGAAGCATGATCCTCACTCACATCTTGTAAAACAATTCCTTGAGGAAGATATCAACAGCAAAATGTGTCCCGGGAAAAGAGACACGCGGACTAAGAAAAAACCAAGATTCAAGAGCAGATCCTTCTGGATACAATGAAAAACCTTCACGTACGTTTCACAAAAACATATCCCGGGATCAAACTGTCATATTCAATCTTTTGCAAGCTAAAGCCTTTTTATATTGTATCGCCAAAGATGGCGGACCGGGAAACATGCGCTTGAATCCAACACACAAACTTTCAGTTTATCGTTGATAAGCTATACCAGATAAACATTTTAGACACAAACTCGATTCGTAAAGTGATGGAAGAATCATGCTGCGATGTAGAAAAAAAATCCTGCATGTATAGGAAGTGCCCAAGTTGTGTGTCCAAAATGAGCTTCCACCTACCAGATGAAGATGCAAAAATAAACTACAAAAAATGGATTCAAAAAAAGGAAACAAGGACCATCAAAGGCAAGGAAAAAATTATATAAGAATTACAGAGAAAAAATATGTGGATTGCACGATCAAAGAGCTAGTGGAACTATTCATGGAGAGTTTGAGTAGAGTCATCATGGGACCTCACATCTTCCAAATTCATTACCAGTACAAATCAATGAAACGCTTAAAGGAAAACCTTGCTTCGAATGAAATCATGATCTACATGGATTTCTCTGAATATTATGTTATATAGCACGCAGAAGAAATCCAAACAATGCACTTTGGAGCCTCAAAGAGGCAATTATCCATACATACTGTAGTTGTCTACAAAGAAGTCCGTCTCACAAGTCCCAATGGTGAAGATGGTGTCAAAACCAAAAGCCACCAATCTTTCGCAACTGTTTCATCTCATCTTGACCATAACGCTTATGCAGTCTGGGCTCACCTTGAGCCTATTGTGAGCTGTCTCAAAGGTCGTTCGTTCATCATTTGCGCGGTATGTAAGCCTGCTGAGAAATATTCTGAAGGGTCGCCTAATCCCCTTACATCATTTGTGCGGTGTCCCGTCCAGGTAGCCTCAGCCTGCCAACAACAATTCGCCAACAGCCGCCCTCCCGCACGTACCACATGGTCATAGCAAAACTGGCTAAGTGGCATTTTTTCGAAATTGAGATTTTGATGTTTTCTTACTCTAGGGAGTCGATACATCAGACTGTGTGCTCATTTTATGTCAAAACTTGTTATTTTCTACTTAAAAACTATGTTAAAGTTTAGCGGTTGTAGCAAAACTCGCCTTTTTCATCGCGACTGTTGGTTGCAAAACTGGTCATTTTGCAGCCGACCAATGGTGTCGCAGTTTATGATCACGTGATTTTCAGTTTGTTTACATCTCGACTTACTGAAGTTCCTAAAGGTTGCAGCTACTATCAGTGTATTTTAAAGTTTATTATTGAAATAATTATGGATACAATCATTAAACCTTCGCCACGTGGAAAAGGGCCGAAAGAAGAAATCTAATCCCGGCCCTGAATTAGATTGTTACTCGTTTGATTAACAACGTTTTATTACTCTATGGGAATCGATAAAACAGGGGGCTGTTTCTAAACGATGTTGGTAAATTAATAATGTTGACGTTGTATTTTGTAATCCTAAGGAGCCGTTTCTAAACTATAAAGATACAACTGCGAGATGGATTGTAACTATCCATTTACTATTGGTATTTAGTAATTTGAATGCCGCTTCCACCACCCCTCACCGCGCAGATGATGCATATACCTGAGAGCCCCCTGAAACTCAACGCGCAGAACACGCAACCCTTCTACCTGGCACTTCGCATACCGCGCAAATAATGCACGCCTGTCTCAAAACAAAACATCCAAATGTTGATACTGTCCACTTCAGATCAGACGGGCCATCGTCACAATATAAAAACAAGCACAACATTTATCTGTTGATGAAGAAGCTGCGTGATATTTGGCCTGGCATTAAAAAGTGGACTTGGAATTTCTCAGTGTCAGGACATGGGAAAGGTGCCATGGATGGCATCGGAGGTACTCTTAAACGTACAGCTGATGGTGTAGTTCTAAGAGGCAATGACATAATAAATACATCTGTCTTCATCAAAATGACAAAAGACAACTGTAAATCAATCGAGGTGTTTGAGGTACAAAATGACAAAGTTCTCGAGTGGCAAGGATTGTTAGCTGGGACCTCAAGTGATCCCAGGAATAAAAAAAGTACATCAGATCACTTGGAGCAGTACAAAGGCCGCCGAAATTCACCTGGGGGAACTACCATGCACCTCTTGCATGTTTGAACATGTAAAAAGACTTGCATCCCTGGACAGACCACCATCCAATTCGAACAAAATAAAACACCAAATGCAGAGTCTATCCCAAGCAATGAAATCCCCGAATTCTTAGAGACGGGATCCTAAGTCGCCATAATCTATGACGCAAATTGGTATCCAGATAAGGTATTAATTTTTTTACCTGTCATATGTATTTGCCATTGCCTATTTTATTTAAATCATAAAGTCCCCTACTGAATATTTGAAAAGTTGTAATGCATTTTTTCCGATATTCATGATATAAACGCCTTACTCTTTTTTAACTGTATTATTAACAATGCTTATTTATAGTACAAATCGTAGTAATTGAAGATGACAACGTGCATCATGTTTTAACTAAATTAAAATCAGTTAATATTTTTTATGGCTGTTTTCTGTTATTTATGGTATTAATGCCTCAACAACATTTTGATAAATCTGCTTGTTTAAAGGAAAAGTCGTAAAAATTGAAAATGACGAGGTGACTATTTCTTTTATGACAAAGAATGGGAGAAATTACCAGTGGCCAGCAAAACTGGATATCCAAACAGTCAAACGAGATTCAATATTATGCCTGATAAACAAGGAGCCCAAGAAAGTATCCTCAAGAAATTATGTGTTCGATGATACTGAGTACATTGATGACTTGTGCGAGAATGAGTTAAATCAGTAAATGTTTGAACATTTTTTCAGCCTTCATTTTGAAAAAAAGAGTGATTTATATAGTTCTATTTTAATAGCAAACATTTGTTGTTATTTTATCCTCTAATCACAGTTACTTTGAATAATTTGTCAATAAACTGTGTCATTTATTTGTTGTTTCTAATGTTGAAAAGCAAATATTTGTCTATTTTTCCTTCATTCGTTTGTCATATATTTGTCGATTTTTACAAGACAGATACAAATTTTTTTAATGTACGACTTTGAACAGTTAAGTTTATTAAGTAAGATAGTTCATTTGAGACTTTTTTCTACTGTGGTATTTCAAGTCTGATAAAGTAACTTTGAAACTGATGAAATAAGACTATAGAAGGTTAAGTAAAATTGGAAAGTTGTTAATGATTCGACTTATTTAATACTATTTTGTTAAGATTACCTTATTAGTGTTAAGGCTAGAATATAATGTTTCTATCAAAACATTTATTTATCTATTATGGTATTTCAAAGTCTGATACAATAACTTTAAGACTGATGAAGTAAGACCATAACAAGTTCAGTAAAAATAGAAGAGTTTACAACTCAACATTTTTATAGTAACTTGTTTAAATTAGTTATTATTTGCCTATATTATAATATGTAGGTATCATTAATAAAATTGTTTTTGAAAGTAATTGTATTTATTTTCAAACCTCGTAACATTCTGTTCTCATAAAATAGTTATTATACTACAACTTTGTTTATATTGTTTTGCTTTGTATTAGTGATTATTTAATGATGGTGAAATGTATATACGTATAGTACATATCAAAGTAAATGTAACACCATTGCTTCATGTTGTAAAAATAACAGTTTAAATTAGTGTTTATCTTTTTTTAATGACGATTTCTTGGTTTTGTGTTTTTGTGTAACGTCGGTCCCCATATGCGTAACTGTGGTCCCGTAGTTTTGTAACGGCGTGTCCCTTCGTCAAAAAAAAAAAAAAAACACCCCCCTTTGACGATTATGAATCGTATTTTGCTACTATTACACATTAATATGATATTAATTAGATGGGAAAACCAAATGTTTTTTAAGTAACTAACTGTGAACTGAGGCCTGTGATTATTATCTTCCATTATTGATTAATGCTCTTCTTAATTAATCCTTTAAAATAAAAATCATTAACCCTATGATGAATTACGACTATACCTTGATGCGGCCACTGCCACGCATCAGAACTGACTCCTTCTATTTCATACTGTTGAACTAAAACATTTCGTTACAAGTTTTAGTAAATTTTATTTGTTTAAAAAGTATGGTACAAGTTTTTTAGCAAGTTTTAAATAATTTCACTCGCTTTTAGTAAATTAGTCAGGAGTGTAATAAATATTCTTGAGGGTCAGCTATCGCGCGGCAGCTACGCCAATTGTTTTCTTTCAATAATCAGAGCACAGTAAACCTCGGATTATCTGGACCCCATATTATCCGGATCCCGGATTATCTGGACCAGTCCTTCCGATAAATTAAAAATTAAAATCACGGCAAAAACATGATTTTAGCGAGTTTACGAGTGAAATGCAACTTAAAAAGTACTAATCTTCTCTCCTTCTCCTTTCCATCCTTCCCTCCCCCTCCAAGGCAACCGATCGCCTTCCGCCATTCCCTCCTCAGTCACCACCCCTCTCCCCCCAGCCACAGTGGAATCTCAGTTTAGCAGGCCCTACCGTCTAGCCCTGTACATACAATCTACGTCTTAAAGAACACCATTGCTGTTTTCGTCTTGGGACTAAGAATCAATTTAATGTCTATAATAAATGTCTACAAATCTTTCTCAATAATTTAATAAAAATATTGGCTATTTTAAAGGTCTGATGATGAAATTCACAGCTCATTCCAGGTTTTTTCATGGTTTGCCAAATTCACGGCTTATTCACGGTTTTTACGGTTTCACGGTTGAGTGGGAACCCTGACAATTGCTGATTCATCTCCTGATTCAAATGTCCCTTCTCTTGAAAAACTGCATGAGAGAATGTGTCATCCCGGAGTAGCTTGTATGTTCATTGGGTACATAGCTAGAATTTGCCGTTTTCGGTGAACTAAATACGAGATCTCACAAAAAACTGTAAAATATGTTGTGAAGTAAGACCTCGATTTTTGAAGTTTGAAGGCAAACTAATAAAATCAACGTCACCCTTTGAACGTCTCAACATTGACTTTAAGGGACCCATTCCATCGACTACTAAAAATCGATACTTTTTAACAATCATTGATGAATATTCAAGATTTCCTTTCATCTTACCATGCTCAGACCTGTCTTCAACTACTGTAATAACCTGCTTGCCACAGTTATTTTGTTTATTTGGGACACTCAACTACATTCACTCTGATCGCGGTTCGTCTTTTATGTCTGCAGAAGTGAAACAATTCCTAACAGCTAATGGAGTGGCTACAAGCAGAACAACTGCCTACAACCTCCAAGGTAATGGCCAAACAGAACAGTATAATGGGGTGATCTGGAAAACAATCTTACTAGCTTTGAGGACCAAAGGCCTTGAAGTGAATCAATGGGAATCTGTCGTAGGCAAGGCACTACTTGCGATTTGTTCTCTGCTGTGTACCTCCACTAACGAAACACCACACGAACGCATGTTTAGGCACCCACGACGAAGTTCCTGTGGCTCTTCACTGCCGATCTGGCTGCCTAATCCTGGGACCGTCTTCATGAAGAAGTCCAACACTACATCAAAGTATGAGCCCTAAGTAGAAGAAGTGACCCTTTTGGAAGCGAACCCAAACTATGCTCATGTTAGGTTGCGGAATGGCAATGAGACTACGGTTTCTCTCCATCACTGGCTCTTAAAGGGAATGAAGAAGCACAGCAGCGGCAGCAACACGTACAACAACAGCTAACGTACAACATCCAACCACAATCACAACATTGCCTAAGCGATGATGAAGATGGTGTCGATGTATGGTTCAACCAAGAACAAGCACCAGGAACAAGCACTCAAACTCTTGAATCAGAAGCAAGTACTCACACTCTGATTCTTGAATCACATGCAAGTAATAAAACTCTAAAGAAACAGTACCAACGACTCAACGTCCGACAAGAACAAGGAAACTACTTTCCCATTTTAAGGACTATCAAATTTCTTCTTTGAGGTGGGAAAAATGATATAATACATTCCCTTTTTACCTGTTGTAAATGTCATTATTTCTTTTATATGTTTCATATGTCAAGAGTTTGTTTACATTCTTAATAATCTTTTGTTTACACTTCATCCATGTAATACATCAATGATGTTTACATTTTTAGAGTCCCAAGCCAAAAAGGGGCCTGACAGTGTAGCATCATTTCTATACCATGCAATAACCAAGAAACAAAAAGATTATCCAGGCTTAAAGAAAATAGTTCTGTTGTCAGATTCAGCAGGTGGACTAAACAAAAATGCAACAATGCTTAAATTTTGTTAATTTTTTGCGAAAACAGATGGTATTGAAGTAATACGGCTCTTCCCGGTACGCAGCCACAGTTTCGGACAGTGTGATCGCAACTTTCGCCTCATCAAGTCCAATCTTAAAAAGAAGGAGGAAATTGAAGTTCCACAACCTTACTTGGAAATATTATCACTTCCAGGAGAAACCCATCACCTTTCGAACGAGTCTGTGACTCAATAATTTACCATTGGTCGAAGGCATTGGAACCATACTTTTGTAAGACACCTATGGGTAAAAGAGGTCGATTCGGTATCCAGAAGTACTCTATAATTAAATACAAACCTTGTGGAACGATGGCCGTTGCTAAATCTTATTCTGAAACTTATGAGGCTTTAAAATATTTGAAGCAACTCCCTGAAATAACGCTCCAGCAATTCCTCTAAAAGTTGGTAAAATAAAAGACATCAGGGACTTATATCCTACCTTAAACCGGATTCTAGAGATATCTAAGAGCAGTTGCTGTAAAAGAAACTGTTGAAAACGGAGAATCGAGTGGATCAGAGGTTGAGGCGGAAGAAGGCGACCCAGTGGAGGAAGCAGAAGCAGATAATGAACATTTCTCTGATTGAAATTCATTGTGATTTTATATTTTGATTAGGATTTTTTGCTGACATTTGCCATCACTGATTAGTAAAAAAACAAGTTTCACAACGTTTCGGGATCTGGAATTTGATCCCGTCTTCAGGTGGAACAAAACCTAGAACATAACAAGATTAGTAACACATAACCAGGAAAACCTGGACAAAAACACAGAACTGTAAAAGCAGTCACAAAAACGCTATGCTGAAAAGAAAAACAATAACACAAAATAACACAGAAATCACAAGTGTCAAGGATCACCGGACAGGAGAGAACACGGCCACACCCAATCAGAGCTGAGCTGAGACTGAGCTGAGTCTATCAACCTAATTTTTAGGCCTTTAGATTCCTTGTGGTCGTGAGAAAAAGGGTGGATTTTTTTTTATAATATATCATGAATGAGTGAGGGCTGTACTGCGAGTTGCATCGCCCTTAGTCCCAAACTCAAGAGCTCCCTCCAGTAGCAGCAACAATTATTGTAAAACTCTTCATTTATAAATTGGTCATTTGTAAGTAACATAAATAAATTGCTATAGTTTTAAGGCAATAAACTACAATTCAGTGACAGACACAGACATGTAATTGATAACCCCAATATCACCACCGTAAGCATTCTCTCTACTTCTGTCACAATAATCAGAAAAACCTAGCTTCATACTCTATTTTTTTTTCAAGGCATACTTCCACCCCCTCAAGCAATGTGGAGAAAAAGCGTGAATGAGTGGCGGCTGGAAAATGGAGCGAAGAAGCTGAAAAAAGAAGAGTTTGCTCCTTTGTTATCCAAGGTACTGGATAAGGCAGTAAAACTTGATACCATTGTGAAAGGGTTCAAGGCGGCTGGTTTGCTAAGCCTTAATCCACATGACATTAACTTCGACAAGCTAATGAGAAAAAAGTCAACAACTGGCAGCGACTTACATCATCTTCAACACAAACTGACAACCTTGAGGGGACACCTCAACTTCCTCAAGGAGAAGCCTACACAGAATGGGAGAAGGAAAGCTTAAGATGTTTAAGAGTTGCCTGGTCGCCAGAAGAGACAAAGCTCTCTATGATTTTTGACACTAACTTTTTGAAGAAGTCAAGGTCTTGCAAGATCAAATTGTCAACGGCCGGAAGAATGCCACTGTTATCTGCTCATCTCAGGATTCTACAGCCAGCGGACAAGAAGAGGAAGATGTGGACGATGTAGAGTCAAACCCCTACCTGCACAAGCCAAACCCGTACCTGAACGAGCCAAACCCTTGCCTGAACGAGCCAAACCCCTACCTGAACGAGCCCAACACCAACCTGAACGAGCCTAACCCCAGCAAGAACGAGCCAAACCCCAACCTGAACGAGCCAAACCCCTACCTGAACGAGCCTAACCCCAACCTGAACGAGCCAAACCCCAACCTGAACGAGCCAAACCCCAACCTGAACGAGCCAAACCTCAAACTGAACGAGCCAAACCCGTATCTGAACGACAGCTTCCTCAAGAGATTTTGACATGGACATAAGTGTAGGAGAGGTCCTCGAACTCGACCTCCCGGTTGTTTTTGTCAACGATTTATTCGAAACCACAACCAAATCAAGCAACCCTACAGCTGAAGAGAGTAATATTATGACAGAAGATGTTACGTCTGAACCTCACAGACATATTCCTGAGCCAGCTGGATATCTATACACACTCAAAATATAGCGCAAGAAGAGCAAGCTGGAACTTCTAACGTCAAAAATCAAAAAGTACCATCGCCGTTCAAAAAGGCCCTTTTCTGGCCCGGAAAGAAGACCAACATAAAGAAAAGACAACCAAAAGAAAAAGTGCCTTCCGTAATAACATCAGATGCCTGGAAGGCATTCTACAAGAAAAATGAAGAGAAAAGAGAAGTGGCTCAAAAAAGAAGAAAGAAAAAGGAAAAGAGAAGAATTGGCCAAAATCAAAAAAGAGAAGGACCTATTAAAGAAAACATCAAAAGTCAGCAGGAATAAACATGAAGAAAAAGATGAAGACGGATCTCAATTATCACCAACAGACGACGCTTCAATGGATCCTCCAGCTTCAAGAATACCACCCACGCCTGTTGAAGACCCGACATCAATCAAAGTTAGTCATTGGGTTGTTCTCCCATACACAGTTGGCACAACCACGAATAAATACGTCGGCCAAGTAACAGCAATCAGTGTTGAAGAAAAAACTGCTACAGTGAAGTTCTTAACAAAAAGAGACTCAAAATTTGCATGGCGTCTGTTGATGACATTGACGAATCAGTGCCATTGTGTAACATACTCATTCTAAGTGAACCTCAGTTTGATCGCTGGGGGTACTTATATTTTAGTGAGGACCTCTCCACCATCAATTAAGATTTTGAAAGAATGATACATAAGAGTGATTACTTATTTATACCTGGCGCCAATTCTTGGGGCCCACGCCGTCCATAAGCCCAATGCTAAAATTAACATTAGTCTTATGGACGGCGTGGGCCCCAAGAATTGGCGCCAGTTATAATATACGGTTTAGAAGAGAACTTCATTGCTCTAATTTTTAACTGAAGAGAAACATTATGGTTACCAAAATGTTACCGAAAGAGTGCTTAATTTATTGGCCTAAATGTTTGCTGTTTAAGAGTGGCCTTCACTCATAAGAAACATCTCGTACCTGGTACTTTTTAAATATAAGTTTTAATCACCATTTTAATAACAACATTGCTCTACATTCCTGTTAAACGTTTTAAAAATAACCCGCTTATGTGATTTAGTTGTGTTTTAATGACGATGTAAATCGTATTAAGTTCTTGAAGTGAATACTATTTGATTACAACTTCTGTCATTTGTAACTTTCTAATAAATTTCCCTGCTAAAATGACATAACTCCTGTTTCAATCATTTACTTTATCCAACCTAAACTGTGGTGCGGGCAAGTAATAGTATATTAAACTTTTATGATCTATGTATTTATTTAAGAATGAAAGGATCTCATTACTTTTAAAATAGGTGGCTTCGTGAATGTGGAAACAGGCTTTGAGGCATGAATAGGGTTGCCATACGTCCGTATTTTGTACGGACGGTTTGTATTTTTGGGTCCCTGTCCGTGTCCGTACCGTACAAGACAAAAAAATTAGAAATGTCCGTATTTCAGAAGTTAAAGGTCGGAAAAAATAGCTTTAAGCGTGAGCCAGTTAGTAACCGACAGTGAGTCAGATGTCTGAAGTTTCTCTCAATCAATTTCAATAAATTTGCAACGTTGAATACAAGAGGACGGAGGGAATCAGCATGCCGGACCATGGGTGAGGGTGATGTGACTGGTGACCGTAACCGTAACGTAAGCTTGACATTCGGTGCGGTGCCCGCCCCGGGGAAGAACACATGCAAGCGCACCCACGCAAAACCCGCCCCTTTATCTCAACGCATCGGTTGTCTGCTGAGTAGAAGACAGTGTCAACAGTGCATGTTGTTATTGTTTTTTTACTTTAAACTTAGTGGAGTGGTGTTTCGGTCTCTGGTCTGTGTCTCCTCAATTTCTTAAGTAATGGCAGTTAAATTGACTTTGATTTACAATGTCGAGTAAATTGAAAAGGAAATGTAGTTTTAATGATGAATTGAAGAAGGAGTTTGACTTTATTAAGAAAGCGAGACAGGGTAGTGAACATGACGATTTAGAGAACTGTTCAATTTGTAGGTCAGAATTTTCAATCGCATTTGGTGGTCGACGGGATATAAATAAACATGTTGAAACAAAAAAACATACTAAAGCCTGCTTGCTAAACAGGTTAGCAAAACTGTTGATGCATTTTTTAAAGTAAAGTGCCACTTCCGAAGATTACCTATTTGAAGTTCCTTTTGCCAACTTTTACAAAATATGTTACGATAGCTTATGAAAATTTAACTGCAAAAATTGCCTAAAAACTAACCATTTTGCTTTAAAATTTCCAACATTTTCTGGGGGAGGGCCATACCCCCCAAACCCCCCGGGTGTGCTCACCCTTTTTTTAAAATAAAAATACGGTGTGCGTCCGTATTTTTACTCTGAGAATTATGGCAACCCAGGCATGAAAACCAAACTCCTCCTCTTCTTCTTCTTCTTCTTTCTTGTTTGTTTTTAAAAGCTGGGCCTTATTTCAAAACAATGTTGGTGAATTAATAATCCTGACTTCGTAATGTGAAATATTGGCAATCACTAATATTTTTCAGTCCTGGTTAGTGACTTGTTACAAAAGTACTTTGTAGCTATAGTACTTGTGAAACCCGTTTTGAAATAAGGCCCTGGCTTATAGATAAGACCAGTTAGTTACTCATCGTTCATAGCAATTATCTAAAAATAGGCCTAATAATTTACAAATAAATTACAATAATTAATTTAATTAAAACTATTGCATGTAGATTTGGCGAGAGGTCAACTATTACAGCTTTTGTGTCGTTTCTTTTTGGACCAAAAATATTTATGTATAGTTATAAGTTATTTTTTGTTTTTTTTTTCATTGTAACGGTAATTTGACGTTTTCAAGACATGTCAGTAAGTAGTCCATTGATTTGTTGGTATTTAGGTTATGAAAGTTGGTATTTGGCTGTGTCGTCTTGGTATTAAGCCTGAATGAAATTATTTTGGTCAAGGGTTAAATTGAAGATAAATCATTATGAGCATTAATTTTATTACATTAAAATGTATGTTTTTGTGAACTTAAAACTATTGGCCTTGCAAAATATGTAAGGTTTGAATAGTTTTGAAAATTTTCAGCCTAAAAGGACATATTAATAACAGTGCAGTACACCTTAATGTGTTGGAATTTGGGTTGTTTACCTTATAACAGAAAGTATTACGTTATTGGAAACATTTTCGACAAAAAATCTCCTTGCTAAACACATCAACAAAATAATAACATATCCTAACTAGGCACAATAATTAAAGCACCATGTTTTAACCCTTGAGCGGGCGCTTCACCGGTAAAATGGCAGTGTGCGCATCCGCAACACTAAATCGTACGATTTTAACTCATTTTACTTTTTTTATAACAAAATATTCTATTTTAATGTTGACAAACTACATTAGGAATAGGGGTCTCAATCCCGGTCCTAAATTCCGATCCCGGGATCAGTTCCGGGATTCCCGTTTTCTATATAGGCCTATCTAGAATACATTGCTGTGTGAGAACAACACTTATGGCATTTTTTATTAAAACTAACTATATTTTTATCTTACAAACTTGTCAAATGTGGGCTTGTTAACGGCTGGATGATTACCTTTTGTTCCAATTTTTTAAATGGCTTTCATGCTGTGTGTATTTAACAAATGAGTGTACAGTCCATTCGTACAGCCGTCTAATGTTTTTAAACAAATTTGCGAATCATACATTGCGCTGTTTTCCCGTAAGACGATAATAACGGGAATCTTTTCTGTAAGACACCGTGAATCAATCTGTACCTTATTTCTCATCATCCGCCATCTTGTAATAAAATACTATCGCGAAATATACCGGGTGTCTCACCTAAAGTGAACCAGTAGCTAACTTTTTTATTATGAATCTGACAAAGAACTTCTTATGGGGGACTTCCCTTTATTTTTAACGCTGCTTTCTGGAGTTACTTTGAAATTTAAAAATATGGCCACCATTTTCCAATTTTGCGGACAACTTTGATTTTTCTTATGGCATTTCTGGATTTTACGCTTAATTTTAGGAACTTTCTAATTTTTTCCTAAACCCAATGGTAAAGGAGGTAGGAGCAGTTAAAGTTTGATTTTCCCCCCTTTAAAATGCATGGGGAAATTAATTGTTGCTGGTCTGTATATCAAAAACGGTTGGGTTAAAATAAGATACCAAAGAATAACAGTGCCTAAAAATGTGAGTTTAGATGAGATTTAGTGATAAAATAATTTGTAGTCAAGATTCACTCGTTGAAATGCATTATTTTGAATATACTTTTACTCCATAAGAAATGAATGGTAAATGGGCACAATGCATTTTAAATGGGGTAAAATCAAACTAACTGCTCATACCTCCTGAACCATTGAGTTTAGGAAAAAATGAGAAAGTATAAAAAGTTCCTAAAATTAAGTGTAGAATCCAAAAACTTCTTAAAATATAGGGCGTCCCGTAAGAAAAATCAAAGTAGTCCACCATACTGGAAAATGGCGGCCATATTTTTAAATTTCGAAGTGACTCCAAAAAGTAGCATTAAAAATAAAGGGAAGTCCCCCATTAGAAGTTCTTTGTCAGATTTATAATAAAAAATTTAGCTATTGGTTCACTTTAGGTGAGACACCCGGTATTTTCATATTGTAACAAAACAATAGGTGGTGGAATCAATAATTGATCAGACCCCAATGATTGATCAAAGCCTCTTATCTCCTAAATATTAAAAAACATATGGCTATAACTTTTTTTAGTGATGACATCTGGTTGCTAGGCAACCAATCTACCCAGAACATCCACTTCCCTCCAATTTCAGCCACCTTTCATTTTCAAATAACATTGAATGTTGGCTTGTTGTGCCTCTGGCTCCAGGTACTAAAACGAAGACCTCCTAGCAGGTAAGTTGATATATATTTGTATTCTAGTTATTTGTTTGATTATAAAAGTACTAGCAGTTACCCGTGGCTTCGCTCACGATAAAAATTTTAACACCCGGTGCCTAAATGAAGATGGTGCCACATACTGAGTTTATGATTAAATAGATAAGGTACAAAATCTATACCTTAATATAGCACATATCACCTAAAAAAAGAAAAAACAACCATGATAAAAGGAACCAAGCTATAAATCAGCTGTAGAGACCTATCTGTATGTGAAGCGTAAACCGCCTTCTTGATTTAATGAAAATTAACAATTTAATCGAAATATCATCCATTAAATTACACAGAAAGATTAAATTGTTGACCCCGCCGAAAAACCCTGAAAACTTTGAATTTTGAAAAACCCGTTCTCAGCGGATGCTCACACCCTATAGGAACGTCCATGAAAAGTTTCAAGGTTTGAAGTCAAGTTCAAGTAGTTTGGGCTGTGCGATGATTGGTCAGTGGTATTTGACAAATATAAAGTAGATATACTTTCATCAGCCAGAAAGATGTTTTAGGAATCCGCTAAGGGCGTCGCTGCCGACGGGAGTACGTAGAAATATTGCCGCACGAGGTATTTTTATTTGGCCTCTCTACACTACACATGCCAGCACATTCCAGCGACCCCGCCGACAAAACCCCTAAGGGTGTCGCTGCCTGGGAAGGCTTACTCAGTAGGCCTATCGTTGAATCTGTGCTATAGTACAGAGTGATCCTGAGGCAGGAAATACCCTCTTCGCAACAGACCGTGCATACTTCGTGAATCTTAAAGCAGATTCCTGTTTCATGAAAGTTTATGTACGTAGAGTAGAAAATGCCTTGATTAAATACCACCAAAGAAGTATTTTCTAATGTTTTTAGGGTCTATTTTGAACAACAACAAAATAACAGAGCCGTCCCGCAAATTTTTAAAAATAGTTTACATTATCTCTTTCATTATCAGCTGTTACACTGAAGGAAGGACTTTTAAGTATCTCTAGTCAGTGATTTATTTAATTTTTATTTTTACAGTCAGCTCAAGGCCACACTACACTACAGGCCGGAGTCTCCCCCCCTCCTCCCTGATGCCACGTCACAACACCGGCCGAACTACTAGCGCTGTGTTGGAAATAACAACTAAAATCATACGAAAAACGTAAACATTTACCAAAAAATTATGACATTAGAACATTGAAATGTAAACAATAAGAAACAAAACTGTCAAATTTCCAATAAATCATCTGATGAAAAGTAAACAAATTACTTGCCTGTAATGTTTACCGGTTTTTAAGATTATGAAATAAAGTCATGTTTTCTTTAAAAATATTTCGACCGCAATTGGTTATTCATTAATTAATGGAGATTCGAAAAAATAATGGTTTCTAAACGAAAACTGAAACGAATTACTTAGGGCACGATAGTTTTAAGAGTGCGACAGTGAATCGCCATTAGAGTGCATTGTAAAAGCGTCTGCGATTCCGTCTGATAATGTGACGTCACCAAAAAAGGACTCCGGCCTGTAGTGTAGTGTGGCCTTAGTCAGCTGGTTTTACATTCTATGAAATGTATTGCTTTTAACATCTGTTTGAATATAAACATTTCACTTATAATTCACTTATCACTTATAATTCTGGCATAAGGATATTACAGTTAATCAGGCTAACTTTGCAACTTTGGTTAACTTTGACCCCCTTAAGCCGGCTCCTCACATGCGTTATTCGGCATGCAGCGAGCAGCGATTCGCCGAATCACGAGTAGTGTGGATGGGTGTTTCTATATTTGGCAAACAGCAAACATTGGTGCTTGTTCATTGTAGGTCCTATAGCGAGACAAATAGTTCACCGAACGTCGAACATTCGGTGCATGCCGAATGACGCATGTGTGGAGCCGGCTTTACCACATGTTTAGATTTTACTTCATTGAGACCTCAATTTATTTAACTCTGTGGCCAAAAAATGGTCTGCTGTAAGCTTGATCATGTGGCTACTTTTTTCAGGCAAAACTTTCTTGTACTTCTCTCAGATTTGGAAGGAAATGCCATTGAAATAACCCAGTGCAAAGAGTCCCTGTGGCTGTCCAGTTTTACTTTTTAGTTTTGAGTTGGTTTTTCATTGTTCCTGTTGTTAAATTTAGTTTGAAGTTCAATGAAAATCAGGTAAGATATGTGTTTTTTCTATCCCTAAAATAAGGTTTTCAGGAACCCTAACCTGTATTTATAATATTCAGTGAAACATTGACCCCGGGTCAATGTTTCCCACATATCTGTTTAACATTCTGTTCATCTAGGATCAAAGTTGAACCAATTATAGTGATAGGTTCTATGTTTGTGGGATATTAACTTCTAAAATACAGTAAATATTTGACCCTACGTAGGCTACTCATTTAAAATTACTTCATCTAAGTTTATAAAGCCAAATTGTTGGTTGCCTTTAAAAAATTTACCCATTATTTGAGTTTTCTTCTGCTAAACTAGTTCCATTTTCTAACAACTAATAACAAATTAAAAAATATAAATGTTTACTTATTATTCTTTATTTGGTTTCCTCCTGTTTATTTAGAATTATAGCAATTTTATGGTTTTTTCTAGGCTCAGAACAATCAGACAATTGCTAAGCCCAGTAAGAAAATAAAGAAGCGATCTAGGCCTTCTGCTCCTGGAACCCGCCAGTATGGGACAAAATCAAGGTATTCGGAGGAGCAACTCAAATTGGCGTTAAGTGAGATAAAAAGTGGAAAAAAGGCAGTTAAAGAAGCTGCAAGGGCTTATGGTATCCCAAGGAATACATTGAAGAATAAATTAAGAAACCAGCATAGCAAAGTTGTTGGTAGGCCTCTACAGTTTACCTCACTTGAAGAAAACATTTTGAAAGAACACGTTTTGGCTATAAGACACATGGGACAACCATTCACAATGTACGACTTGCGTTGTGTTTTGAAAAACTATCTTGACAAACAACAAAGAACCATTAGTGTCTTTAATAACAATTTACCAGGTTGGGACTGGGGTGAGGGCTTCTTGGGACGCCATCCTGAACTAAAAAACTGTTTTGGCAGGAACATTTCCCGTAAAAGAGCCCAAGTAGATGCCGAGTCATTAAACAAATTCTATGATCACTTAGAAGCAGAAATGCAAGGAGTGTCCCCACAAAACGTATTCAATTACGATGAAACTGGGTTTCATGATAACCCTAAAAAATGCAAACACATTTTTCGCCGTACTATGGAACACCCTGAGATAATTAGAAATAGTACAAAATCTTGCTATACTGTGATGTTTTGTTGCAACGCAGCTGGCCACATGTTACTCCCTTACTTTGTGTTTAAGGGTAAGAACAAGATGTCAAATTGGATCCTAGGTGCCCCAGAAGGGTCAAGAATGAACGTCTCTAAATCTGGGTGGGTGGATATGACAGTTTTTGAAGATTGGTTCCAAAGCCTTTTTCTTCCTTTCGCCAAAAAACTAGAAGGAAAAAACTTTTGATTGGAGACAATCTGTCTGCCCTCCTAAGTGTCAATGTGCTTAAACAATGCAAAGAGCATGACATTTCTTTTGTTTTTTTGGTACCGAATTCTACTCATTTAATTCAGCCGCTCGATGTTGCCCTTTTTGCTCCGATGAAAACCCAATGGCGACTGTAGCTTAAAAAGTGGCGAGATTCACCCCAAGGAAAGGTTAGTGTGTCTTTGCCAAACAGGTTCTTCTCTTGTCTGTTGAAAAAAACCATCGAAGGAATCAGCCCAAAATTGGAAGCAAACATCCAAAAAGGATTCGAATGTACTGGAATCGTTCCCATTGACAGAGACAGAGTTTTAAAAAAGTTGCCCAAATACTCCGAACCAGCACCAGAAGATGTTTCTAAACTTGTTGGTGAAGAGTTCCAAGCGTATCTGAACAGCATCCGAGCAGAGGATTTGGTTCCAAACCAACGAGGGAAAAAATACCAGATGCCTGTCACACCTGGGAAGAGTGTATCCCTTGAAGAAGTAGAAGAATATATAAGGGAACGTGAAGAATCGAAAAAGAAGAAGCAAACAACACAGAAAAAATGTGTCTCAAGTAATGAAGAAAAACAGACTCAAGTTAAAAGAAAGAAGAGCCAGGAAAAAAAGTGAAAAAGATAAAAACACAAGAAAAAGAAGACCATAAAATATTGGAAACAGAAACTAAGCAAGACGAAGTTGTTACCAACATTGAAATCGATGACTCGATTGACTTCCATATTGATTTAGGCGGTGGATTTGATTTACCTATTGGTGATTTAATCTCAGAGGCCGATATTGATCAAGCACTGGATGATGCTATGAATAATGCTAGTGAAAATCTTACTGATGACCCCGTTAATCCAAACAATAATCACGCTAATGGAAATTTAGTGGAAGTATATAATAAAGAAACTTTATTTACATAAAATATATATAAATAAAATTCATCTTCTTGTACATTACAAGTTGCTGTTAACAAAGAATACTTAACAATTAATTTTTATTTTGTTTATTGTAAAGGTGATTTTTTTAAATTTCAATTGAACCTTTCATGGCTAAAACTGAAGTTTGATAAAGATCCTTCTTATTAAATTTAAATAAACTCCAAAAGTCTTCAACAAATTTGGGGATCGTTCCTCTTGATCCAACAAGCAGTCTAAATATTTGTATGTTTTTAATTTTATATTTTTCTTGAAGATATTGTTTGGTTGGCGAGTATATATCTTAGAATTGATGATTATGTCATCGTTCACTATGAAGGGTCATAATTCCCAGGAACGATCACCGAATTCAATGACTCTGATCCTGGGAAAATTAAAATTAAAGTAAATGCTATGACCTTAAATGGCAAAAACTGGAAGTGGCCTACACCGAAGATGAAATATTTTATGATGAGGAAGATGTTGTTAAGAAAATAGACAGTTCTTGTGTCTTTCCAGCTAATTCACGTGGTGACTTCAAAATAATAGACAGCTTCCTAAATGAGAAGTGGAATATCCAGGAAACTGAGCAAATATAACTCAAATCCAGGGACATTTAATTGTTAAATCTTACATTAAACTGACAGTGGAAGGCCTTCAGCAGTGTTTATTTTTATGTTTTGGAAAAAGCCTATCTTATTGTGTTTTTGAAGGACCCTAATGTTATTTAAAACCTGTGTTATGACTTTTATGTTGTTTAAAACCTAATGTTATTTTGGTTTTAATTATAAACACATATCGTAGGATATTAAGCTCAATTTGCAGTACGGTAATGCCTTTTGCGGGGGTTGCATTTAACTGATCTTCTAAGATTAGGCGTAGCCCAAGTTATGTTTTTCACTTTAATATTAGTTGTAGAATTTTTATAAAGCAAATAAAGTGCAGTTTCTTGTGGCCTAGTTAATGTTTTTTACTTTAAAAGTCCTTAATTTGAAACTGCAGTCAGCGAGGCAAGTACATCCAACAAGTAGAACACAGGCTTAAGGCCAGAAAAACGGTCCAGAGCCGTACCGGTGAGTTGAGGAACCGCGCTCCGGTTTCCTAAAAAGTACCGGAGCTGTGCTCCGGTGTGCTCCAGCTGAAATTAACCCCTGGTTGTAGCAATCAAATTACCTTTGAGTGGTACAAAAAATGTGGTGAATCGTGATATGAATGAATCAACAATCAACATCAAGTATTCAACTGAGATAAAACACACCGCAAAAAATACCGGGGTGCAAACATAACATTAGTCCTGCATTTTTAGGAAGTGTATTTTGGCCGAACAAGTCACCTGGAAAACCATCAAAAAACAAGAAAGTAAAAGAGTGATTACCTCATGCAGCTACTGCAGGCAAATGGCTTGACTTTTGGGAGGCGAAGGAAGAAGAGAAATTTAAAAAGGAACAAGAAAAGAAAGAAAGGAAGGAAAAGAAGGAGCTGAAACAAAATGAGAAAGCAAAGGGCAAGAAGAAATGTGGAAAGGGAAAGAAGAACTGGTTTTGTGGAAATTGCAATGGCAGCTACAATGAGGACATGAAGCTGGGAGCGGGGATTTTGTGGTTTGGGCCTTGCAGTTCCTGTGAAAAATGGTTTCATAAGAAGTGTCTCTCCAAGAGACTGATAAATGAGTTTGCCTTGGACGATGTGTCGGACAATGAAGATGATGCCGATTTTCTTTGAGACGCCTGTTTTGGTTTTAGTGACAAAGAAGGTCTTGCTGATGCCTTGAGCGATGAAGAAGACTAACTGATCCTATAAGAACTTATTTTTAAATCGAATCAACTGCAATTTACTTTTTTAGATTGCATACATTGTAGAGTGTACTGTATAAATATATTGTAAATCTATTTATATAGAAGCCAAAACCCATTGACTGACTGACTGACTGATCACAGTTTCTCAAAAACGATAAGGCTTATAGAGCCCTGAAACTCGGCACAAATATTCCTTACAGGCTCTAGATGCGTATTAAGAGAGGATTTTGCAATATTTTGTCTCTAAAGGCCTAATATGGTATATTATAAAATACAATATGGCAGCCACTTTAAGCTTTCAAAGCTTAATTTCTCAAAAACCACAAGACTTTGGACCATGAAACTTGGCACAATTATTCTTTATAGGCTTTAGATGCGAAAAAAGAAAGGTTTTAAAAATATTCTTTCTCAGACGGCTAAAATAGATTATTTGAAAAAATTCAAAATGGCGGCCATTTTAATTTTTCCTGACAATTGATGGAAGTCCTGTACAATATTTTCAGGGAAAAGAAAAAGTACGAGAACAAATCTACTAAAAGAATAAAATTTAAAAATTTAATGAGAAACTTTTTGGGGAAATAGGTTTTTGGCCAAGATATTTACTTCCTACTTTTTCTTACATTTTTCGGTTTATTTTCAAAAACGTGCTGAATTCAGATTGATGCCAAGTCGAAAGTGTCTTCTTTGTTTTATATTCCAGGTTATCCTCATTCTCTGTATTGGGAAATTGGAGGAAGTTAATTTATACCATTTGCTAATCATGAGGGGAACATGTTTAGAGGAAGCGTTACACTTTCTCATTTTCATCTAGAGTGGAACTATCAGCTATATCTTAAGGGTTTAATTGCACGCACATGACCCAAATAAATCAGTCCATATGTTAATTATTCCTAAAAATTGCACAGGCATAATATAGGGTCAAGTGGGGTAGTTGTGAATTTGGGGTAATTGTAAACAGGTAGGGAATTTTTGTTTCTAAGCATCATATTTGGTCACACTGCCAACTAAACACGTGTTGGACTTCCCTCCAATACACTGTCCTTCTTCCCTCCATTTTGCATTGCATTTGCTAATTGTTTTGGTTATCAAGATTTTGAGTTACAAAAATGTTGTGAGTCACCCGTTGCAAGTGTTTTTGAAAAGTGATCTATGCTCAAGATTTTTACTCAAAGTCTCAGAAACCACTGTAAAGGTAAGTAAAACCATATATATTATATACTAGCAGTTGCCCGTGGCTTCGCTCACGATAACAATTTTAACACCCGCTGCCTAAATAAAGATGGTGCCAAATACTGAGTTTATGATTAAATAGATAAGGTACAAAAACTCTTGGTAACTTTAAAATAGTACATATCACCTAAAAGAAAAAAGTCAACCATAAAACCATGAAAAAAGGAACCAAACTATAAAAATCAGCTGTAGAGACCTATATGTATGTGAAGCTTAAACCGCCTTCTTGATTAAATGAAAATTGACAATTGAATCGAAAGATCATCCATTTAATTATACAGAAAGATTTTAGACCGTTGAACCCACTGAAAAACCCAGAAAACCTTGAATTTTGAAAAACCCGTTCTCAGCGGATGCTCACGCCGTATAGGAACGTCCATGAAAAGTTTCAAGGTTCTAAGTCAAGTTCAAGTAGTTTGGGCTGTGCGATGATAGGTCAGTGGTATTTGACAAATATAAAGTAGATATACTTTTATCAGCCAGAAAGATTTTTAGGAATCCGACGGAGTACTTAGAAATATTGCTCCCCCCCCCCCCCCGCACGAGGCATTTTTATTTGGCCTCTCTATACTACACATGCCAACACATTCCAGCGCCCCCGCCGATAAAACCCCTAAGGGTGTCCCTACCTGGGAAGGCTTATACTCAGTAGGCCTATCGTTGAATCTATGCTATTATAGGTGAATGTACCCAAGCGAGAATGAACGGGCTTTCATAGCTCTATTATAGTAGTCTGTGCTATTATATTGACCGTGCGTACTTAGTGAATCTTAAAGCAGTTTCCTGTTTCATGAAAGTTTATGTACGTAGAGTAGAAAATGCCTTGATTAAATGCCATCAAAGTATTTTCTAATGTTTTTAGGGTCTATTTTGAACAACAACAAAATAACATAGCCGTCCCGCAATTTTTTAAAAATGCTTTACATTAGATCGTTCATTAACAGCTGTTATAAGGAAGGAAGGACTTTTAAGTAGCTCTAGTCAGTGTTTTATTTTATTTTTTACAGACAGCTGGTTTTACATTATATGAACTGTCTTGCTTTTAACATCTGTTTGAATGTAAACATTTCATCACTGATAATTCTGGCATAAGGATATTAATAATATGTGATCTTGAGAGGGTCTGTTCGCAGCCTTGGTCTGCGGTGAAGTCCGAGGGTCAGATCAGGATGAAAATATTGAAAATCCTGATAAATGTATAATGAATGGGAAAATATTAACTTTATATAGTACATGTCAATTGAAAAGAAATATTATAAACCAAAACATAAAACTGAATGAAATCATAAAACATCTGTAACGCCGAATCCATCAGTGAAGGTAACTACCATCTGCTTGGAACGCTGAAAATGTAAACAAAACGTCATCCCCTTGAATTATGGGGAAATTCAAAACAAACTTGGTCGAAATCAAATAAAACTCGGTTTTTAGAAGCATGCTATTTAATTTCAAAACGACGTATGCTAGTTTTAAGTGGTCTAAAGCCTTCTAATATGTGCATAAAACACAGGAAAAAAGTTTCAGCCATAACAGTACTCTAGTTTTTGCGTGAAAAGCGGTCTAAAGTGTGATGTTGAGCGTTACCAACACACATCGTGACATAAATTGAGATAAGGCTTGATTCGGATTCTCTGACCTTCAAAACGCAAAAATAACCAAAACTTTCATAATTCTGAGCAATGTACAGACAAAACTCTAATTTTATTTATATAGATTTATCTAGTTACGTTAATCATACTACCAGTTGTTTCTAACCTATCTTCTATTTACATTTACCCCAACAAAATTTTAAATTTGGGGTAATTGTAAACTTGAATTTGGGGTAATTGTAAACGTGAATTCTGGTTGGTTGTAAATTAAACGGCATGTATATATCTGGTAAATCATCATACATAATATGTTTGAATGTCAGTAATTAGTCAAAAGTAACTTTAGTACCCCTTGTGCCTAAAAATATTACGGAACACTTAGCCTAAAAATATCAAGTTGTAAGCTGATATTGTAAGCACTTCCAAGTCTAGCATGTGCACTAAAATAATAACTTAACCAAGGTTCAAGTGCAATTTATTATTTTTTTTCAGATGCCTAGAGTTTATAAAGAGAAGAGGGCTGGTCCGAGGTATTCGGAAGAAGATATTCTTCGAGCAGTCCGATATGTGGAAAACAAAAATTGCACATTTGCGGAAGCACAAGAACGCTACGGAGTGCCAAAGTCCGTGATCTTTCATAGAATAAAAGGAAGAAAAGTGCCCCTCAAAAAACTGGGAGCAGGCCGTTCGACAGTTTTAACACCAAAAGACGAGCAAGACTTGGTTAATTGCATTAAAGCAAGAGCACGTTTGGGATATCCATGCAACAAAGAAGATGTAATCAATATTGTCGCTCAGTTTGTTAAAATAAACAACATAAAAAACCCCTTTAGGAATGGAGTGCCTGGCACTGACTGGTATTACAGCTTCATGAAGCGGAACCCTTGCTTGTCGTTCAAAAAACCAGAGCACCTTCAAAAAAAACCGCAAGGATGCTAGGAAACCTGACATAATATTTGACTTTTACGCTGAGTTATATGCTTTAGTCCTAAAATGTAAATCCACAGAAACTGCAGCATTTATCTTTAGCTGTGATGAAAGTGGGTTTTCTCTTGACCCAAAAAGGATGAAGGCTAATGGTGAAAAAGGAAAACCGCTAGTTCGAGTTTCAGGAGAATCCGGAAGAGAATTTGTTAGTGTCTTAGCAACTGTGTCTGCTGATGGTTATTACTTCCCGCCCTTCATAGTTTTCAAGGGAGCCGCAGTTCAAGCCTCTTGGATATCAGATGAAGCTTATCCAGGTACTCTGTGCTCGGCCTCGTCTCATGGATGGATGGAAGAACCACAGTTTTATCAGTGGTTTATTAAAAGTTTTGTACCACATGTAGAAAATCTTAGAATTGCTAAGAAATGCCCAAATCAGGGAGCAATATCAATATTCGACAGCCATACGAGCCACATAAGTTATCGAATCTTAAAATGTGCAATGGATAACAACATACATTTACTGAAGCTCCCAAGTCACCTAACTGACAAACTTCAGCCCCTCGACAAGTGTGTCTTTGGGCCGTTGAAAAGCTGCTGGGAGAAGAAGCTAATAGCACACGGGAAAAAACAAATTGAGAAGAATGGAGACACTAGACTGAAAAGATCAGAGTTTTCTGCTTTGCTTGGTAAGGTGTGGAAGGAATCAATGAGCAGCAAAAATGTGATAAGTGAATTTGCTTCCACCGGGGTATTTCCTGTTGATGCTATGAAATTCCCAGAAGATTTGTTCAATCCAAACGAGCTTAGAGAATACAAGAGGAGCAGGGCTATTGTGCGTATTCCAAGCCTAACCAAACTATTGACACTGAACCAAACATGACGCCTACGGATTCTGCCTCAACTAGTCATTGTGTATTACCAGTTGCTATGCCAGGAACCTCAACCTGCAAACAAGTGAACTGCTTGGAGTCAACTCCTGAAAAGTGTGTTAACAATGAATCAGTTACTAAAACGCCTAACAGTATCATTCAAATTTTCACAAGCGAAATGAAAAAGGTTCAGCAGAGGTCGGCAGAAAACAATACCGCAAGGAAGCCTAGGAAAATGCCTCGCTTAAAAGCTGAAAAATACGGTGAAGTGTTGACAACTCAAGAAGTTTTATTGAAAGTAGAAGAAAATGAGGAAAGAAACCTAGAAAAAGAAGCGAAAAAACAGAAGAAAATTAACAATGACGACTCTAGATCGAGTAGGCCCTATTAAACGAAAATTGTTTCTTGCTCAACCTAATCATCGGCCGACCAAGAAAAAGACTGACAATTCTGAATACTGTGACGACTCAGACAATGAAGATCGTTCAACATTGGCATTACATATAGCTATTGACAACATGCCAGAATCGGCTTATGAAGACCCAAATTGGCAAAATGTTAAACCAGGAAAGTTCTTGTTAGTTGACTAACAAGAACTTTCTTAACTTATAGCAATTCTTCCTGAACTAGAAATCAAACAAGTGGACCGAAAAATTGTATGTGAATTCCCTGGTATTGTGGCTGTTTACGAAAAATAGATTTTTTTTGAAGTCTAAGTTAGGTCCTAATGTAGACCTACTTTAAAACTTAACACGTTGAGTGCCAGCGTCCACCATCGTGGACACGGGGGGGGGGGGGGCGCCAGGTGCGCGCGTCAACGAAGGTGAACGCCATTCCTTTGTTGCTTAGATACGTCAGTGTGCCTGTAGCACTCGTGCGGTACAGACGGCTGCTCTCGCACGTGTGGGGAGATAGTTTTCTTTCATTTTTGCGGTGTCAGTTTTTAGTTCGCATGTTTCTAAGGAAACATATGATTTGTAAATATTGAATGTTTGTAAATAGAGTGTTTAGTAGTTATTACGAAAATGGATTTATCTCCTGGACCTAGTAATATTAATTTAGTGCCAGAATACAACTCAGACGATGAACATAACCTAGAAGGTCAGGATCCAGACGACGTGGCCTACCTTACCGACGAGGGAGAGGACGATGACCCTGACTACGCGGCCAACCCGCCACAATGGAGCCCACACAACACGACAGGGTTGAGGGACTTCCCCTTTACAAAGGAAGAGGGTTTCTTGGTGCCAGTACCTGAGGAGGGAACACCGGTGAGCTTTTTCAACTTACTTGTCGACCATATATTTTTGGAGGGCATTGTATCTGCGACAAATGAATATGCTCTAGAGCTGTTTTGCGGTCCAAGTACAACACCTGCATCTCGGATAACTCGTTGGAAAGATTTAACTGTTGGAGAATTGAAAGTTTTTTTGGCCCTTGTTATCCATATGGGAATTGTCAAGTATCCGAGAATCGCGGATTACTGGAAATCAAACAAACTTTTTTCCTCCTGCTTTCCTAAATTTATGAGCCATGACAGATTTTTGATTATTATGTGGTGCATAAATTTTGAACTGACACCTGACCCTTCCAACCGAGCTTCCAAGGTTCAGTTCCTGATTGATTATTTGAACAACAAGATGATGGAAGTGTACTACCCCCAGAAAAAACTCTGCATCGACGAGGCGATGGTACTATGGCGGGGTAGGCTTCAGTTTCGCCGGTATATCAAAGGGAAGCGTCATAAGTATGGAATCAAGCTTTACAGCCTTTGTGATCCACATGGACTTGTATTGAAGTTTTTTATGTATTGTGGTGTCTTGGACGACATGGGGGCCAAAAGTCACGCTGGCAATGTGGTGATGAAACTCATGCAGGGCAAATTGAACTGCGGCCACAGCTTATATATGGACAATTATTACAATAGTTTTCAATTAGCTGCCCTCTTGCTCCGCAAAGGTACATATTGTACTGGCACCTTGCGGCTCGACAGAAAGTACATCTCACCCGAAGTGAAGTCTGCTAAGCTGAAGAAAGGGGAAACAGTAGCCCTGTATGCAGAAGGTGTGGTCGTGGGGAAATGGAGAGACCAGAGAGTAGTTTCATACATCTCCACGGAATTCACTAATGAAATGGTGACATCCTTGAACCGAGTGAACTTGGAAAGAGAAAAGCCTCTGCCAATCGTGCAGTACAACCATTTCATGAAAGGGGTCGATAGGGTAGACCAAATGATGTCTTATTACCCTTGCGAAAGAAAGACTCTACGATGGTACAAAAAGATCTTCGTCCATGTACTACAAATGCTTTTGTCAAATGCTCACTATCTGCACAATGAAATGCGAACAGCAAATGGACAAAGCAAAATGGTATGACTTTCGTCTCGCCGTCGTGGATAGTCTGCTGCCAAATGTTCCGCTGCCACCTAGACCGCTAAAACGCAAGAGCGTGCCTCACGTCCCCACCAGAATCACCGAAAAGGCGAAGTGCGGCAAAAGGGTGAAACATAAAAGGTGTCGTCAGTGTAGCACCAAAAAAAATCACCAAAAAGGTTGTTTGGCATTGCACCAAGTGTGAGGACCAGCCGGGATTATGTGTCCCAAAGTGTTTTGATGAGTGGCACAAGTAAACGAAACACACGTGGGTAGGCTGGTGGGGTTGTAAATAGAATAGTTTTAAATTCTTTTAAATATTTTTGTCATCTAAAATTAAATAAATGTGTTTTTTACTGATATTAGTACATTTTTGAGTGATATTAGTAACATAACAGTGCGCGGTTCGGTAGAAAGACGTCCCCAGGTGCCGACGTCCACGATCGTGGACGCTAACTTAAATGGCCGCAAATGCCGTTTTTTTGTCCATATTGAGCTTCTGCATTATTTTCCATCAAAACTCATCTAATTGTAAGTAAAACAATTATCAAAAGTTTTTAGCATGTGCATAGCCTACCACTATTGCATGAATTTTTTAGCAGTCAACGTGTTAAGATAAAGGCAGTGTGTATTTAATTTGATATAGCCTAGGCTATTTTTAAGTATAGGTAAAGCAAGGAAAAAGGACAAGTAATCTTTAGTTATCTTTTATGATTTAGCCTATGTTTCTCACACAAATGTGCATAGGTCTTTGAAATATGCTCTTGTCTTAATTATGACCATTGTTTTAAATAGTAAAATACTTTTTATACTAGAACTACTTAATTTTTATTTCACCTGTATAAAAATACCAATTGGGGGAAAAGTGAATAAGTCATTTGGGGTAATTGTGAACATGGGTTAAATAATGAAATATCTGCACTTTTTTACTCATAGATACTGTAAATAAACATACCAAAATTTGTAACCCTCTACCTTAAAAGGTGAAAAAAGTACTTGTTCACAATTACCCCAATTTGGCTGGGGTAAGTGTAAACACGTGGGGTAATTGTAAATTGCCTTTAATTAATTGTTAATTGCTCAAAATAATATTAATTCATAGTAAAATGTATAAAACAATAGTTACACAATCCTACTCAACCATTTCCTGGAATTTAAAAGCAATCCAATAAAATTTATTGAACTTAGTTTGATAAACAAATAAAATCTCTTAATAATTACCCCACTTGACCCTAATTGAATTAATATGAGCTATCCTTTCAGCGGGCGAAGCTGCGGGTATATCTGCTGGTATTTTATATAGGCCTAAATATATAGCCTATAGATTTTATAAAAAAACTTCATTTATTAATTTTACTTATTCATTGGTGGTGGGTTTTAAAATTGATTTTACAGTGTGATTTACTTTTTTTAGGGGTAGGCTACTTTTTAACATAAGTTTAAGGTGGTGGGTTTTAATTAAAACTGAATTTACTTAATTTAGGCTACAGGGGAATTTATTGATTTTAAAATTGAATTTACGGTAATTTACTTCTTTTAAAAAGCACTTTTATTTTTAAAAAAAGTAGGCTACTTCAACAATGTTCAGATCAATCATTGGTGTTCTTTGCGATAATATATTGGGATCAATGATCAATTACTATTCTTTCCCCAATTTTACACATTTTTTTATATTTGTTGTACAATATTTAGTTAGAAATCTATAATACTATCTGAAAAGTGTAGTTCTTGTCGAGTGCTCAAATGTTCTTACACAGGGATATAATAGTCCCATATATTGAGTAATAAACCTATGAAACTGGGAATTTGCTTAGGTGATCAATTAATGGTTCCGCCAACCAGATATGAAATACGATGGAATCGGATGTCAAGTTCTATTCAACAAACAATACATCGAGATTCGACTATCGTTTGATCGTTCAATATTGTTTTCTTAGAAATCAGATGTTGAATCATCTGTTATAGGAAGGAATGCAGAAGATCAGATATGAAACTCATACCGCCATTTTTGTGTAGGCACCCTACCTGTATTTTATCAGATAGAAATACATTTCAAGCACCATAGTGTTCCAAAATGCTTCAGCAGCGAATGTGTCCCTAGACCTGCAAGACTCCAGGGTTTAACAGTTAAGAGCATTAGGACATACAAATTTTAAAAGGAATATTAATGAACCCTTTGAAAAAGCACAATATGGCTGTGAAGATCTGGTCTTCTTACCTATGTACTGTTTATACATTAGTCGTTAACCCAATGACAATGAGTTGCGGAAGGACTAAATAAATAAGTTACAGGTCACATGCTATGAGAGGAAAATAATAAAACGTAAACCACCACTGTATTGAAACAAACAGGAAATTATCCCCACTATCAACAAACGTAATAAACAATAAATAGTGATTATAATATAGTACGATAGTTAACCTACAAAACCAAACAGTTAAACAATGACAACCAGCGTTGCATGTCCCTGGCATGTCCCAGTCTTAACCAAGGTCTGTTGTAGAGTATGATAGAATAATAATGTAAACTAATCGTGACGTCTTCGATAGACCGGAAACACATGACATACAGCTGTGATCGTGACGTATTTAATCGATCGGAAACCAAGGAGGTTATGACAGCAATCCATAGTAAAACCAACGACCTTTAAAATATAAGTTCTATGTCGTTCGTGGGGTCTCAACGCGCCGAATCTAAGAACACCGAAACTATGTATTTCTCATAACGCCGAACAAACGAACCGTCGCACAAACACGAAAGGTTTCTGGGTTTTGACACGGTTTAAAGAATTTTTCTGTGATGTGAGAAAACATTTTGTGAATCATCTAGGTTAGTAGAGTCTCACAGCGCCGACTGTCGAGATCGTCACACAGTGACGAATGAATTAACAAAGGGATTTCTCCCTTTTATGGGGATATTTAAATCTGTGGAGGGATAAGATAGGGATTGAAAATGTAATCTATTTGAACTTGTTTATTTATGTTGTTTTGTTTTCAATTTTTGTTTTTTTATTATAAGGTAGGCCATTTAGTGAAGTAATAATCGTAATATTATGGCTGACAAAGTAAATGACAGTGATAAGTTCTGGAAACAGGAGCTGATTTGAGTGTATTTATTTCTAGATAAAATCCATAGGCCTAAGGGATTTTCGGTGAAGTTTGTTGCCAGTTGCTAGCAGTGTTTCTGAGTGGAACTCCTTTCACTACAAACTGTTAGATCTTGACTGGCTCTGTGTTGAAATGTTGAAATAAACTTTGAATGTGTGGCAATAGCAACAGACCGTGGGGTCTCAAAGCGCCGAATCTTAGAACACCGATTATAAAAAAAACGATGTATTTCTCATAACGCCGAACGAACTGACCGTCGCACAAACACGAAAGGTTTCTGGGTTATGTTACGGTTTATAGAATTTTTCGGTGATCTGAGAATACATTTTGTAAATCATAAAAAATGCAAAAGTAACTTTTCCTTTGTCTAAGCTACTAGTTAGTTAATAGGCTAAACAGCTTGGTGGTAATTAATATTATATTGTACGTAGTTGCTTATTATAAGCTGCTCAATACTTGCTGTGAGGTGAGGGGAAATCGCAGGGAAATTTATTTTAAACTGAGGGGAAATTTTACTTCCCGGAGGGAAAGTATATTGGGCCAAAGTGAAAACACTGTCTGGACTGAACACTGAACACATTTCGCTAATTTTGGTAGGTTATGTAAATACTCAGTGTTCCGTTAAGTATTTCCAGGACATTCGTTGGTTAATTATAGGGTTTGTTTCATCCTTTTTCATGGTTTCATCGTCTATTAGGCCTATGTCGTTAATTTGGGGTACATTTCGTATGAGGTGGGATTTCAGAAATTTGAACTGTTCTGCCATGGACGGTTTCCATGATGTGAAGATTAACACATTTAATCTTTTCAGCATTTCTAGAAATGAGCTTAAGTATTTGTGGCTTATTTGGCTGAATTTGTCTGATAATGTTTTATGGTTCTAGGGTTCAACTGCAACTTTGTTTTACAGTGCTAGTATTATTAGGTGATGATTTAATTGGATTTAAAACTATCCCAAGAATTTGATGGTCTATGACTGGGAGCTGCTGTTCATTTACTATGAGGTTAACAGTGGGTAATCAGGTTTTCTGTAATAAATTGCTAGTTTGTGGTGAGAGGAAAAGTTAGATTTGTATCTGTGTTTTCTTCTGGCAGCTTAGGCCTACCTTCATTTTTGCTTGGTTTTTATATTTCCCACGACCAGGTTTCGGCGCTATTGCTCCATTTTCAAGTGGTGGTTAACCCTCTAGGTGCCCTGGAAAATTTTTGTCAGTGCCACACGTTTTTTGGCATTTTGCGGTGTTTTACAAAAACGTTAATAAAACATTTAGTTTTAAACATAACTGATCAAAGTAGTACATTTTCTTATAGATAATTAAACAGGCTACAAAGCAAACATATATTTTGTGCCCTTACCTGATATCCAAAGTTATCCAGTGTACGTTCAAATCTAGAAATTGAATTTGGAAAAAATAATTTTCCACTTTGCACTCACACAAACCTTTTTAGTTCACACTTAATTCAAATTTCAAAATATACATTTTGTTCTAAATTTTATAAGCAAAAAAATACATATATGTACAACTTCCTTTATTAGTTTATTTACAAACTAATAAAAACTCAACTATGTACATAGAGAAAAAGCGTCTTTACTGGGAGTGCGAAAGCTGTCGTTTCTTTTTAGCTTGAGTAGCCCTCTAATATTGTTCCAGTTTATAAAAACACTCTTTGTGCACACCACAGTTACAACCTGGGCACCAATATGTTGCATTTTTAGCACACACAGCACATACCCTATTGGATTTATTGGGAAGTAATTGGATTTTGTGGGAAGTATCTCCAGAGGGGCCGGCAACTGGGCCAATGTCTCTGCTATTATTAATAGGGTTTCAATGATACCAATGATGAAATTTCTTCTGCTCAATGGTTTGTCTGTATTGAGTGTATACAAAATGTATGCATCGAAAAGTGAAATATCCAAAATATTCGCTTCCAATATTTAGTGGTTTGGCGCGTGCAAGAGAGGTGGTAGACAGATTTATCGTTGACATCTACTCTCCCCATGAACTTTTTTTTCTTTTTTTTTAAAGAGGGCCATGGTTTCACTTGGCCATGGTATTGCAACACAGCAGAATTAGCTTATTGTGCACCCTCAGTCAACAGGGCTTCACTCTCCGTCAAATCCCAAGGTCCTTAACGAACCTTGAGGTCTTCTTGACGAAGGTACCTTTGTTCGTCACAGCGCTTCCGTATGAAAATTGCTTAGAGCCGCGTGAACTGATAATATTTGTCTATGACTACAGGTTTCTTGGCTACCAAGCCTTTCTTACTTTTTATAGGTTTGTCTTCAGCATGGCAAGCTGTGGTTGCCACAAACACAGGTTTCCGATCCGCCTTCTGCCTATATTTTACTAGCAAAACGTCTTTGTGTCAAAAATATATGCTTTCTTGTATTCCTAGATCTGTTTTGTTTTTACTGTGTCAGCTAAAAACTGGGATTTCTTCCATATTGTGCCTGTCAAATAAGGTTTCCTTTTTAGAAGTTTGAGGGCAAGAGGTATTTTTGTATAGAATTGGTCAGTAAATAGGTGGTGTCCTTTATCAAGCAAACCACTTTTTCTCCATCACTTCAAGTACAACCTTTTGAACAAAAGGACCTGGCTTGTCGATAAGGAAATCTTTTCCACTATACATTTCGATATGCAATACATAGTTAGTAGCAGAATCCGCTGTTTCAAACTTTTTGATCCCAAATTGCTTGTGTTTTTTTTTTGGCAAATATTGGATGAAAGCACATTGGTTTTTCATCCCGATGAGACTTTCATCCAAGCAAACGTTTTGTAGAATGGCCTTTTGGATATTAATTGCAAGTGGTTAGTTGAAGATTAGACATTATTAGTAGGAATCGGTTTCGTGACATAATCTTACTGAAAAATTGAATAGCCTGGCTCTCATGGGTGTCCCAAAAACTTTTTACATTCTGTTGCCTCAACAAACCCATGTTTATGAATAGCCCAAACCATCTCTTTATTTCAGTTATTGTACAAAAAGACCATTTCCTCATCCTAGCATTTGGTGTTAGGTTTCCTCCGTATTCGTTTAGCTTCTTGTTTGCAAAAGCGTTTGTGCATCTGCAAAGGATGTTCCAAATAGCTTGAGTAAAAAATAAATAAAAATAAGTAATAGGTGAACTATTTCTAGGGGGGAGATTTTTTAGGGCCAGCATTTCTTCTAGTAAAACTAGATTTAATCTCTTTTTCGGGTTCAGGAGGGTAAACACGAATCCAAAGAAGGTTCGGCTCTTTCTTTTTTTTAGGCCTAGGCCTAGAAGCCCTTGGCTCGGTGTTAGTCCTACTACCACTAGGTTGACTTACTGCTAAATTTATGCCTAAACTGTCACCTTCAGGATCTGTGAAGTCTTCTCTGTCAGAAGTATACAGTTTGTCAAAATCATGGAAGTACAATTCCCCACTACCACTTGAAAAATCTAACAATGATTCGCCGGAATCGTCCTCTGAATCGGGATTTTGTGGAATGTCAATGTCATCATCGAAGTTTTCATTGTCAATATCACTTTCATTATCATTATTATCATCTAATAACAATTCCCTAATGTCACTGGAACGAAGATTTTCATCCATTTTTATATAAAAACACTACGCACAGCAGAAGACACAACATTACAATGCCATTACTCGAACGTCACAGCGCAGAAGAACAACACTCCACAAAAAACGGCACAGTCCGATAGGAATCGACCGTAAACGGCAGTTTCATGTTTGTAACATGTAGCCCATCAAACCCCGAGTATTCTGATATAAGTATTTTGGGAGTTAGCACATTTTTTACATGATTAATTCCGACGAAACTGAGGGCCTGCAGACCCGCCCGATTTCCGGCGGGTGGCACTCGCACACAAATGGAAACCCGCCCGATTTCAGGCAGGTGGCACTTTGAGGGTTAAGTTGGTCAGTACAGTAAACATCAGTTTTTAGATTGACATTTTAAAATATTCCGCCCAATAATTTGGGATTATAATTTATTAGCTAAATCTGAATATTTGTTAAAAAACACCAATATTTGTGTTTGTGTATATGTCTGCTTATACCACCTGGTGAAAGGGCGCACAAAATAAAATTATATAAATTGTGTTATTTTTAGTGTTAACGGTAGATAATATCCAATATGAAGAATTTGTTAGCAAGTCAATAGTCAATAGTCAAATATCTTTATCTATTTCTCTGTACATGTAGTACAATTACGTTTATTTTTTATTTATTTTTTTCCTGATCTACCAAAGCTCTGAAACTTTGCGACATTTCACTTGTATCCGTGACTATAAAAAGTCTTGAGGTGTGTCTAGACAACGCCACCACTTGAATACACTCCATCTGAGTTAGCTTACCGTTGAGCTGTCACGTACAAAATAGCGTACTCATATGTTCCCCCTTGGTTACTACGCACAGTGTTTCTTTCACTCTCAGTTATTTTTTTAGACGCGCCAGCTGAAAAACACATTCGCAACGCTGTTGACAGCTGCGGCACATCCTCTGCAGCGTCTGGAAAATAATACTTGGTTGCCGGTCATAGGGTTTGTTTGCACACATTTGGCACCCAAACAACTTGTTCAACAAAGCCACCGTATCAGGCGGATTACGAAAATTGACCAAAAGTTCATGCGTATCAAACAACTCCAAAGCCATATGATTTCCGATATACAATCCTTCAATGGGTTCTTGGATTCGTGTCTGCCGAGCATCAACAACCAAGTACACCTCCTCCGCCGCATTGTTATACACAACAGCTGCCAAAATATCATACGAGAACAGGGTGGCCACTGCATCGGGAATTCGGGAAAACCGGGAATTAGCCGGGAATTTTTCGAACCGTGAAAAAACCGGGAAATAACCGTGAATCTCGAGCGAAATCCGGGAAAACGCCATTTTTTAAAGAACAATAATAAACATCGTTAACAAATGAATATTAAAATAGTTGACGAAAAATGCAAGAATATTTCGTCATTTTTATGCTAAGCAACTTCCAAATACAACTACTAATGCGCAACTGCTTGAAAGACGGCAAAGAGTGTCAAGTGTCTAGCGCCACCCTCAGCGTATCTGTGGTGAAGATTGTTGGTCGACAGGATAGAGAATGACGTTGTCTCTGCCCAGTCCACCTGCAGGGGAGCAGACAGACAACAGTGATGGTGCAATAGTGCAGTCGAGGGGAGGGAGGGGTAGGCAGATAATGGAACAACAAATTTCTACGCAGAAGAATTTCAACGTACTCAAGGATCATTAGTGATGAGTACCTACTCTTAAAAAAAGTCGCTCTTATACCGCCAAGGGTTAATTTTTATTCGTATAACGTACTTCTCCATAAAAAGACGATTTCATTTGTTTTTATTAGGTATCGATTCTTGGTTAGTTGTGCTTTGAATAACCGCAAACTCGGTTGCAAAACTGACGAAAATAAAAATAAGCTTATAATTTATTATTCTGTTTTGCAAGCAAGAAAAACAGCCACTATTTCAACGAAAAGTAGGCCTATAATATGCCTCTATTTAGTTGTGGCGATTTTCTAGTCAAAACATACAAATGAACTTGAGTTTGGTATGGTCCAGTAGTTCGATTCTGTAAACTGCGGATCAATTTTACCGGCAAAAATTTCCTTCTTTCTGAAAGGAATAACCGCGAGATCATTGACGTACGAAATATACAAGTATTGTATTTTTCAGTTTGTAATTATTATAACTACAGCCTGTTTCAGGAAATTGGTTTTTTTGTGTCGGCCAGATTCGGCTTAGAGAAAATCGAAGATAAGAAAGCGACAAAAAGTGGTCAGGTGTTCATGCGTATTGACTAGCGGCTCGACGAATGTCGATAAAAGCGTGGGTTATATTAAACTGAAGAACGTAATTTTGAAGTGATTTATTGATAACGCTGAACCATTATCTTTGTGCCGGAGATTTTAAATTGTGTTTGAAATTATTTTGCAGCAGTACCTCCCCTTACGTTTTCCTTACTGTTTGTTTTTCTGCATGATTAGTTAATTAAACTTATTCTCGGGTGGTTGGCTTACTACTCACCCACTATTCGCCCGCCCCTAAAAGATTTGTTAAACGCATAATTTAAAGGCGTCCGATTCGTAAAATAATTTTTGAACCGGCATAGCATTGGTTAGGCTTTGATTGTGATTTTTGCCTTAATTTGCCATCACTTATTATTAGTAAAAACAGTATTTGCAAATAAATGTTCGCAAAAATCAAAATCAAAACAAACTCACAGTCACCTTCAATGAATTTCAAACAAAAAATTGGCTTGCCTTTTGACTTTTATCTGTACATGACCTTGTCACCTGCCGACTCGCAAAAATGAGTACATTTAGTGTATCAAAATTAAATAATTGATAGACCAGCCAATGTTATGTTCAGAAGTTATTCATTGTCACGAATTGGGTTTTATCCTTTCAATATCAACTTTAAATGGTGCAACTTTGGTTAGAATTGGGAAATCAGTACAAAATCGGGTGCGAGAGTCAACGTCTAATATGAATTTTGTTTTGTCGTCTTTCTGGTTACCGAAGTTTTTTGTCTTACTTCCTTTCATCCTTTCTCCTTCCTCTCTCCTTCCCCCACCCCTACCACACGGATGGCGCATAATATAGTGCGCATAGCAGGTTGTCATGGTAACCATGTGTCATTGCGTCGGGTCAATTAGCGACTGCCACTGCCACTGCGTTGTGAAACGTGAATTCGGGCGGACAGCAATGTGAAGCAAGACAGGCCGATAGTCGGCGCGTGCGTACCCTTACTTTGTCAAGTTTTCGAACGATATCCATATTTTTGCGTCTTCCTCCACTTATCTAATTTATATGGTTCATAGTTCTACTACCTTTAAGTATCGAATACGATAAGGAATAATTATCCGTTTGGTGTCATACAACGTACAGTACGTTACGAAATGCATTTGGATTACATTTTACAATGAAAAGTTGGTTTTGACAAAAACTTTTAAGGACTATTTGTGTTCAAGTATTTTTTAACCGTTCTACGGCGAACAGTCTGCTGCCGCGTGAGCAGAGGATCAATGCTGATTTGCCGTCTGTTGCACGTTTTGTTGCCTTGTATTTGCGTGTTCTGACTCATTTTGATTTAGGCCTATTTCTAGTTGAATTGTTGAATACCGCCTGCTTTAAAATATTGCCGGCCGTTGTTGCTACGGCCTTATTGGTTCCGTGATTGGGTTAACCGTGACTCCTCAGCGAGTCACTGAAATTTAAAAATGCAAATTACAAAAATGTGGTTTATTTCGTGTATACTCAAGCATTATCTATTACCCAGCGTAAAATATGTGATTTCGGCGTGTAATGTACGGGAATTATAGCCTGATTTCGTTAACACCCTGATTGTACAAGCGGCCGGTGGAAACTCATCTTGCCTCTTGCGTTTAAACCTTTTTAAACTCTATTAATTAACAGGCTATTCTGTTTTTTCCACATGGTTGATGGATTTTAATAATAATATAGAATGACTGCAAGACATTGTTTACTCTGTTGTCACCAATTATTTGGGACGACTATTATGGAGTTAATATGCCACCGGGCAGGGGCAAACCCAGGATTCAATTTCGGGGGGGAGGTATCCTGTAAGAAGGGGGAAGGGGGGATTTAGGTACTCACAAACACCTGTACTAATGTGATGATAGACAAATAAGGTCGTCGTGGTAGACGAATATCGTCGTCGCGGTAGACGAATCTAGTCGTCGCGGTAGACGAATATTGTCGTTGTGGTAAACGCCACGGTCGCCGAGTATCGCGTCGCGGTAGACACATATATCGTTGTCACGTCGCAGTAGACGAAATTCGTCTTTGAGTCGCGGTAGACAAAAATCGTCTTCGCGCCGCGGTAAACGAAATTCTTCGCGTGGCGGGAAACGAAAATCGTCGCTGCGTTACGGCATACGAAAAGCGTCTTCGCGTCGTGGTAGATAAAAATCTTAGTCGCGTCGTGATAGCCGAAAATGGTTGTCTTTTTGTCCAAAATTTCTGTTCTCCAAAATTTCGGGGGGATATATCCCCTTTATCCCCCCCTGGGTTTGCCCCTGCCACCGGGAATACGGCCGAAAATGCCCGTGAAAACCGGGAAAAAACCGGGAATGGAAAAATTCGTTTGGAGTGGCCACCCTGGAGAATGATGTGAACTCGTCAACGAAAATCCTCCTCTTACCTCTTGCTTCCAAAGCCCTGTGTTGCGTCTTAAAAGTCAAATCATAGATTGTGCCATCAGGCCCCTTTAGTTTTTCATAATCCGCCTTCAATTTCGTAAATGGTACCAAAACCAAATCATCTTCATCAGCCAATCCTCTAATAATGTATGATTTACCACAGCCCGGTCCCGCCTTCAAATAGTGCACTTTTGCTCTGTATGAGAAAGGTCCTGTTGGTAGGATTTTTGGGATGTGTAACCCAACTGTGTTTCGGTTAAAGCGAAAGTGTGATAGCTAGTATCCACCTGCCCGCATTTAACAATTTGTTGTCCCAACTTTCCATGCAGATCCAAGCACATTCTGCAGCTAGGAAGATCTTCCTCATTCAGAAAGTCCAAGTACAAGTCCGTGCTGATAGTTCCCCTAGGTGGGCCTGTCAAACTATCTGGCCAAGAGACATAGGCACCCTCTGAGTTCTTCCAATAAAACCTTTTCTTCACTTCACCAACCTGAACCACTTCATTTGCAGGTGTCAACAAAATGTCATCTTCCAATCTATGTTTATAAATCAACGCAAGAATAAATTCAGACTGGTTCTCTATTGTCCTCTCAACCGCATCCATGACTTTCCTCTTCATTATTATCCATGGTTTTAGCCCCTGAGCTGTGAGTTACAATGTAAGACTAAATTACTTACGTAGATCCGTCAAACAGCTCAAATTGAAATTTTCATGCTCAGAACATGTTTCAATGCAAGCGCATCATCCTCAGCTGAATATAAAAGGTGTGAAGTTTAATTATCCATCGGTTGATGGCATCGTCAGGATCAATAAAAAACACAAACACATAACACTTATCACGGGACGAAAACGAACAAACATTGAATACAACTTTACAGGCCTGTAGATACAAAAAGCCACGATCACGTCGCGCCGGCGGTAGGGGACAGACTGGACAACTGGAGTTCTTTCTTATCTATTGTGTGACGTGGTTATCAGGTGGACAGATAACAGCTGATCCTTGATGTGGGTTGAGTGTCAAAAGAGAATTAAATATAGAATGGGAACTGAATTGAAGCTTGTCATTGATTATATTTTCATCCGGGCTATTATGTTTGAAATACCTATAAATCTCTAACTCCTCCAAAGTGTCCATCTTTTTCCCTTTGTGGCAAAAATGTAATACGTCCAGGGTGTCATTAATATTGCCGATGGTGTGGTTATGATCAAGGAGGTGTTGGCCAAACGTGGATTTTTGCTTTTCAAGCCTGGGATTTGGGCGGTGCTCTTTAAATCTGGTGTTGAATGACCTACCAGTTTGTCCAACATAAACACTCGGGCATTCAGCACATTTTAACTTGTAAATGCCAGTCTTATCATATTTGTCCTGCCTGCCGTTATTGACCCTTAAAATATTCTTAACTCGGTTAGATGTACTGAAAGCGAGTTTTATATTGTGTTCTTTCAAGTGTTTATTGAGGCCAAGTTGCAGATGGTGACTATACTCAACGGTGGCATATTTTACTGGTGCTAAGTTAATGCTGAGGTTAGAGTTTTGAGAAATGACACCTTCGTTTATTTTATTTTTGTGTTTAGAAACAAGCCTGTCCACTATGCTACTTTGATATCCGTTAGCTGTGGCAATTAATTTAATTATGTTAATCTCTTTGTTGTATTGGTCATCACTCAAGGGAACATTCAACAACCTGTGAACCATAGAATTATAGGCTCCCATTTTTTGAGCATGGGGATGGTATGAGCTGGCATGTATGGTTTGACTGGTTGTGGTAGGCTTCCTGTAGATGCTAAATTGGAATCTGTCATTGCTCTTATCTAGTGTTAAATCTAAAAAGTTTAGTTTGTTTTTGTCTTCAACTTCGAGGGTAAACTTTAATTTTCGTGCTATTTTATTTACATAATTATGTAGAAGACTGAGTTGCCTGGAGTTACCGTTAAAAATGATAATGGTATCATCAACATACCTTCTATAGAACAAAACCTTATCTCTCTGTTTGTTTTGGTCTGATATTATATATTTATTTTCTATGTGATTTAAGTAAATATCAGATAAAAAACCTGACAGTGGCGATCCCATGGCTAAGCCATCACTTTGATTGTAAAACAAATCATTGAAGGTAAAATAATTCTGTTTAAGTACTTCAGATAATAAACCCATTACTTCATTTACAGCTTGTGGTAAAAGACTGGATTTTTTCAACAGTTCTGCGACAATCTTTAACGTTTCATCTAATGGAACGTTGGTATAGAGGTTAACAATATCAAATGATGCTAAGATATGTTGTGGCTTTATCTCAAAATTTCTGATACTATCAATTAGTTCGTATGAATTTTTAAGGCTGTGGTTATTTTCAATTTTTATATGTGTTTTAAGCAATGCTTCAAGATGCTTGGCAATTTTGTATGATGGAGCGGAAGTGTAATTCACCAGCGGTCTTATTGGGATGCCTTCCTTGTGGAGCTTAGGCAACCCGCGTAACATAGGAGCATGGGGGTTCATTTCCTTAAGCCGCTTGATTTCATCAGGTGTTAGGAGTGTAGTACTACTATTTATTAGTTTCTTAATCTTCCGCTGATATAGATTAGTAGGATCTTTGTTCAAAATAGCAATGTTATTATTTTCAATGAAGCTGTTTACTTTATTTATATAATCTGATTTATACATTACAACAATTGTATTCCCCTTGTCGGCTTTACATATTATAGCATTGTTAGTTTCAAGCTTATCTTTTATAGATCTTAAGGCCACGTACTCATTTTTATGAGCTTGAGATAAAAACGGTTTTGATTTGTTCTTATAACTATTATTTATTTTCCTAGAAATAACATGGCGCACAAAGTTCCTATTTTCATCGTCAGGTATAGTTTTTATGGCGCATTCTGCGTTAATTAACTCATTAAAAAAGCCACGTTTACCAGATCTTGGGAGATTATAGTTAAGGCCTTTATCTAAAATAGCCATTTCAATGTCATTGAATACTATTTCTGTGTTGTTTGTGGTTCTAGGATAAAATGGATAATCAAACAATACTACATTCTCCTTACTTTTTTGTGCATTTATCAAACGATTAAACTTTGTTCTCAATGTCGCTTTTTTGTTCCTAATAATTCTTGTAATAGAAACATTTATGTTATCTAAGATTGCCTCTAATTGGGCAGGATGGGTACTATTTGCGAGTTCAAGATATTTCTTGTATACAAGAGAGTTGAGCATGTTCTTTTTATAATACAAGAACTTGATTTCATTTTTAATCCATAATTTTTCAGCCATGTGTTGTGTTCTTTTTGCTGCATTTGAAAAGCTATTGATTTTAACTTGGACATAGTTAGGCCTAATGTCGTGTTTCAAGCAATCTTTATTAAACTTGATGTTTTGGATGGTATTCAATAATTTTAACTTCACACTTTTATATTGGACGGCTAAATGTGCTTGACTAGCTTGTAGAATATTATTATCCATGGTTTTAGCCCCTGAGCTGTGAGTTCCAAACAAAAACAGGCCTGATCTCCAAAACAAACAGAGAGATAAGGTTTTGTTCTATAGAAGGTATGTTGATGATACCATTATCATTTTTAACGGTAACTCCAGGCAACTCAGTCTTCTACATAATTATGTAAATAAAATAGCACGAAAATTAAAGTTTACCCTCGAAGTTGAAGACAAAAACAAACTAAACTTTTTAGATTTAACACTAGATAAGAGCAATGACAGATTCCAATTTAGCATCTACAGGAAGCCTACCACAACCAGTCAAACCATACATGCCAGCTCATACCATCCCCATGCTCAAAAAATGGGAGCCTATAATTCTATGGTTCACAGGTTGTTGAATGTTCCCTTGAGTGATGACCAATACAACAAAGAGATTAACATAATTAAATTAATTGCCACAGCTAACGGATATCAAAGTAGCATAGTGGACAGGCTTGTTTCTAAACACAAAAATAAAATAAACGAAGGTGTCATTTCTCAAAACTCTAACCTCAGCATTAACTTAGCACCAGTAAAATATGCCACCGTTGAGTATAGTCACCATCTGCAACTTGGCCTCAATAAACACTTGAAAGAACACAATATAAAACTCGCTTTCAGTACATCTAACCGAGTTAAGAATATTTTAAGGGTCAATAACGGCAGGCAGGACAAATATGATAAGACTGGCATTTACAAGTTAAAATGTGCTGAATGCCCGAGTGTTTATGTTGGACAAACTGGTAGGTCATTCAACACCAGATTTAAAGAGCACCGCCCAAATCCCAGGCTTGAAAAGCAAAAATCCACGTTTGGCCAACACCTCCTTGATCATAACCACACCATCGGCAATATTAATGACACCCTGGACGTATTACATTTTTGCCACAAAGGGAAAAAGATGGACACTTTGGAGGAGTTAGAGATTTATAGGTATTTCAAACATAATAGCCCGGATGAAAATATAATCAATGACAAGCTTCAATTCAGTTCCCATTCTATATTTAATTCTCTTTTGACACTCAACCCACATCAAGGATCAGCTGTTATCTGTCCACCTGATAACCACGTCACACAATAGATAAGAAAGAACTCCAGTTGTCCAGTCTGTCCCCTACCGCCGGCGCGACGTGATCGTGGCTTTTTGTATCTACAGGCCTGTAAAGTTGTATTCAATGTTTGTTCGTTTTCGTCCCGTGATAAGTGTTATGTGTTTGTGTTTTTTATTGATCCTGACGATGCCATCAACCGATGGATAATTAAACTTCACACCTTTTATATTCAGCTGAGGATGATGCGCTTGCATTGAAACATGTTCTGAGCATGAAAATTTCAATTTGAGCTGTTTGACGGATCTACGTAAGTAATTTAGTCTTACATTTCCTCTTCAATCGCATATACAAACTGGTGAATTCATACGATTCAGGATCTGTGTATTTCGCTAAGGCTAACCTCATATTACAATATAAAGTGACCACAATACAAAAGTTGTAAGTGTCCTTCTTGGGTAGATCCCACGGTACAAGCAACTCTTTTGTCACCAGGGACAACCCATCCATAGCCTCCTCACGTAGCTCACACAGTTAGTTAAGAGTCCTGGATTTTTCGTCAATGGAAACCATGTAATTCAATGCGTCGAAAAACTCCTCCTCTCACATAGACACATACTTCAAAGGCTCAACAAGTCTATCAGTCCTGTAATCATACATATTTTCCACATCAAGAATCTTAACATGCGTTTCTTGTTCTGTCAGTCCAATTGTTCTTACGATACTTTCTGGTTGATTTGTTCTCATTATTTTAAAAACCGACATCGGGCCCATCCGGCACACAATTTCGACAGCCAAAGTTGTTCCTTTATACCTGATCACCGGATTACGCAAAAGTAGAGACCATGTACTATGCTTATGCTGATAACCGTTTGAAATTCCTCCTCTAAACGTCAGCCTTGTCATGTCACCCTCCCGCGAATATATATAAACGCGATTAGGAGGCAAGACTGGAAAAATAAGCTCCATAGGCAGCAAAGCATAACCGTAACCCAGATTAGCACCATCTCATTAAACAGGTTCACCAACGATGCTTTAGCGAAATTGTAGATCGTATTCTCAAACAACAGAGTGTTGGCTTTTCTAGGTGCCAAACTTATTGTATCTGGCAGCTGATGGGCATTGACATAGTCTTCTAACACTTTAGCAGCAGTGAGATATCGCAGCAGGACGTAATGCCTTTGTGTCCAACTTATCAGGGTGTTCTAAGAAGACCCGCCTGTCCGTTTTCGCTACCTTTGTCTTTAATCGAGATGCAATTGCATTCAAAGCCGGACGAATGATCCAATCCACATCCTTCGCCTCCCCCATATACACATAATGATTTATACTAGGATTGGCGGCGTACTTGGATGTCTCACGCATCCCGGCTCAAACTACAAGTGTCCTCTCGTGAGTTGTCGATACTTTAAAAGATTTTTTGTAAACTTGTCTGGCTAGATCACGCAAAGCAGCCAATATTGCATGATCATTCGCCACAGTTCTTGTCGCAGTAAATAAAACATGAAATGGCAGCATTCTTTTCACAAGCTCCTTTTCTGCTGCACGTCGGTTAACCTCAACCTTGAACGAAGCTGCGACACTCCCCCGGTAAATCTCTGTTGCCAGAGTCTGACCGAGGTTAGCCGCACTCGCCGAAGTGGAAGTCTCTATGACTGATTGAGGATCCATTTCCGTTTAACACAGACGGAAGACCTGCTTAACGGGTCGTCGAGAAGTTTTCGAGTCGACGCCGACGGGGCTACTGAAATTGAACTTAATCAGTTGTGTCAACCGATCCCTTCTTTCCTCTCCGCGCCTCAGGTTTTGACTTCCTGTTTGGTTATCTGTGTTATCTTGTATGTTAAAAAGAAACAAGACTGAATGATTTACTTAATTCTTGGTCAAAAAATCTTGGTCGCTTGCCGCGGTCTGAAATTCTCTGGATTGTTTCGCTGCCATCGTCTCTCGGCCAGTTCGCGGCTACCAAAACCTTCATTATCGTTCAATTTTTATCTCGGACGTTCCGCAGTCGAGAGAGTTTCTTGGTTGCATCGTGGCCGTCAAAGCCCTGTAAATCCTTTGTACTCCGAGCAAACTACCGTTGCTTACATACGGTAGCAACGGTACCGTCCCCCCCCCGGGTCTTGTCCCCCCCGGTCTTGGGGGGGTTCAAGACCTGCACATTCAGCGAATTTCAATCGCTTGAACAAATAATTTATAGTTATATAAGTTTGAACAAATGGTTTTCTTGGTATCTGGGAACCTGAAAATAAAAAGTTATGAAAGTCTCGGGCTTAGGTCTTACCATGAGATCTACAGTAATTTCTTCCCTACAGGAGAAATTCGCTCAAGTCCCGAAAAAGAAATGAATTTAAGTACTTTGTCGGGAATTTTGATACTTGAGCCAAAAATAAATAAAATATAGCCTTTTTCACAGAATTTTTTAAAATTCTGTGACTTGTTGATAAATCTACATAAAAGTCCCTGTAATTTGACACCTCAAATGTTAAAATCCGCCCAGCCGTTTTTGCGGTTGGACTGTGAAAAGAAAACCGCTTGCGTATTAATATATAGTTGTCTGGTGCTGTGAGAATGGTGTCTGACTGAATTTGTAACAACTCTTTGGGTTTTTACATGCATGATGCTTTTAAATATTAATATTTAACAGCACAGTTATATCTCAAGACTCAAAAAGGAATTTTGGCTTTGGAAATTTGTACCTAGCCCCATTACGGCCTGCACTGCTTTTTTCTGCTCAACAACAATTTTTTCAGATGCCCCTTCATTGCACCTGCAATGTGGGTTTAAATGAGACTGAATAAAGAAGTGGAAAAGAAGTCTTTTCCAGACATCCTAATGTCTTGAAACTTTTTATTTGCTTGTGAAATCCTATCAGCGATAACAAATATGTACTGGTCTTTTTATTTTTTTTATTTTTCTATAATCCCAAAGTTTTGGTCACATTCCATATATGAATGTCCTGGGATTAAGAACTTATGGTCCACTGTCTTCGTGTTCGTTATCTACTATCGACATCCAAAATCGTGCAATATATTGAGTTTTGTTTTGACCCCCACAGTTGTCGCTGAAAGCAATGAGGTGCTTTACTGGTAGGGGTTCAACATATTTAAGCAAACAACCAATCTCATGAGATCCCCTAGAGGCTTCCGCTTCATGCCACTTAAACATAAAAGCATGATTTTCATCTTGGACATGTATATCAAGGTCATAGGTCCAAAGTTGTCCAGCGTAGTACACCCTTTTGCAAGTTACAAAAGGAGTGGGCAATGTTTTTTGTAAATAAAAACAAATTGACGTAGTTGGACTTAGTTGGATTATCTTTTGTACGCTTGCAGCGTTTCTTTTTGCTTCTCTAGCTTCTTCTGCTTTTCTTAGATGTAGCTCTTTATGTATTTTGCTTTCCTCAACTTCTTTTGAGTTTTCGTCATGTTTTATTTTGTTTTCCAAAATATCACTTATGGTTCAATCCATATCAAGTGGTCCAAAGGTGGTTGCTTCATGATTTTTAATATTTTTATTTTTTTTTTACCCTACAAACTACCACTAATTGGGATTTTAAAAATATTATTGGTTTAATTTTTAAACATTTACTTTGCTAATGCCGGCCATTTTTACATTTACAGAACGAATTTTCGGCATTTGCAGTAGAGTTCAAGATTTAAAATTTCTCCAAAACCCTATGCCCTAGAACAATAAAACAAAAACCACATTGTGCAGTAAAATGTGGACTAAAAGAAAGGTCCCGATGACCATTGACCTGAAATTAAGTTCGTGGGAGCTTAATATTAGTACAAAGTTTACGATCGTTCATTTGCAAAAATCAGTTTTCAATTTTTTTTTTAATATGAAGGCATTTGATAATAAGTTCGAGATTTTTTAAATAAAAGGTAGAAGTGCATAATTTAAGTACACAGAATTGCAAGTTGCGGACTTAAACAGTTTTTCCAAAAAAAGTTGTTCAAAAATTTCAATTTTTGGATGCCAATATCTCTGTTGGGCATGAAAATAACATTTTGAAATTAGGCACAGAGTTGCTTCTACATAAGGGTAGATTGTAGTAAAAATTTTGTTTTGCAGACTCAACTATTTACTTAGATATTGGCCACTGAAGATGGTCGGAATTTAAACACACTTGGATTGATGCGGCACCATACTTAGTTAAAAAAAATCTCATTTTATGCATGTATAATATAATATTTTATCTCCCTTAAAAGTAAAGCACCTGGCACAAAACAAGAAATCCCGCTTTGTGGCGGGAAGCTTCACTTCCTCCGTCACAAATTCGGTGGTCAAGAAATGGTATGAAAACACTCTTCTTGTAGTACTCTTTAGGATTCAAATCCCCGATGTTAGAATGATGAACTTGTTTCCCAGCTTTGCGGGGACATTTAACATCAATGTTGTGATCTGAAGCTACTTTAACAGCGGTCTCATAAATTTTGTCATAAAACGCTGGTTCGGTGCGGTACCTAGTCATCAGCTTGATTGTTGTGTTTGCCATGCTGTAGCAGAGATTAAGATCCACACTAGGGCTCTGTAGATCTCTTGATAAGGCAGCAGTCAAATCAAGGACTGTTCCTAAGATGTGAAGTGTTAAAACAAATTCAAACTTCAGCATGGCATATAAAATTCCTGCAGATTTTGTGGATGGTTTTTCTTCTTCTACAGTTAAAAAAAACTACAACAGCCTCAAAAACGTCTAAAAAAATGTTAAAGCATCATGCCTTTCGATGAAGCGAGTTTTACAAAGAGTTATCAGCTTTTGTCTCATCACATCCGGAACACGCTCTTTAATGATGTTTTTTAGCAGAAGAACTCTCTTTGAAGAATCTTTGGCAAAATTGATTGCCTCGGAGACTGTTTCTACAGTATTTCTGATCATAGGCTCATTACATGCATGTGTAAGAGCAAGATTTAACTGGTGTGAAGCACAATGAACATATGTAGCCAGAGGGTTTAGTTCTAGAATACGAGCTTGGAAACCTTTAAATTTTCCTGCCATATTAGAACCTCCGTCATAAGCCTGACCTCTCAAAAAATTTAAATCCAAACCTAAGTTCTTCAAGTTTGTTAAGAATTAGTTTTGCTAGTTCTTCTCCAATTGTTTCTGCAGCTTCTACAAAGCCAACAAATATTTCTTTTATCTTGCAAGAATCCATGTCAAGATATCTTATGCATATTGAAAGTTGTTCAATAGAACTAACATCTCGTGTTTCATCAGCAATTAAAGAATAATACTTTGAAAGCTTCACTTCCTTGATGATTTCCTCCACGATCAACGAACCACATCAACTAATCAGGTCGTTTTGTGTAGTTTTGCTCAAAAAATTTGCATTTTTGAGCTGTTTTAAGGTGATGTTCTAATTTGTACGTCATTAGATTTGAAAGTTATTGAAGGTCAGCTGTTGAAAAAATGAGGAATAATGTTTGTTTTTTTCTCGTGAATTTTATGAAAATCCAGAAAATATTCGGGTTTAAATTGGCTAGTATCCGTGTTATCAAATACATTAAGGTATGTTAAAATATATGAATAGCTGTACTGAAGTGAAACAAAATAATTTAAGAATAAAACTACATTTTGTATATTCACACTAATTGAGGTTAAATTTTGATAAACAAATTAAAAATGTCAAAATATTCCATGATTTCTTTCTTTTTACATACATTATTATTTGCTAAAATTGTTGGTGTGTTATTACAACCAGTAATGAATGAAAAGGTACGGATGGAATATAATGATTCTCATTGTAAAGAAATTGAACTCGACTATATTTACTTTGAAATAGCCTAGTGGAGATTTAAAAATGACAAGTTCTTAGAAAATAAAAAATTCAGGCTTAACAAAAACTACTGGAGAGTGTTATGGAAACTGTCGAATGAAAGAATTAAGTTCTCATATATAATTTTAGTGACTTCCATACTACTGAGTGGAGATGTAGAACAAAACCCAGGGCCAATTCAAAAATCAAATGTAAATTTAAAAACAGAAAATATTTCTATGTTACAAGAATGCCCTATTTGCCATAAATATTTTAGGAGAATTGAGTCTCATATTAAAGCATCACACAAATATGATGCACCAAATGAAAGAGTTATACCTAAACAAACCTAGTTTCATGGTATACCTAAACAAACCAGGATGACGACGATAAATGTTGACAAAAGTATATATAAGAATGTAACCTCTAAAAATGGTTCAGGTTAGGAGATAAAGAGTTGCAAATATGGGTAGACAATTATTTAGATATAGCAGAAAATATTAACTTTATGAATGCTGCTGTGGGTAATTTAATTCTAAATGAAAGCGATATAAAAACGATAAAAGATATGTCCGAACAGATTAATAATTTTGATTTTACATTCATCCCTATAAATAACAGAAAAAATACATGTAAAGATCCTCTTTCTCCAAAATTTCATTGGTCCCTACTGATCTTCAGCAGAAGTGAATCAGTTTTTTTATCATTTTGACTCATTATATCCATTTAACCGTTCATGTATTTCCACCTTTGTACCCAATATAAATAAAAGTTGTGAAATATGATATTATTGAGATTAGATGCAAAGCACAAAGAAGTAATGTGGAATGTGGGGCACATGTACTGCATAATGCTCATATTGCTTCAAATTGCATTAATAACAATCTAAAACTTGAAAATATACAGTTTTAGTGATGATTTTTCCGTGGATGAAATCTATAGTCAAATTAAATTGACGAAAAACAAGAATGTATCAAATAATGTAAAAAGTAATACTGTGGAAGTGCCATCGTGTCAAAATAGCATACTTCAAATTCCACCAAATGAAGGAAATATTATGGAACATTGTAAAATTTGTGGAAAAGGTTTTAAGAATATAAAAGGGTTAACTACACACATCACCAAGTCCCATCAAGAAATTCAAAGAGGAAAGTTAATCAATAAATATGAAACAAAAACTGATTTACATGTAAACATTTGTACGGAAAATATTGATGACAATGATAAATTAATTTTTGCTGAAGAGAATAATAAAAATCAAAGCATTCTTGATGAACAGTATGACGAGTGGTTAAGCACTTTTAAAGAAAATCTGGATCCAAGTACGTTTAACACTAAACTATCTGAGTTCCTTCATTTCTTAGTAAAGTCAATTGATGTTTACCAGGACCTAAGCACCCTGCAAAAAGGTTTTACGAATTAAGAAAGAAGAAAAAAGATGTTAAAATGACAAGGAATTTTAAAGAATCAAGCAATCCAACTAAAAAGTGGGCCTTAAATCCAACTAAAAGCCCACTTTTCTTGCTTCTCTTTCGGTGTCATGAAACGTCTTACCATCTCTTGTTTTCCTGAATCCCAAATATTTATCGCCCATCATTCTTTTTTTGCTTATTTATAGTTCTTTTCCATAAAGTTTTATCTGCGATTCTTTTGCGTGTTCTTTTGGTGTCATTATTATTATTTGCTTGTTGGAGGTTTCCATGCTGCTCAGGTTGGTTTTGGTCCTCATTTGGTTGAGCTGGTTGGGGGTCTCCATTCAGTTGAGCTGGCTGCTGGTCACTATTCGGGTCTTCCGTTGGTTGGAGGCCATTCAGGTCAGCTTGAATTTGGTATTCTGTCCCTTTAGAGTTTGCTTCGTCTGGAATTCCTGGTGTAAAATCCGGATCACCAGGATCTTCATTGCTTTCAAAACCGTTTTCTTCTGCTTTGTCCAGGATTCCTGGTATAAAATCCAGATCATCAGGATCTTCATTGCTTTCAAAACCGTTTTCTTCTGCTTCATCCAGGATTCCTGGTATAAAATCCGGATCATCAGGATCTTCATTGCTTTCAAAACCGTTTTCTTCTGCTTCGTCAAGAATTCTTGGTGTAAAATCCGGATCATCAGGATCTTTATTAATTTCAAAACCTTTTTCTTCATTATTTGTTCGATAGTAATTGTGTTCGAAATTAGGCTGACAAAATGCATTAATATTATTATCAGTTACAGCAGGCAGATCCGTACAGTAATCTTCTTTTCCTTTACTCTTGATACTAGAGACTGCCCAAAACCCAATACTTTCAAGATCTCTTTCTCACTAAATAAGTTTGAGTCATCATCCTCTTGGGAGCTTTCCGACAGTACGATGTCCATTCTTGTCTGAAAAAGTAACCTGTTTAGTGATTTGTGCATGATTATTATTGTTTAATTGGAATTTGATTATATAATAATTATATTTGCAAAAAGAATAGTTTGGCCATGAGTAGTACGTTTCAGGAAGTAAGGACTCACAACCGCCAATGGGTCAAATCGTTCGAGCTGAGACCACTTCAGCATAAAGTAGGACCGCCAATGTGAAAAACAACTTTTAGGTAGAACCGCCCAAGTACAAATGCAGTTCCGCCTACATCCTTAATAGTTTTATTTTGCAATCACTTTGACTTTTCTCCTAAAATTTTAATGAATAAAACCAATGCAAAACTTAATGATAGCTTTAATTTAACTTTATTCGGCTCATTTAAAACAATTTATTATTTAATATCATAAAAGAAGAGGCAATATGTCTATGTGACACTAACGTTGCTTTTGTTAGTTTATGCATCATCTTTAATACCGCCTAAATCCATACCTTATTAAACACGTTATAGATTTATTTAAATGAGCTTTCTTCTAAAATACGTGATGATATAGAGAAATGTAACATATTAGTGTACCAAACTGCACACCCTACCAATCGTATTAAGTAAACAATGTGTTTAAAAAGATGACAGTCTAAAAGCTTACCTGACGACAAGCTCCTCCCATGGGATCAAAGCACTGACTGGCGTCGTTAGGCGGTGTTGTTTTCTAATGCCCTGGTTCTGTCATTTTGGCAGTACTGCGACATCTGCGTTAACAACCCTATCTGTTGGACTTTTTCTAAACTACTTGCACAGCTGGATGCGGAATTAAATTCTGCGTTCAGTGATACCCATTAGCGCCTATACGCCAAAAATGTCATATAGGCGGTCTTACTTTTAAGGCAACGTATTGTTAATTTCAGCATAACATTCAATACTTAATAATTCAAAAGTGCAACAGTATAGTTAATTCTGATTCAAAATGCTCCCTTATTGAACCTACTTTACTGCTCGATCATGACCATTTTTCAACTAACGTCGAATACTCTTCCTTATTGATTGTTAGTTTTTCTGAAATCTTTTAAACACTGAATTATCTGGTCCAGAAGAACCATTTCCATTTTGAACAACTGATTCCAACACCACTTCCATAATGTGATGCCTACATGTTAGCCAGAGATTTCTTAATCCATTTTCTGCTTAATTATAATACAAGCCCCTTTTCGAGTCCCGGTATTAGACGCGGTTGTGTCAAAACTCATTCTCGAGTAAACCCCCTTCTGGGAGTAAGGCACTCCAGCTTGCCCCAGCCAAAAATCTGGTGAAAGTTGCGAAGGTATCAACGTTCGTCCCCAGCTCAACAGGGACTACGACAAAGAAGGACATCATGCTGGGCCTCAAGCTCCAGAATGGCCGTGACACGGACCACTGGGCGGTAGTTTGGGGGGAACCCAAACCCTGACGGCCAATTCCTGGTCACGATCATAGACGATCCCTCCTTGCAGAAGCTAAGGTCTCTCGCGATGCGTTCATCCCTGGGCTGCGAGAGGATTACCTTCAGGTTGCATGGAGGAAAAGAATCCTCAAACTAAAGGATAGCTGCGGTGCTACAAATCAACCTCCAGCACAGCAAGGCGGCTACGATCGGTACTTCACACAAATGTGTGATGCATGTAAGAGGAGTCATAATTTATAGGCGCTGGTAAGCCTACGCCGTGAATGTAATTCATCACTCATTTAAAACCATTGATTGTTACACTGAGTGTATTTTCATATTTTTACTTTTTGCCATTTTTGCTTGTTTTTTCGCTCCTCGTGGGCGCTCTCTCAACATGTGGCGTATAACGTTTTCAGCAGTTAGGCAGTGACAGCCACAGCCAAAGCTGAGGTAAAACTTTCTCCATCATCTGCGCCAATTTCTCGTAAATGACGGTCTCCCCGGTGCCCCTCTCGCTCCGTTACGTTTACCTGGATATCATCCCTCTCTCCTGCATCTTCTCACTGGAGTCTAAAGCTACTGTAATCTTCGCGATGTTGTCCCCTGGCGTTGTGGAGTGGGGGTATGCCTCTTCCCCTCACACCGACTCCCCTCTAGTTCGCGCGCGCAATATTATCGTTTAAACCTTTGTGTATTGGCACACTCTAACACTCATTACAGGAGATCCAGGAGAAATAAATTAATTAATTAACTGTTATAAACGGTAAAATGAATACCCCTGTTGCAGCAGACCTGCACACTCAGCGAATTTAAAATGAAACAGAGCATATTTTAATCCAACATAGCGAGATTTGATATGTTTTTGTAAGCTCCATAAGCATGGGGAATGAGTATGTAGTTTGCCGCAGCAGGTACGTTAAACTGGGTGGTTTTTATTCAATATTTGGTAGATCTGAACTAGAAGAAGCCATATACCAAGTTTTATTGAGATATGTTGAGAAATAAGTGAGATGTAGGTCAAATGGTAAATAACCATAGAATTTTACTTATTTCCCATAAGGATAACATTGGGAGAACTTACTGTGTTTCCCCGTGCATACTCATTCCCTATGTTATTCTTATGGAGCTTAAAAAAAACGTGTCATGGATTGAAATATGTTATTTTGCAATTGAAATTCGCTGAATATGCAGGTCTTCTGCAACAGGGGTATTTATCTATGGTTTTATCAAGTTATATTGGGAAGTGAGCGAGATATAGAATTTTAGTTAATTCCCATGCGGCAGTTCTAGTTATATTTCATATTCAATAAGATGTACATTAATCATTTTAAATTTTTGTTTAGGTGGCAACAATTTTAAATACAATGTAAATGTAAAATTTGAAACACAACTAACCAGTTTCTAAACAAATGTTGTTATTGCAATGAAACTTTTAATGGGAATTGAACTGCAAATTTTTACTGTGTCGTAAAATTTTGGCCACTGCATTTTTGACAAGGCCTTAACAACATTAGAATATGTGGGATACTTACAACATCCATGTAGATGAATGTTCTAATGGATTCTACAACTCATAGATGTTTAGCAGTTGTCTCAGCCCTGCTGGTCGTTAAGGTACCACATTGAAAGTAACATCCACGAAAAAGGTTATTAGCTTCCGTAGGATGCTGCCTCATTGTTTTTATCATTTTGCGGCTGCCAAAGCCAGCTGCAAGTATTTCACCGTGCTCTTTAATGACTTGTCCCAGATAAAAATTTTCCCTTCCATCTTCAGTTCTATTATGATGTGGCGACTGATTTATGGTATTGTTAAGTTCTGCGCAGCTTTGTGGCACTGCTGGCTCCGTCTTCCGTTTCTCCCTGTACATTGATCTCATGGCATTGATCTTGGAGATACCGATAGCAGCCTCTCGGTTTCTGAAAACAAATCTCACCTTCCACATACACGTACTTCGGTACTTCCACAATTACTTTCTCTCGACCCTCACTCTTTACCGGCTTTAACTCTCCCGCAAATTCCAACTCGCTATTGGCGTTAACAATGACCTCCCTGCGTGAAACGTCATACCAGGCTCGAACGTTACACTCAGAAAAACACTCCCTACGTCCCTCAGGACTACCCGACCTTGGGCTCGGGTTCATGACATCCGCAACCGTTGTCTGATCATTCTCTTCACCCGCCTGCAGAACTGGAGTCTAAAGCTGCTGTAATCTTCGCGATGTTGTCCCCTGGCGTTGTGGAGTGGGGGTATGCCTCTTACCCTCACACCGACTCCCCTCTAGTTCGCGCGCGCAATATTATCGTTTAAACCTTTGTGTATTGGCACTCTCTAACACTCATTACAGGAGATCCAGGAGAAATAAATTAATTAATTAACTGTTATAAACGGTAAAATGAATACCCCTGTTGCAGCAGACCTGCACACTCAGCGAATTTAAAATGAAACAGCATATTTTAATCCAACATAGCGAGATTTGATATGTTTTTGTAAGCTCCATAAGTATGGGGAATGAGTATGTAGTTTGCTGCAGCAGGTACGTTAAACTGGGTGGTTTTTATTCAATATTTGGTAGATCTGAACTAGAAGAAGCCATATACCAAGTTTTATTGAGATATGTTGAGAAATATGTAGGTTAAATGGTAAATAACCATAGAATTTTACTTATTTCCCATAAGGATAACATTGGGAGAACTTACTGTGTTTCCCCGTGCATACTCATTCCCTATGTTATTCTTATGGAGCTTAAAAAACGTGTCATGGATTGAAATATGTTATTTTCCATTTGAAATTCGCTGAACATGCAGGTCAGCTGCAACGGGGGTATTTATCTATGGTTTTATAAAGGTATGTTGGGAAGGGAGCGAGATATAGAATTTTAGTTATTTCCCATGCGGTAGTCCTAGTTATATTTCATATTTAATATTATGTACATTAATCATTTTGAATATGTTTTTAGGTGGCAAAAATTGTAAATACAATGTAAATAAATTGTATATACCAAGAAAAGCAGAATGATTTTTTTCTTGGTGAAAAATGGTAAATGTAATGTTTATTAACTCTAAACACTAAAATGGAGCTGAATTACTTTTTATTCTACGGTAAGTACCTTTTCATTTTTCCTTTTATAATAGTTAGTTGTTTAATCAATTGCTCTTGGATCACCTGTACTGAGGTTTAGAGTGTGTGCCAATACAATTATTTAGACAACAACATTGCGCGCGCGAACTAGAGGGGAGGTGTGAGGGAGAGGAAGAATACCCCCACTCCGCAGCGCCAGGGGACAACCATCGATGTAAATAAATACAACTGGAGAGCTCGCTCCCCGTAAGGCTCGTGTCGTGATTTCCGAGCCAACACAGCTGTGCGTTGGGGTTGCAGCCGGGCCGAATTGAAGGGGCGTTGGGGGAAATGCGCGAAACTGTATTGTTAACCGTATTGAAACCGCACGGATTTGGGAGCAGTTTTACGGGTAAAGATTGCTATAATAGTTGTATTGCTATAACTATTAAGTAATTAAAATTAATATTTAACTAGACGGTCAGTACGAGTTGGCCCGCGAAAGATGTGTTCCCCCATCGCCCCTGCAAAATCTTAAACGCAACCACTGCCGGCGGCTCACGACGCGGGGCCAGAGTTACCAATCCAGTGTACTTATTTACATCGATAGGGACAACATCGCGAAGATTACAGCAGCTTTAGACTCCAGTCATCTACTTAATCATAAATTTAAACAGCATCAGTTATGTATTAACGGCATTGAAAGCAAAAATATTGGTTCACAAATGAATCAATGTCTATTTCATAAGAGTGTTTTACTAAGACATGTTAAGCTTTCAAAACAATAATAAAATTCAACAATAAAGAAATATATTACAAACGTATGAATAAACCAACATCAAAGCCTGCTACTGAACAGGACTACAGAATAGGAGGGCTGCGCCGCGCGGAGTCAAAAAGTGATGCCAGCCGGCAGTGGCTGTGACGTCACGGCGATACAGACTCACTACGGTGGACGCGCCGCGCCAGTGTATGTCTTGCCTCGTTTACAAACTCCTCTATGCTTCTAAAAAAGTATGTCTACGTCAAACCTTATAGATTTATAATCTGCATAAATCGAGGAACCTAACAGTGTAAATATGTTTTATATAACACTGAAAACTAATTATTTATGAAGAAAAACTTAACTGTATTGTCATAATTGTGACTTGAAAAAGTTAGTCGGCTACTGCTTTTTTTATTTTTTAGTCAGGTGAGTTTCGTCTGCACGAAAGTTGTAGCTAATGAGATGAACTTTACACTTTGTATTTGAACTTTTTTTCTAGCGCGTCTAGTTTTCCCAGAATCGCAGGTTGAACAGACCGGAGAGCGAGCTGATTAGTGGAGCGCGCGAAAAACCCGGGCGGCCGCGTCTTAACTCGAGCTACTGCTCCAGTTTTTCCACTTTAGGAAAAAACCGGCAAAAATTGTAAATGAAAAAACAACACCAAGCGAAAAAAACCACCGCCTGGCCGCCTGACTGGTGTCAGTTAGTATTGTCTCATATCCCAAAGTTGGGATATGAGACAATACTTGAAGAAATGAGAGATGAATTGGAAATTTTTGTTTTTTTCGTGGGATGGTATTATCTTCCGTAAATTGGACACACCGTTTTGCTCGTTCACGCTGTTTCGCGCGCCTACACTCTTGTAAACCATTGTTGTTCGTGTCGGTATAAGTGTATTATTTGCCCATTTAGGTTTAGTTTTGTTTGATAAGCTGTTTATTAGTTTAAAATGTGTTTAAATTATGGTGGCCTGTAGTGAAGGTTCTTGCAGAAACGACTACCGAACTAGAATACTTTTTATTGCTATTCAATTATTTATTAGAATTAGACATCTAAACAACAAATGTCAGTACATGATCAAGAGGAAAATTGCCCAAAAGAATGAAAAATGGGCTAAATCACGAAAAAAACTAATTTTCAAACTGTTGTAAGTTATTGTTTTTAGTTAGTTTGTAAGGAAGATTTACATGTGTACTTATGTATTGAAATTGAGATATAAATCAAATTAACTCATGTTTGTTTTTTTTATACATCAAAGGTTTAAAATTGTTTGATAATAGTTATTTGCGAGACATAATGGACAATCATAAATAATTATGATGTACATGTAATTAATTATGCCAGACCCAATGATGGGTCGGGTGTGGCGGCAGGCGCGTCACGGGCTCGCGGCCGAAGTAGTCTCCTTTGTTCAACCTGAGTTTCTGGGAAAACTAGACGTGCTAGAAAAAAAGTTTAAATATTGGTAACTGAAGCCTCTTCAAAACTAGTTGGTGCTAAGAACGGAGATGGTTTCATTCCAACAATAGTAATAACAATAACAGATATTTTATTGATGTAAACAACTACAAATGTTGTGTATCAATGTTAACAATACATAAATTTTGAAAATCAAATACATTTCTAATAATACATATAGTTATAAATTTATAATTTGTAAAAAAAGAAGTGAAAGTCTCAAAAATTTCACAGTAATTAATAATATGACTGGATTATTGTTTTATTAGTAATTTAGTTTTATATGTAATATATTTAAAATTTAGAGAGGTCCATAAACTCAGAAACTTGATAAAAAGTATTATTTATTAAAAATCGTTTCAACTCTTTTTATATTTTTTAAAATTCATTTGATTATTGAAATAATTTGGTAATTCATTCATTAATGTTATACCTGCACATGCTGGAAGTTTAGAAAATAGTTTCAATCTATGTTGTTGTGGCCGAAAGTTATGACAGTTCCTAGTGTTATAATTGTGAATATCTTTTCCTATAATTTGTTCACTTTTGTATTTGGAATGTAATATTGTATGAAATATGTACAGACATGGCAGAGTTAAAATTCCAAAATCCCTGAATGCAGTTTTACAAGATTCCCCAATTTTTAACTTGCCAATAATTCTAATAGATTTTTTTTTGAGAATAAAAAGTCGTTTAAATTTTTTATCAGTACAGCTACCCCAAAGACTAATGCCGTATGTTAAATGTGGGTATATTAAACCATAATATACCATTAGTAATACATTTGTAGGGCAGTATGATGCCAATTCTCTTAAAAGATAAATATTTGATGAAATTTTAGAGCATAAATAATTTATATGTTCTGTCCAATTTAAGTCTTCATCGATGTAGTCCAAGAAATTTGGTGAAGTAAACTTGTTCTAAAATTTTATCATCAATCATTATGACAGGACTACCTTTGTCATTAAAAACATGATGACAGTTAAATTTAATATAATTTGATTTTGTATCATTGACTTTTAAATTGATTTCATCAAAAAAATTGAATGCACGAATTTAAATCTTTAAAAGCATTAAGTTCTAATTCAGAGATAGTTTCTTCTTTTAAACACAGAGTTGTGTCGTCTGCATATTGAATAATGTTTGAAAACTTTAACGAATGATTACAATCATTAACATATATTAAGAAGAGTAATGGTCCAAGTATAGAACCTTGAGGTACTCCAAAGTGTAATTTTACTTTTTCGGATAATTTATCAGATATTTCTACTTGTTGCTGTCTATTTTCCAAATATGAACTTAGCCATTTGTGTGGAAGGCCTCGAATACCACATTGATGTAATTTTATTAATAGTGTTTGGTGATCCACACAATCAAAAGCTTTAGATAAATCAAGGAAAATTCCTATTGTAGATTTGTGTTCTTCAAGGCCTTTGACGATTAAATTTACAAAGTTGGTTATTGCGTCTATTGTAGATTTACGTTGTCTGAATCCAAATTGTTCATTATTAAATATTTTGTATTTTTCAATAAATTCTATCATGCGATTATAGAAAAGTTTTTCAAATAATTTACTAAATACTGGTAAAATTGAAATTGGGCGATAATTAGTTGCGAAATGTCTATCCCCTTTCTTAAAAATTGGTAAAATCTTTGCTGCTTTTAGAGATTCTGGAAATATACCTTTTTGAAAAGAATGATTAATAATGTTTAGTAAAGGTTCTAAAATTGATTCTGAGCATGTTTTAAGGAGCCACGTTGATAACCCATCAATATCTGGAGTTTTCTTTGTTTGTAAGCTTTTAAATACATATTTTAGGTCATATTCTGTTACTGGAGTCAACATCATTGAAGATGTTATATATTTTCCTTGAATCCCTTTGTTAAAATCTATGTTTGTTGCATTACCTTTAGGAGTTGCAACATTAAAAAAAAATGTTAAGTATATTAGCGAAATCTTCTGGGTCTTTGGTTATGATATTATCATACTTATCTGATTTTAAAATTATTGGATTATTTACTAATTGGTTTTTAGACTTGTTTACTATAGTCCAAGCTGTTTTTGATATATTGTTAGACAGGAGAAGTTGTTTATTAACCTCGTAAGCCTTGGCAGCTTTTATAATTTTACGATATAATCGTTTATAGTTTCTGACATATTCATTAAATTCTAAGACACTATTAAATTTAGATTGCTTTTGTAATTTTTTCATATTTTTTCTTGATATTAAAATACCTTTTGTTATCCAACTGTTAATTTTGAAAGTTTTTTTTGATTTTTTGATTTAAATGGACAACACATATTTACATGTGTTAAGAAGCAGTTCTTAAAATGTTCATACATATCACTAGGATCATTCAGACTATCTAGGAAGTTCCATTTTTGATGTTTTAAATTTTCATTTAAACAATTTATGTTATTGGCAGTATACGAACGACATAACAATTTTTTTTGTTTTTCTATTTGTGGAGTTACATTTTCAATTGTTATATATTGAGCATCATGATCAGCAATAGCTGGTGTTGTTATTACTGATACTTGTACATTAGGAATATTTGTTATTACATTGTCAATAGCTGTTTGAGAAGTTTTTGTAACTCGAGTTGGTGAGTTTATGGACCATTCTAAATTAAAGGTTTTTAATAAATCTTTAAAGTGTTTGGTCTTAGTCTTTCTTGTCTAATACATTTATATTTAAATCTCCAACTATAATATATTTAAAATTTTTTGATGATAAGTGTTTTAAAAGTTCTTCTAATTTTAAAAAGAAGCTATCGGTAGCTCCATCAGGTGATCTGTAGAGCCCTATTAAAATGATTTTTAAATTGTTATTTAGAACAGTACTTATACCAGCTACTTCGAAATCTTTTTCGGAGCAGTTATTAATTTTGAATTGGTCATAAGTGATTCTATTTTTTACAAAGACGGCAATACTGCCCCATTTATATTTTGAACGATCAAATGAATTAGCAAGTTCATAATTAATAATTTTAAAGTATTTAATTGATTCATTAGTGAAACCTTGTTCACTTATGATTAAAATGTCTGGTCTTAATTCATCGACCTTTAAATTCAATTCATCTATTTTATCAGTTGTAGTTTGTGCATTTTGATGTAGTATAGTTATTGATGATTTAAGATTTTTCTACATTACTATTTATTAAAAATTCATTACCTATAGACTGTGAAATTCCTGAGACTACAGTTTTTTAGTCTCAACTTCTCAACTCTCAACGAACAACGCTGCTATCAAGAGCTTTAATGCCAAGTTTTTCAAACAAACGTCATTTCAAAGTTCCAGATTTGTAAGAAAAGAACTATTCTGTGAGAAGCACGATAAAATATTGAAATGTGAAAACTGACAATTTTGTATTTAAGAATAGATTTTGTAATTAATAAACTCTTTAGGATAAATGTAAATTGCCTATTTGTTTATTTATTTTTCCCATTGGTAATTGTTCTATCAACAAAGAAGATCTAACAACAGATGAGTAGTGGGTTTAAAGAAAATTAGATAATGCACTGCATTACGGCCGTTCAGCACTCAAAAAGTGTTAAATTAACTATGTTGAAGGCCTTTGCGCAACCTCAAATTTCAAAAATACAGAAATTTCAATTACTCATTATGTTTTAATAACTCTAATATATATGATTTTCACTACAGCGATCCAATATCTAGCCGTTTGGATACGTTGAAAAAAAATTATAAAATCCTGCGATTTTAGTAAAATTTCAAAATTTCAAGTGTAATGCGTTAGCTGGACGTTAGGTATAGATTTTTTTTCTTTGTTCATTTTGATTACCTATCATAGAGACAAGTTTTTTTGGTATAGCATTAAGAAAAAAAACATTTTTTTTCAGCCCACCCTACTGCATACCTCATTAATTGGACCAGCCTTTGAAAATATTCTAGGCTCTAATATTATTTATTTTTTTTAGTGGGAAAGTTAGAACGAAGATGGCGAAGCGACCTGCAGAAGCGGCTCAAGGGCAACCTTCACTTTTGAATTTTTTACGAAAAACGAGTACACTTGACAGAGCTGGTAATAATAGTTTTGTTGATACTGCATCTACATCGGGCTCAACCCCTAAATCGCATCAGGAGACTAGAGTTGACGAAAACGTGGAAAATAAAAATCTCATCTATATAACTCGGATATTGGTATTGAGATATAACTTTAGACCTCAAACATAGCATATTGACCTCTGCTTGGGTTTCAGAAAATACTTCCACCTTTCTCCAAGTGGAAAAAAGAATTTTGTTTCAACGATGGTTGACTCGTTTCTCTTGGCTGTTATATAGTCAAGGTGTTGGTGCTTTTTGTAAATATTGTGTTTTTTTCTCCAAAGAATATATAGGCAAAGGTTGTAATCAAACATTGATGTCCCTTTTGAAAAAGACTTTCACAAAATGGAATTACACTTTGGAATTATTTTAAAACCACAAGTCGCATAGCTAACACTAAGATTGTACATTTATTGGTTGCGACCTCTTGAAAAATGACCTAAACTCTCTGGAATAAGGAATATTATGACTTCAAGCAGAAAGAAACAGGTGGAAGATAACAGGAAAAAGGCTTTCATCAATTATAGATACAATAATAAAACTCTGTGTCCGGCAAGAGTTAGCATTAAGAGGCACGAATGACTTTGGACCGATTGCAATCAATGATGAAGAGCCTTCTATAAATGACGGCAATTTTCGGGCGCTTTTAAGGATAAAACTCAAATGTGAAGATCAAAATTTAGTAAGACACACAAAAAAATGCTCAAGGGACCTCTGCCATGGAGGGCTCGTTCACGGGTGGATAACGCAATATCAGCCCAGCTAATGCTTCAGTTCAATAAGCCGTATTGGATGCTGAGTGAAGCTTAAATGGGTAAGAAATAACTAAACATTTCGCATCTAGGGTTGTAATGAGACCTAAATTTGTGTAGGTGAATTATGTTGTAGAATGCGCTTCACTCTTGAACATAATTTCGTAGTAGCTTGGAAGATTAATAGTTTTCATTACCACAAACATTAATCTTATGGCAACTCAAGGTTCTTCTTCACTTTGTTCCTGATTTTTGAGTTGTTCAGAGGTGTCTGTGCAGCGTTGTTTTAGTGAGTAGGGTATTCTATTGTGAAATACTGCAATAAGTATTTGGATTTATATTAATCTGTATTTTTTGTTAAAAGAACTTTGGAATTATTAACTTAAATTTCTGTTTGACCCATTCTTTCTTAAAGTGCTCAAAACAGTTATTGATTAAAATCAATGCCTAAATTTTTAAATCTCAGTGTATTTTATTTTCAATGAACTTTTATTATTTTATGGTTGCCAAAGATGCTTTTGTTTATTTTATTGTAAGCAAATATGTTATTAGGCTAATATCTTTACAATATGATAGTTTCGTGTAATGTAGGGATTTATACACATGCTGGGGGACAAGACAAATGACCAACTAGGCATTTGACCATCTGGGTTCCCCATCACGTAGGGAAGGCTAGCTCCATAGACGCCGTTTGGTCACAGCTGTCAGACAGGCTCCGGCCGGCGGGGCTCACGGGAGACTTGTGGATCGCTATGATGTCCGGCAGGGCACACGGGAGACTTATGGACCGAACAGCAGCAGGTGTGCCAACCTCATCAGAATATTCATGAATAATAATTTTCTATTTTCTGAATGATGATGTCATGGTTTAAGCGGCTTGATGTTAATATTTCATTCGAAAAAGATACAATTACAGTAATAAAAAACGATGATCTTATCTGATTTTTTACTATCGTTATTTAGGGCCTAATGATTATTTTAAAATTTAAAGTTGTGTAGACAAAAGGCGAAACAAGGAATTAATGATCACAAAAAAGAAGATAGCGACGGAAAGAGCAAAATATTATAAACTTTTCATTCCATATTTATTTTATAGGAGAATTATTTATTTTCCATTTTTATTTTTATCGAAGGTGGTGAAGTGGCAGATTTGATTTTGTCAGCTGAGGGCAATTTTAGATGTGTTCTTATGGTTAAGGAACAAATTTGATTGCAATGGGCGCGTTCAGCCGCAGTCACCGGTGGGTAATATATAGTCCGTGCCAGATTGAAAAAGAGAGTGCCCGACCGGTCCAGGTAGGCCCGGACAGCCCTAATCCGCTGTCGTCACAACACCTATTGTTATGAGGCCGGCCGGCGGCGGGGGTGGGCAGCCCCCACGCCTGAGTTATTGACTGCGGGCCGCTTCGAAATTTCGTATACCAGGAATAACTCAAGAAATAACTCGCCGGCCGGCCTCACAACAATAGATGTTGTGTCAACAGCGGATTAGGGCTGTCCGGGCCTACCTGGACCGGTCGGAAACTCTCTTTTTCAATCTGGCACGGACTTATACTAACCTATATTAAGTGAACGGTAGCGGTGGACGTACCACCTACCGACCATTGTTGTGCATCCACCGATGTTGTGTTTACGGTGGATTCGGTTAGTAACCGGACATTGTTGATTGTCAAGATGCGGTGGATTTGCCTATTAGTGACTATGGTAACCGGTTAGCCACCGGTGACTGCGGCTGAACGCACCCAATATTTCACTGGAAACAGTTATTGTTTTAGGTCAAAGTGAAAATTTAATGAACAAAAGGTAACTCTACCAAGAAATACTATAAAGAACATCCTATGATATGCTTTTATATCAATATCAACAAATTGAAGCTGTGAAGATTCAAAAATCTTGTTTCCGCACTAAGGTTGAAATCTTGATAAGCATACGAAAACGCGGTGGCTCAGTGGTCAACGCATTTGGCCACTCGTTCCGAGGTCCCGGGATCGGTTCCCGCTTTACTATGAAATTTTTACATAGTAATCGGCACAAAGAATTTTTTTTGGGTGTAAGTAAATGACTCCACAATAAATTAAATTGAACTTAAATTTCATCCTTATTTAGATTTGTTGAAGCCTCTATAATTTTTATTCTCCTTCTTTCACTTAATTTATCAACTAATTATTACATTAAAATTCCAAAATGAATTTCAAAGCTACATTATTGAAGTCGTACGATTTGAGTAAGTGAAAGCTGAAAAGGCGGTAGGCCTAATTAAGAATTTAAAACATCCATTAACTTCAGGCATCAAGAAAAACTGTAGGCCTTATATTATCTTATTAATTCAGTAAACCCTTGTACATAAAACAACTAAATCCAAGCAATATTTTGGTAATTTTATTAGCAAAGAAATATTTTTCAAGAGCATATATTGATTAGGTAACCGTTAACTTAACCGAATACAGATTCCTTATTGCTTTCGAAAATCTCAATTACCCTAATTCAAAACATTTATCTATTGATTATAACGTTAATAATTATAGGCCTAAGTCAAAGTGTTGTTATCATTCATCGCTAAAAACCCGGTGAGCCTAACTTAAATGGGTTGATAGTATTAAGGCATTCATTAGGATCATTCCTTAATACATTATTATATATTTTTTTTTTTCTTTTTTTTCTGGCAACCATTAATGTCATAAATTAATTTCAAATAACATATGAAGTTCAATAAATAAATAAATAATTAAATAAATAAATAAGATGCAATTTAATAAATAATTAGACACTATAGACCACATGCAATAAGATTCATTCAATATTAAATTCAAAGACATATTGTAATGCTTTTCTTTTAAAGACTGGACGCGAATCAAAATGCACTTGATTTCCAAAGCACTGGACAAATATATTAAAATACTTAAAGCCCAGGGCACAAAACTGATGCAAGCTTATATCCTTCACATAAAAATATTCTTTAAATAAAATATATTGAGCTGAGCGAGTTAATCTGGCAACAGGTCTTAAAGTAAATAAATAGCTGTGTTTTTGTACATACATTAAAATACTATATACATGCAACTGCTTGGATGTAAATATTTTATGTTCTAAAAACAAATGAGACATGCTATCTGTGCGACCTACATAAAACATAGTGCGAATGGCGTGACGTTGACACATAATAATTGGTGCTAAAAGAGTAGGGTACGTGGCACCGTAGTGTATGATACCATACTTTAAGACACTTTCGAACCAAGAAATATAAATATTCTTTAGATGCACACTTTTGATATGGCTACATTTAACAGGTGTGACAGTCGTGTCGGTGCGTCTTTCCCCATTTGCTTTTTCGTCTATCTTCGAGGACGTTTTGTCTTGTCGTCCAAAACCTTATAGGTTTTAAAGTACGAACTCGTTTTGCTTTTCTGAAGTTTGAAATTTTAGATTATACGTTAGTTTTTCGGCCTTAAAGTTGAAACTGTCGCAGGTTAGGGTTCCACACCTGTTAAATGTACTCCAGAAAAGACTTATATGTATAAATTTACATGTACCTGACATCTCATTTGCCCCACTCTCTGCACCCATCATTAACATAGAACACCCACAGAGGGGACACGTGCTACACTTAATCGCCTTGAACAGTCAACGATCTGTGGTGCGGGCCTTCTTTCGGCTAGTGGACCGGCGCCGGCGTAGCGCTTTCTTTCCAACCCTCCCGAAGACATGGTCGATGGATCCACGGTTCCTGCTCCGCTGGAACCGTGGATAATAAGTTTAGAAAGTATGGGATTGGAGGTAGAGCATTACAATGGTTGGGATCTTTTTGTTCAGATAGAAAGCAGACGGTGAAAATAAATAATTGCTTGGGTGATGTTCTGAATGTTCATTATGGGACACCACAGGGGGGGGGGTGTTAGGGCCAGTTATTTTCATAATTTATATTAATGACCTGCTTGATTTAAATTACATTCACGTATTTTTGCTTATGCCGACGATACTGCACTTGTCTGCTCCTCATTCACCAAGGAATCACTAAAATTTAAAATTAATGAGGATTTAGAACAGATTTCTAACTGGTTGATAAATAATAAGATTTTAATAAATTCCTCAAAGTCTAAATGCATGGTGTTTTTTGATTACAATGTTCCAAGAGAAATTCTTAGAGAAAGTTTCAATATTGTATGTCATAAGCATCACTGTATACAGTGTGTAAAAAAAGTCCGTCCCCCCCTCCTTAATTTCTTTGTTTGTTAAGACAAACGATTAACCTTTGGGGAATGATACTAACTCAACCCTAATTATTTTTTGACGTTACCAAAATTTTTGAGTGTCCCCCAAAAATGGGGGATTTTGGGGGCAACTCAAAATTTTCAAATGCAAACCCCTTTTGAGTGACCCCTCATTTTAAAGACCATTCAAAAAGTAGATGAATGGTGAAAATTGGAGGTCTCTAACGTGTTTCTATCCAAATTGACAGCCTGTCAAAGTTTTGAATACATCACATCCTTGAAACCTGGCGTCTAGGACGTTTGGAGTTTTAATTCACCTTTGGTGATGTAAAAATGAAACGAGCCTGGGAAAAATGTTATTAAATGAAAAAGTAGCCTCTTTTGGTGAAATTTAAAATTTTGAGTGTCCCCCAAAAATGGGGGATTTTGGGGGCAACTCAAAATTTTCAAATGCAAACCCCTTTCGAGTGACCCCTCATTTTAAAGAGCTTTAAAAAAATTGGCGATTGGTGGAGGTTGGAGGTCTCTAACGTGTTTCTGTCAAAATTGGCAGCTTGTCAAAGTTTTTTGGAGTCGTATTCAAACTTTGACGAGTACAGTAGCTAACAGAACAGTACTAACCTCGCAGTTACCTTTCTGTAACTGCGAGAAGTTAGTAGAGACTCCAGCAAATGTATTTTGTTCATTGGGAGATTTCCCAGAGGCTGGAGTTTCAGAGGTTGAATCTTGAGGCTCTTTAACTTGCAATTCTAAATGTAAGAGTGTGTGGTGTTTCTTGTGGCACTTATTACATGAATTCTTTGACTTACAGGTACTAATTAAGTGACTTCCGAGACAAGAAAAACACCTATGATGTGATTTAACGATCTCAAGTCGTTCTTGAGGAGTTTTAGCTTTAAAACTAGGACACACATAAACCTTATGTCCCGGTTTGGAACATACAAAGCAAAGAAGTTCGGTGGTGTTATTAGTTGAAACTAGAGCTACAGGCCGAGAGTGAGATTTTTCATTTGAGGCTTTAGAAGTCCATTGGGACGAGCTTGGGTGAGATTTATTCCATTTATTACTAGAGGAGTGCATGGAGGCATCCTCAGCGTGTACACATTGATCAGATAAAAATCTCAAAATTTCTTTTACTGTAGGAAGGGCCTGTGAGTCCTTTCTTGAGGATTCAAATTGAGTTAAAAGTTTAGAGTCTAGCTTTCTTAACAATATTCCATTCTTACCAAAATATGGTTGAATGCATTTTTTTCAGTGGCGTTATTGCAAATAACTTTACTAAATTAAGTAAATAAATGCAGTTAATACATTTGAAACAACAATTCTAGTAATTAATCAAATTTCAATATTTAAATTTCATTTTTAGGATTGTTGTCATCGAGACGTTCACTTTGCCAATCCTGTTACATTTCGATCTTAACATGCTTGTCGCATTTTTTCAAGTATCGGGGGAATACGAGTTAACTGCCTCCATGACCAATGTCTGTACGTCTTTGAACTTGGATGTTGTATTTTGTGACGCTTCAAGTGCCCCCATACCATTTCAATAGGGTTGTAGTTGCAGTGGTATGGTGGGAGTCTAATATCTTTAAACCCCAGATTAGACGCTCTTTATCAACGACGTAGGTTACAAGTTGAGGTTTGTGCACCATTTCGTCTAATAGGGATTGCTCATGGTGCGGGAATTGAACCCGCGCCGCGGCGTATGTCCTAAACATTGGCTCGTCAGTCAATGATTTAGACCACACGGCCGCGCAGTACCGTCAGACCAGTGCTCGTTTGAGTCTTAAAGGCTACGGCTCTGGCGGCGATTCACTGAACCACTTGAGCAACCGGCCTGGTGGCAAACCAATGAACTACTAGGCCAAGCCGTCGGTAACAGCACTCGCGCGACCAGCGACGAGACCATTTCGTCAAAGTAGGCGAATGGGTTAAGAGCACAGAAGCTAAAAGCGGATTATTTTCAACAATATCACAATCCAAAGCCTTTAGAGCTTGAGCATTTTCATTAAAAGAGTTGAATGAATGATTTCTCAAATTTTTTACAGGTTGAAAACTAACATCCGGGAGGTCAATGATTTTGTTCATATGTAGGGAAGAAAGAATGCGTACAGAATGGTAGCGTTCTCTTAAAGTATTGTACGCTATGGTATAATTAGCTTCTGAGATCGGCAAAGATTTAATTAAATTGAGTGCCTCACCTGAAAGAGTTCCGAGCAAGTATTGAAATTTAGCTACAGGGGACAGTGACGTGTTTGAGTGAATTGTGGCATCAAATAAATTTATGAAAGATATCCAGTTTTGAGGATCACCACAAAAATGTTTCAATTCAATTTTAGGTAGGCGTACTGCAGCAAGTGAGGAGATTCCTTCTTGGGATTCTAACTCTACTATCTCATCCTTGCATAAACTACCAAAATCTGACCCAAAATACCAAAACCATTATAAATCTCCGTACTGAGCAAAAATTACTGAAAAGTTTAGATTAGTCCGAGTTTAAATTTCAAAGTATAAAGTTATATGATTTATATGGAATAACTATGAAAAAAATTGCTCTCTAAACAAGATCAAATTGGCATTGTTAAAGTTATAGATTAGCTTATAAAATACATGTGTTTATGAAGTAAATTGTATCTATTTATAGCCTAAGAGTTTGCAAAACCTCCTATCGGCGTTTATTTTGTTATCATACCTTTTTGGTTACCAACCAGAACCAGAAACAAAGGTAAAACCAATCTTCACTTGCGCCCCCAAACCCTTACGCTACGCTCCTGGGCACGTGCCCATTTTGCCCAATAATGGAAACGGACCTGAAGAACAACATTAGTAGATGCCCAGATGCCATACGAAACCCTACTCCTGCTCCTGCTGGGAAATCCAATGTAATTAAATTATTTTGGTCAAATATTGAAACCCCATAACGAAATTACGATTTGAGCTGTTATGCATTTCAAAAATACTAAAATGTTTTCGGAATTAATTTTTATGTCTACAGTTCTTATTTAAATTTTATGTAATAATTTGCGCGAAACACCATCAGAGGCCCCAGACGGGGACCCCCTTGGCCAGAGAAGGCCAGCCGCCCCTGTTAAATTAGTAGCAAATTGTTTTAGTATTTATATGCAAAAATTGTAATACAATAATTTAGTAATTGTTGAAACATATAGGCTATTGTGAATATTCCGATTATTTCATTAGACATGAGTAATTCGTGTCTCTGAATTATTTTCCTTATCAATTCACTGTATCTGGATGAACCAACCCAGGGTTAAGTTTAATACATACGTCTTAGAACACATTGTGAATAAATTATAACTTGGAAAATGAAAATAATCTTTATCGCTTTCGAAAGTATTATTTTTATTTGCTTATTGATAAATCCGCCTATATCCGCCCACTGTCTGCCGACACACCGGACACCTTAGCGGCATCGGCCGGCCGTTATGGACATGGACAATTAGTTGTCCTATGCATTGTTACACAAAAGCCGCAAAGGCAAAAGTGGCCACAGGGCTCTATGGCGTAAGTGCATTTGTGGAGGCCGCACGTAACACATACGACCTCCTGTTCGCCTGCCTCGGTGTCATAGTCATCTATTTCGATGGCCATCAGCTGCTCCCGCTGATCTTGACTTAGACGCTCAGCTTCCTGCAACATGCATAACTATAATAATAATCCTTTTATTGCAGTATAGACAATATTACAATTGTGTTGCTAAAGTCAAAAATACAATACTCTTGGAAATTAAAAGCTCTAGGCTTAACACCAGTGATGAAATTTTATTCGCGGAAATGCCTAGAATTTAGATTTCCCAGCGGTTCATCGTGAATTCTTCAACAGAGTAAAGAACTTTAGGCACCAAGAGCCTTTTCAATCGAGATTTAAATTGATTTTGATTTGGAGATTGTTTTATGCCCTCAGGGAGCTTATTGAGGAATTTGACCCCGATCTGTGACGGCAAGTGTTCGAAAGCCACAGTTCTATGCTGCCGGGGTCGATAATTGTCCCTGCCTCCTCGTTCCATACTGATGAATTTGATTGCCTTGAACGAGGGGGCATCCATATTTACAGTAGGTTGTTACCTCCATAATATATAGACTGGACACTGTGAGCAATCCAAGCTCCCTGAAGGCATTCTTAGAAGATTCTCTGGCCTGCAATTTGTAAATTATTCGAACTGCCTTTTTTGCAGTCTAAACACTCTTTGCTGTCTAGATTTGGCACAACTACCCCATAGTCTTATTCCATAGGAAATGTGAGGGTAGATTAGGCCAAAATAGGCCATTAAAAGCATGTCTTTTGAACAAAATTTTGTTTGCATGTGTTTTGAGGTCGGGCTGTAATGAGACCACTTCAAATTGTTTTATTAGGAATAGTATTAACCAATAAATGGGACAATGTAAGTCCTTTCGAGTTACCAATAACATCATTTTAAATAAAGATACTTGTTTTACACATTATTGTAAAGCTTAGTAAGAAAATAAAAACGTACCTTTAAGCTTAGAGCTGCCACGGATAACCCGGAGTCTCGGATAATCGAAAGTGTACTGTAATCGAGGACAGTTGAAAACCAAACTCAACATCACAGAGCTCTATCATAAATTATATCATTGTCATGTGTTTGGAAACATAATTTTATTCATACGGACTACACCTATATCTACATGTGAGATTTTTCGAGACTTCATGTCTAAGTAGACTGGAGCTAAGCTAAGGCTGCATGAAGAACTAGTCATCACTATGGAAAAAGTGCTGATTGCTTTCTCCTTTCTGTTACTAGGGGGAAATACAATATGATAAATGAATAGTAAATCATCTGATAGTGTTTATCATGTGCATTGGTTTACTGTAGAATTAAAAAGTTTGATTGTGATACACACTAGATACACACCCACCACTTCGTACCCATTACCATTCTACAAGGTACAGCTGGATCTGTATATTAATCTCTTTTTATTTCTTGCAAAAATGTATGAGCTAATGTCTAAATAAGTAACGCTACATTTGTATAAAAACAAAATTAAAATTTTTAACCTAGTTTATGGCGACAGTTTAATGTCGCTAAAATAGGTCAATACCTAGTGAGGGAAACAAAGTACATGAAATGAAATAATGAATTTATTTCCTTCCAAACAAAACAATACAAAGGAAACGTAATATTATCTCGGAAATTAACTGGCCACGATAACCAGTTCATGTGGCCAGTGTGTACAAAAACTTATATTTACTAAACAAGGTCGAGTCCAGTCTTGTAAAACTTGCTGTTCACTGCTCCCCGTGGCGATTACAAATTGTAAGACTACAGAAGTCTGCCTAGTTCAAAATATGCCAAATCTTATAAGATAACTACATTTATACATTCTGTATTAAAAATAAAAATAAAACATATTTTTATGATTTTAATTAACGTAATACGGTCCTCAAAGATGAAGTTTCACTTATCTCAAACAACCAGTGTTTTATTCTTTTACAAAATACATTCAAAGAGTTGCATCTTTTCAAATTCATAGGTATTTTGTTGAACATAAACGGCCCTAAAAATAAATACCCCCGTTGCAGCAGACCTGCATACTCAGCGAATTTCAAATGCAAAACAACATATTTCAATCCTACATAGCGAGATTTGACATGTTTTTGTAAGCTCCATAAGAATAACATGGGGAATGAGTTTGCAGGTGTGCTGCTACTGGTATATTAAAACTGGGTGGTTTTAATTCAATATTTAGTAGATCTGAACTAGAAGAAGCTATTTACCAAGTTTTATTGAGATATGTTGAGAAATAAGCGAGATATAGAATTTTAGTTATTTCCCATAAGGTTAACAGTACCTGGTGGACCGAGCCTTGCTCGGTGTTATTTCATGTTTACCAGTTCATCCAGTTACTATTAAATATTTCAATGTCATAAAATTGATAAATAGAAACATTTTTTATTGCTCCATGGTCTCTTCATCCCACTTGCCGTATTTTCCCTTAATGGCTGTAGATTCCAAACAGCTGTTATGATTACTTCATTTGTTTACACTTTCCTTGTTTATTTTCGTTGCTATCACGGCAACCCATAAGGCCAATGTTAAAATTTTACAACTTTAAAATTCGATTTATTACGTTATTAGATTTTCTCTGGCCAAGTAAACTGCGTAAAAGACATTTTTGAGTCATAAATTACTTATTTCCAGACTTTAAAGGAAATCCTCGGGAGCCGTTTTTGAGATAAATGTGCAAGCAAGCATACAAGCAAGCACGCACGGCCGGACGATAACATTGCTCATATAAGAGTATAGGATTGGGACAACGTACTGTGTTTACCACTTTCAATATCTCGGTAACCAATGGACATAGAGCAGTGTTTCAGAATACTAATTTTTTTGTTTTTTTGAGCTGAATTCAATGGTGCCCACAAAAATTGGATAAATTTTATTTTTCTATATAAAAAACTCTAAAAACCCATTTTTTGGGGGGGTTTATCTCCCATTACCCCCCCTTCCGGTGGTCCGATCGGGCTGGTTCACGAACTCGTCCAATTGATTACCACTTTACATGTCCGTACCAAATTTCATGAAGATCGGACCATTTTTGCGGCAGCTATCGTGCTAACAGACACATATATATATATATATATATATATATATATATATATATTGATAAGATTAGTTTTCATAACAAGTACCCTTTTTTTATTTAAAAAATTATTTTATTTATAAGATGACATGTTTCGAAACTAAGTTCATTTTCAAATCTTATTCATAACCTCTTTTAAAATTATATAAAACATCTGTAAAATGTAAACAAATAAATTATTGGTAATATGTTATCTTAATTTTAAATATCTGTTCATTTTTTATTCTGATTGTTATATGTAATAAAATTTTTCTTATCTTCTCTTAGTTTTTCTATTTTGTCATATATTGGGTGGTTTTGTTTGGGGATCATTGTATTTAATATGTTTAATGGGTCTTTTCTATTGTGTATATAAATATTCATCTCTTCTTTTACATTTAGTTTCATGTGATCCTTTTCGTATTCTAATATTTTAAGGTTTTCTTTTATATTTTTATAACTGTGATCAGAGTTCATTATGTGTTCTGCAAAGTTGGACTTCATTGTGGTCTTGTTTTTAGATTTTAACGCTTGAATATGTTCTTTAAATCTGGTATTGAAGCATCTTGATGTCTGTCCTATATAGTAGTTGTTACAGTCACTACATATTATTTTATATATGCCTGGTTTGTTATATTTGTCATTTTGCAGAGTGTTTTGTTGAATTGATATTTCTTTATTGATTAGATGGAAAATGTTGTTTTTTGTCCTGTAACTTATTTTAATATTTGAGTTTTTGAATGTATTTCGTACTGCTTTATTCATAGATCTGTTGTAAGGAATACACATGAACATATAATCTCCTTTATCTTCAATGTTTCTTGATGATTGTTTATTCATTTGGTTTTTCAATTTTCTTTTTATCATATTATCAATCATTTTAGTTCTGTAGCCATTTTTCTCAGCTAAGTATTTAATAGTATTCTTTTCTTTGGTGAAATTTTCTTTACTTAGTGGAATGTTAATCAGTCTATGAATAAGGGAATGAAACGTTGCAGTTTTGTGATTCCATGGATGGTTTGAATGGTATGGAATAATTACATCTGTTGTGGTTGGTTTTCTATAAATATCGAAGGAGTGTTTTTTATTTTTCTTCGAGATTGTGGTGTCTAGAAAATTTATTTTCTCTTTCTGAATTTCCCCTGTAAATTGGATCTTTGGACTAAGACTAGAGCAATAACAATGAACTCTAACGAGTTAGTACAACGCAACACGCGCTTGGGTGAGGCCGAGACAAGGATCTCTGATTTCAGGAAAGGCCGAAAAGATCAAGACAACAAGAAGAAACAGCGTACACACAAACAACGGAATCGTGACTCTACTAGGACCGATGACTTCCGGGAACGAAAGGGACAAGAATTTCTCGAATCTATGAATTTACAATTTCGACAAAATCTTCTAAATGGATTCGACAATATTGAAGAGGCTGTGTCAACAAAACATTACATAACAACAGCAAGACAAGCACCTCTTCCAATAACGACCCGGACTGTTGGCTTTTCTTCTTTGGATGTCTACAGAAAGGTCTTGGCTTTGGTTCCTGAACCTCTAGCTGGCTTGGAAGCCAACCGCCGACTCCCTCCGATGGATGTGAATGTGCTCTACAGAGTACAGCTAGCTATGTTGGAATTCAAAGTCGCTAACAACAGGTCAAAAGCAAGTTTTGACCGCGACGCAAATTGGTACGACTACCGTCAGTTCAACGACTACAAAGTGGCCATATCGCAAATGAATGTATGCACCCAGAGAATTGGTGTGTTATTAAAGTCTATTGGAAACTTTGACTATGGTCGCTATGTTCCTACCTTCCCTCGGGAAGTGTTTGATGATCATGGTCGTCTAATACCAACTCCAGAGCTGCTCTACCTGACCAACTTGAGAAGAGTGGTTGAATATCTCCATAGTGAGCAGACTTCACAAGATGTTCGGCAAAACTTCCGCCAGCGCAACCCCATTCCAAGCGTAAGATGGGGTGACGGGGATATCCTGCTCAATCCTGATGAGGTTATTCCAAGGGATTACTCCCCAGAACGACTCCTCGCTGATACGTATGTAGTGAAGCAGTGGATTGAAGCCGCTACAAGTATCAAAGGCGTCAAAGGCGTATGTTGGAGAAATGGTTCTCCAACATCGATCTCAATGAGGACAGCCACGGTTACGAGAGTCAGTTCGTTGCGAACTTACCATCCGCTTTATATTGTGCTGAACAAGTGGAAGGCAACGTGGACTATTTCTGGTCTCCACGAAAGATCCCAACCACGATGGAATTCTTTGGGATTTACATCATGGCAGGCGAGATGCCGTCATTCAACCGATACGCCTATCCATTTTTTTTTGAAGATAAAGGAGATTATATGTTCATGTGTATTCCTTACAACAGATCTATGAATAAAGCAGTACGAAATACATTCAAAAACTCAAATATTAAAATAAGTTACAGGACAAAAAACAACATTTTCCATCTAATCAATAAAGAAATATCAATTCAACAAAACACTCTGCAAAATGACAAATATAACAAACCAGGCATATATAAAATAATATGTAGTGACTGTAACAACTACTATATAGGACAGACATCAAGATGCTTCAATACCAGATTTAAAGAACATATTCAAGCGTTAAAATCTAAAAACAAGACCACAATGAAGTCCAACTTTGCAGAACACATAATGAACTCTGATCACAGTTATAAAAATATAAAAGAAAACCTTAAAATATTAGAATACGAAAAGGATCACATGAAACTAAATGTAAAAGAAGAGATGAATATTTATATACACAATAAAAAAGACCCATTAAACATATTAAATACAATGATCCCAAAACAAAACCACCCAATATATGACAAAATAGAAAAACTAAGAGAAGATAAGAAAAATTTTATTACATATAACAATCAGAATAAAAAATGAACAGATATTTAAAATTAAGATAACATATTACCAATAATTTATTTGTTTACATTTTACAGATGTTTTATATAATTTTAAAAGAGGTTATGAATAAGATTTGAAAATGAACTTAGTTTCGAAACATGTCATCTTATAAATAAAATAATTTTTTAAATAAAAAAAGGGTACTTGTTATGAAAACTAATCTTATCACTATATTAGTAGCCCTAATCATCCACAATTACTCTAATGAAATGGCTAACAACCAAAAAATAATTCACACCATAAAATACCTCAAACTCAAAACAGAAAAAATCAAAGAAGACATCAAGTTTAATAAAATTTGTTTATCTGAAAATATAATTCCAAATTACGTCCAATTACATACTAAAACAAATACGCAAGCTGCAAGAAAAACACTAGAAACTGCAAGAAAGATATGGATTAAAGAAGAAATTAACTACCTATATTCAAAACTTAAAGAAGTTAACAACTTATTTGAAAAATCATATGAAGAAGCCAAATCTATCTTTCTTGATGAAAGTATTGAAGAAATAAACCTCTATATAGAAAAATGGATCCAGCCAATTATGGATAATAAAATAGAAACACAAAGAAAAAAGATTAATAAACTTATTGAATCACAGAAAAGTAGGTACGTAAAACGCTACTATACTTATGAAAACCAACTTAGCAACGCAGTTCAAAATCTTACCAACATTAATTTCACTAAAGAGGAAAATGATCTACTAAGTAGATCATTAAAATGTAACCTTTCATTAGATCATAAGAAAAAGACTATAGAAAATGATTTAATTGATATGGAAATAGCCATAAGAAAAAATAAAACCAACATCCAAGAACCAATGAGATTTAATTTCATGCATGAATTGAATAAAACTAACTATAGTTTTACCAACAAAAACACACTGAAAGAAACTCAAAAAGACTTATCCGTACTATAAAAAAGACTTCTCGTACTATAAAAAAGGGTTTTATTTCCGTTATTCCCACATTTAATGAAAAATAATCGTAAAACTTTAAATATAAAAAGAATCTGAATAGGTAAAATTTTCATTTGAGAATAGAGAGGAAATGAACTGTCTCTTATTTGTTTTCTTAAAATTATTCGTAAATAGTAATTCTGAGTTACTCTTAATCGATTTATTAATGTTTTAAAAGTTCCGCCCCAGCATTTTAAACCATATTGTAGTCTGGAATGTGTAAGAGCGTAGTATAGGGTTTTCAATAAGGAAACTTCACAGATATTTCTTAAAAAAAAATTTCTAATTGAACGTTTCATATTGATATGCAGTTGGTGAATATGCTTTTCCCAGGTCATTTTACTGTCAAACGTCACACCTAAGTACTTAAAAAACTTTATTTTTTCCAATTTTTCACAAGTACAAATTAATCTATGACAGTCTTTAGCGTGATAAACAATAGGTGAGGTAAACTCGAAATCACGGAAATCAAAGTTGATGTACTTCGTTTTGCTAACGTTTACTTGCATTTTGTATGTGGAGCACCAATCTTGTAAAATATTCAGATCATGCATCATCATTATTCTTATATGTTCTTTGTCTTTGTGGGAATAAAGGAAACCAATATCATCGGCAAAAGCTTGGATTTGTCCGTTAAAATTTTTATAGAGTAAATTATTAATAAAAATTAGGAAAAGGACACCGGAGGTCACAGATCCCTGAGGAATCCCCACGGTGACGGGTAGAGGCGCACTGAGGCAGCCTCCGACCCGCACGCGCTGCTCTCTGCCAGAAAGATAGCTGCGGAACCACTGGAGCGCCACACCTCTGATCCCTGCCGCCTCCAGCTTATATAGCAAAATGTCGTGATTGACAAAGTCAAAGGCCTTTTTAAAGTCAACAAAGAGACCAGTAGTTTTATTACTGTCATTAAGGCTGTTGTAAATTAAATTTGTGAAATTCAAAAGTGCATCCTCCGTAGATTTACCTCGTTGGAAGCCAAACTGGTTTTTTGAGAAAAACAATCTATTATTTAAATATTTAGTTAAGCGATTGACCATAATTTTTTCTAAAACCTTTGAAAAAAATAGAAATTAAACTGATTTGCCTGATATCAGATGTATTTATTGAATTCGTTTTCTTCAAAGACATGGCATGCCTCATCACTAAAAACCAATTGAACACGTGCTTGTAAAATATGTTCGCCATCTCAGAGAAACTCTTGGCAAGATTTACTGTCGCCATTAGGTGTTGGAAGGAAGGTATAACAATAAATGGTAATGCTAATATGTAACTCCTTATTAATGAGCTACAGCCCTTAAAAATTAAACACATAATATGGAATTAGGTAAGAAGTTAATCAAACAAACATTATTCACAATAATTGCTTCCCAAACTTGGAAAAAAATCATTTGTTGGGGTTTATGTGAATCTCAACCGGCTTCCAAAGAGTTCTCCATGGCGTCCTCCACCATCCTGCAAAAATATGACATTGAATAATAAAAAAAATTTGTTACAGTTTTAATTTTTTTTTCTCAGGCATAATACGAATTAAAATAAATTAAATTACCCAGGCGGTAGCTTAGACATAAAGCGCTCGCCAGGTATGTCAAACGTCGCTAGTTTGATGCCAGCCTCCCACAGTAATCGTGCTCAAAGTAATTGTTTAATTTTTTTGTTTATAAAGTATAATATATTTTTAAGTCTTCATAAATTAATGAATTACTAACTGCAATTAAAGTTATTTTTAAATAAATAAAAATTTATTTCTTAGATTAATAAAACGGTAAAAATTCAAGTAAGCATATTGTTCACTTTTTGAGTTTTTCAAGAGATCCTGTTTCCAATAGGCGTTGGTGGACTCTGGTAAAAACTTGTGGACTTGGAATTACACGACCAGGATACCGAACTTCGTATTCCCTCTGGGCCGCTCGAGCATTTCCGTTACAGAATCCGTAAATAAAGTGCATTTCAACATACTCCCGATTAGAAAAAGACATTTTAATAGCTTGATTCGCCGGCTCTGACTGACCAGAACGTAAGTCAGGACAAGTAGAAAACCCCCTCATCCATCCCCGCGATTTGATTGGTCGGGGATGGTGCCCGGGGGGGATGACGTTATGGTTTCGAGTCTTTTGATTGGTTGATAGGAGATTACGTCATGGAGTAGACCACGCCCCTTTCAAGATGGCGACCCCTATGTCAACCACGTGTTTTTGGCGCTAATTTTTAATTTTTGGTAGTGTTATTAATACTTAAAACTACACAGAACCATTTTTTATTAATTGGATCCAAACTGTTTTTATCACTAACAGTTTTGTTATCACTTCTTAAATTGTAAACTAGTATTATTATTATAATAATTATATATATATATATATATATATATATAGGATTTATTGAGAGGGAGTAGGAATTAAAAACAGTTTGATGGATATGAATACAATCTTTATTTTAAGTTAAACAAAAAATTGTACATTTATACTTCTCCCCGTCATCCCCGTACATTTCATTTTAAAACCTCCCTGGTTGAAGCAGTTTATTTGGGCATCTGTTATATTTTCCACGAATCGTTGTGGCAGAAAGGTGATGCCGGTCTCGCCTCCCGGCATGATAATTTCGACTTTTATCGCCGGCCCGAATTTTGCTGTTGTCCGTTGCATGGAGACGATGGGGTATCCCTCCTCTGCAGTTAGCTCTCTGCAACTATACATGGGCGGCCCCTCGTACTTTTCTAGTGCAGTCAAGTTCTTCATTAGTTCTTGATCCATGTCCTAGAACATAAGGTTTGTGTAAAATAACATATAGAAAAATATTAATCTGACGGGGGTTAAAACAAATCTAAAAAGTACTCAGTTATTGTAAAGATGATTGGTTGTATAGAAAATAATATTATTGGTGAAAAATTTTTCAAAGTGGTTTGCTCTTTTAAATTTTAATAATAGACTGTATTAGTAAGAAAGGAAATTAACCCGGGATTAAAAAAGTTAACAATTAAAATTAAGGAAGACGAAAACGAAAATCTGCAAATAAGATAGACGGTGAAAGAATATGATTAAATTTTGGCTGTTCAAATAATTATATAAAAATTTGATTTATTGCATACAAATAATTTATAAAACATAGAAAGTATAAGTAACTGGATCAAGCTAAAACCAAAATTAATTATAAAACTTTAAAAGAAAGTCCATATTTATATATAATTATTATGAAATATAATAAAAGCGTAGTATGCTTACTTGTAAATTGAATTGATGAATGCCTCTGAGTAGAAGTCGGTAGAAGTAGCAGCAGCAGGATCAGCAGCAACGAGAAAATAGGTGTGTAACCGTTGCCTTAAGCCACGATAATGATTAGTATGATGGCACGCTCTTAAATAGGGGGAGATTATCGGGAGGATGACGCGGTTTGTGGTTGACTAATCAGGTGAAAGCACAGGTCATGTTATCTCATGATTCACATTCATTTCCGCGGGCGTTTACCGCGAAATTTCCTGCCAGTTTTCTTTTTTCATTTAGAGGGAAAACTTCTTGGACTGCTCCATTGCTGTGTGCTGGTATTGTAAGTACAAATTTTTGATTTAGCTATGGATCCCGTTTATATAATTAGAAGTCATGAAACTTATGTTAGGAAATTTAGAATGTCTGGTAAAAAAAACCACATTTAAATTTAATACACCACCTACTGGTTTTAATGAGCTAGATTGGATTAAAAGAGGCTTCTCCCAGCTGGTCGAAGAAATGAAGCGAGGTTGTACAGGAGCTAATGATTATTTGGGATTTACCCTTAGAAGTCTCAATCTAAAAAATAAGGACCCCGGATTTGTTGCTTTTAGACCTGCAGATCAAGTGAATGAAGAAGTTTTGTGGCTCATATTTGGAGGTATTATACAAAGTAATGAAGCATCCGTGACTTCTAGTGACACGTTTGTGGTAGAATGTACTAAGGTATCTCTTCCGGTAGGTTCTGGAGGTCATAGGAGAGGAGGGTACTATAATAACTTCTCAGAAGAGTGCCATAGCCGAAGTGGTATAGTGACGATTAAAAATGTAGACAACCTATGCTTGGCTCGAGCTTTAGTTGTTGGCAAGGCCTATGCCAAGAAAGATCCCCTTTACAAGGCTATTATGCAGGATAAGGGTAAGAGGCAGACAATAAAAGCAGAAAAACTTTTAGCTAAAGCTCGAGTCCAGATATCTTCAGAAGGAGCCGGAATAAAAGAGCTAGAAAAATTACAGGCACACCTCAGAAAATATAAAATCACCGTTTATAATTACAACTCAAAAGGTAGAGAAACCTATTTCAGCGGGGACAATGCGGATGCTAAAATGAAAATAAATCTTTTATTTAATGAAGGACATTTTAATGTGATAACGAGCCTTACATCGGCATTTGCTTGTAAGCACTATTGTGAAGCTTGTCATATCGGTTTTGATAAACAGCATGAACACAGGTGTTCATCAATGTGCCCAGCTTGTATGGTAACCTCTCCACCGTACAACCTTGAACATGATGGTGTTATGTGCCCTGATTGCAACCGTCATTTTAAAAATCAAACCTGTTTTATTGCTCACCAAAACGGTATTTGTGCATCTGTGAAGAAATGTAGAGATTGTAATCGCATGGTAAGACCCAAGGATAGAAAGAATGCTCATGTATGTGGGGAACAGTTTTGTAGGGTATGCTTAAAATATATGGATCCAAATCACAGGTGTTTTATGAGAGTTGATACAGGCAAACCGAAATCTAAAAAGTTTTTGTTTATTTTCTCTGATCTTGAAACGCGTCAGGATGAAAACTTGCAAGATGATCCAAACAAAAAGCTTCATATCGTTAATCTTTGTGTTAGTCAACAGTATTGCTGGCAATGTTTATCCCGTAATGATTGTGATGATGATGATAATAATGATGATGAAACGATCCCTTGTGAAAATTGTTTGATACGTCAACGTGTATTTAGAGTTAATCCTGTTGCTAAGTTTATGGACTATGTAATGGAGGTGAGAAAGAAATTTGAAACTGTCTGTGTTATTGCTCATAATGGTCAGGGCTTTGATTTCCAATTTTTGCTAAAGTACATATATAGTGATACAAAATTTAGCCCTAAACTTATTTCAAGAGGAACGAAAATAATACTTATGGAGTGTGATAACGTTAGGTTTGTTGATTCAATAAACTATTTCCCAATGGCATTGGCTGATCTTCCGAAATCATTTGATCTTGGACCGGAAAAGAAGAAGGGGTACTTCCGCATTTGTTCAATACTGAGCCGTGACAGCCCAGCGCGTATCTCACGCTCATTGTTATATACAGTGTGTAAATTAAGTATGGAAACAAATCTGTATTTTTTCATCCGAAGGAGATAGAGATATTTTGTTTGTGGCGTTGGTTGTTAGTCCAGGTTCCGGATTTTTTGACATCGAAAATTTTTTTTCATCCCCCTCATAGGGTGGGGTGTAAGGGGTAACTTAATTTTTTCAAATAGCAACCCCTATTGAGTGACCCCTCATCTTAAAGGGTTTGTCAAAATAAATAAAATAGCGCAAACCCGAGGTCAATACCTCAACCCAAACCCAAATGGCAGCCATTTTAAATTTTGAGATGAACACACGAGATTAACTATGGATACCTAAATTTACCTTCTAAACGGGTTACAATGGGCAAGTTAAACTCTGGATACCATTATTAGATGGAAAAGTGGACATTTTTGTCTTATTCCTGATTTTGCCTCATCCCCCAAAATTGGGTGTTTTGGGGGCAACCCCCTAAATGTTAATGCAAACCCCTGCTGAGTGACCCCTCATTTTGAAGGGTTTGTAAAAACATAAGCAATAGTGCAAACCTTATGGTAATATGTCACCCCTAGCCAATGTGGCAGTTATTCAAAAATGTGATTGGGTAAAAAGCACCTACTTCTTTTATTTAAAATTATGGATGTCTTTTTAGGATCGACGGATATTAATTTAAATCATGGTTTTAAGTTTGTTAAGGACTATAAAATGAGGGATGACTCAATATGGCCGCTATAGCAGGCATTAAATATTTTGAAAGGTGAAATGGGTGTTTTTTCACCCAATCAAATCTTTGAATGACTGTCATTTTGGCTAGGTGTGATATATCGACTTTAAGTTTGCACCACTGATTATGTCTTAAGAAACCCTTCAAAATGAGGGGTCACTCAGTAGGGGTTTGCATTTGAAATTTTGGGGCTACCCCCAAAACACCCTATTTTGAGGGCTGGGGAAAATCAGGAATAAGGCGAAAACATCCACTTTTCCATCTAACAATGGTATCCAGAGTTTAACTTGCCCAATGTAACCCGCTTAAAAGGTAAATTTAGGTCTCCATAGTTAATCTCGTGTGTTCATCTCAGAATTTAAAGTGACTGCCATTTGGGTTAGGGTTGAGGTATTGACCTCGGGTTGGCGCCATTTGATTTATTTTGAGAAACCCTTTAAAATGAGGGGTCACTCAATAGGGGTTGCTATTTGAAAAAATTAAGTTACCCCTTACCCCCCACCCAGTGAGGGGGATGAAAAAAAAATTTCGATGTCAAAAAATCCGGAACCTGGACTAACAACCAACGCCACAAACAAAATATCTCTATCCCCTTCGGATGAAAAAATACAGATTTGTTTCCATACTTAATTTACACACTGTATATATGTTATGTGTTATGTCAAGTTTTGTTCTTGTGTGTCCTACACTGTGGCAACCCTGTTTTTAGTCAAGAAGCCTTCACATCCGCCTGTCATCGGCATAGGTGCCGAGTTCGTCGTTCATACCAGGCGGAGAGAATAACATGAGTTTTAACTTTTCATTTTCATACTTTCATCTGATTCCATCGTTTCTCTCCGCCACTATGGAGTCTTAAATCTTTGCCGACAGCACTATGGGTAAGTTGTTTTCTTTCATTTGAGTGAAATTTTGCCTTTTAACGAAACTTTGAATTTTCACTTCAAAATCACATGTCATCAGTTTTCCGTTTTGCTCCATCCAGGCTATTTCCAAATAAAACTAAATGTTTCTGTGCTCTATTAGTTCTTTTCACAACACTGTTTAGTTAGGCCCTCAAAAGCTCTTGAGTTTGAGCCAGAAACCTTTCAAGCCTGGTCCCCTTTGTCTAGGTTAGTTTGTCACAGTTAGGACTAATTGTTTTTCAAGCTGTTGTGTAAATGTTTCTTGTTTCCTTTTTGTGTATCAAGGTCTACCTCAACTTTGGATAACATATTTTGTAGGCTAGGTTGTGTTTTGTACTAGAAAAATCAGTTTTCATGAGTGCCTTTTGGGTAGCCTAGATTTGGCAAAGTGAGTTTTCCCATGTGTTTTGTCACTGTTGAACACCTAGTAAAGATCTAATTACTTTCACTGTAGCCTACACTGTAGCATTGCTTCACATTTTAATAAACTTTCTGTACTAAACATGTTCTACCCATTTGTGAGTTTTAAGCGAGAGATAGGGACAATTAAATATTCTGGTTTCATTGTTAGGTTAGGTTTTATTTTTTTGCTTTGTAATTAATTTATTTATGAAAAGATTAGCCATATCACAGGACTAAATACCTAGGGAATATTGTTAAAGGGTCCCCGGTGTCCATCCACCACCACGCCGCCTACTGATCCAGCCGATGCCCTGATGCCCAGCATCTCCGCACCCCCCTCTTCACCCTGCGATGCCATCTGCCCACTGCACGTCAGCTATCTCACCCGAACCGCCTGATGAAGTCGCTGCAGCGCAACACGCAATCTTCTCGGGTGAGATCAAACCATTTTTCCTTGGGGGCGACATCAACTCGACTGCAGGAAGTGGGGAAGGGAAGAGGGGAAGGGGCAAATTACAAAATTATGAAAGGGGCAAATGAAAGAAAAAAACTGTGATTTTTGGCTGTGATATTTATTTATACAATTTGTTATTTATTTATTTATCTGTTAGGTGTCCCGTCTGTTATTTATTTGTTAATTATTTATTGTTATTGTTCTTGTTAAGTTTTGAGAGTTTATGTTATTATATATCTATTTTTTTTAACTCTCAAGACAAAAACATAAGCAAAATTTTGAGCGATAACAAATTAATACTCTGAATATGGATTTTTTTTTAAATGTTGCTTTGTCATTTTTTTTTTCCTCTGGGCCCAGTTGAAGTTCAAGGTAGATTAATGAGCGGCTACAGTGAAAAACTTATAAACATATATATATTTTTTTGAAAAGGTTAATTATGATGACTGATTTATAGTGATAGCGTAGTGTGTGGGAAAATAAAATTAGAGATTTGTTGCGATTCAAATGGTTTTTTTTTACCCGCTCCTGGTGCTGTGGGCCTGGTGCATGGGGTATGGGCAAGGGGTAGGGCTCAATACAATAAACAACCAAAACTATGTGGGACCTATGCCTGATAAAATGTACTACTGTCCAGACTCAATGTTTAAAAAGAGTCATGAAAAGTTTATACAATGGTACAATGAACAGGTAATGAACAACTATACTTTTGATTTTAAGAAAGAAATCCTAGAGTATTGTATCTCGGATGTAGACATATTGGCTCAGGCATGTATAAAATTTAGAGCGATGTTTCTTAAAGAATGTAATGTGGATCCTTTTTTGGAAGCAGTGACTATAGCTAGTGCTTGTAATGTAACGCGGTAAAAATGTAAAATATTTCCCTTATGTTTAATGTAAGCATAAAAAAATACAGAGAGCCACCCATTTTAGGTTTCTTTTTGTAAGCCCTGAAAAAGTAAAGTTGGGGCTAAACCCCTGTAAAATCGTAAAATGTGTAATCTTTAAGACCATTTTTTACAGATTTATAATTATTTAACATTTATATGAATTGATATTTTCCACATTAAAATAATACAACGCTTTATATATCCCTTTATAGTAGTTTAATAGTAAACTTTTGTCAGAAGGTATGTGTTGTGTTACGGTGTGAATGTGAAACAAGGGCTTAGTAGGTTGAGGCGCTCAGGTTTGAGGAGAACGTGAGCTACTCCTTTGAAATGCCCGGTGTGAATGTGGAACAAGGGCTTAGTAGATTGTCGCGTCTAGAACTTAGAAAATTCTAGGCTACACCTTCGAACGGCCCAGAGTGCATGAGAAATAAAAACAAAAATTCCAAAAAAAGAGTGAGATTAGGCCTACTGGGGAAACTCACTATAATAAAAAACGCGCCATGCTCTTACGGCCTGGTATTTAAGGATACCTACCGTGGTGTGGAAATTGAGCACTCAGAATTGATGATTTTCGATGAGTGAACGAAGTGAACGAGTCTATGTATCAGCGGAGTTGAAGATTCGTTGTCCGTCACTGTGTGAGTGTGTGTGTACGTAACGCGGTAACTAAAAGACCGCTACACTAATCAATTCCAAATTTCGCACAAACGTTAAGTATCTCACAGGGAATATGCCATTAAATTATGAAGCATATTGGTTTAGTATTTTTTGAGTAATTTAATATTTTAACTTGCAAAAAATCATCATAAGTTTAACATTGGACAACGATTTACTTTAGTAAACTACGGGATACAAATAAAGATTGTTTCAAAATAAAAGGAAAATAACAGTGGAATTTAGAAAAAAGTATTTCACGAAACACTTAAATGACATGCTACATGCCTATCAATTGTTAGTTTTTTAAGTCTACGTTAAAATGTTTATTATTGAAAAAAACAATGCCTAGAAATATAAAAATTCAGATAGATCATTTCTGTTTTGTTGACTCAGTCGAAATAGTTTATATGAATGACGCTAGATGGAACCAACAGGAACACATTGTCATGTTCCTATTACTAACAGCTGATTCCATATATTTAAGAGAAAATATTTATTGATTGTTTCTTTTAGGTACAATTAAAAAAACGTTAAAAAACAATGAGTAAAGATACTATTGCATGTATAAAAGTACATTGATGAAACAAATGTGAATTTTATCCCAGCAAACGCAATTTTTGTATAAAATTGCGATAAAAAATATATTTTTATAGCGCAATTCGTATTAATAACAAACTTTTGTGCCAAGAAGGATGCATGCGATCAGTTATATTAAGACAAATTAAATACGTATGAAATTGAATTGAGAATGTAGGATGTTGTAGTTGTAGATGTGTAGATTAATGATTTGTTTCCTACATAATTTTACTATACATAATCAAGCAAGAAATTCACAAAAATAATAATTAATTTTGCATATATAGTAGTATAATTAGTTTTATAATAATAAAGTCAGGATAGCCAGATTCAAAAATAAGAGGATTAGGTCGCGGATCCATGGACGGCTCATCATTGGCGCCGTCCTCGTGACCAGTTATTCCGCACCACACAAGCGGATCAAGAACCCGAGCAAGAGCTCTGGGAGCTTCCGTAGGCCAAGGCAAAGAATAAGCAAGCTTCTGAAACTGAAAAAGGCGGTCCAAAAGGCGAGGATCCAAAAGGATAAAAACCCGGATTTCTGCGCCACTAAAATTGTATATACGAGACTGATTACGAATGGGGTTGTTATCCTTGCTGGACGGAAAATATGCCCCTGGCAGATCCAGGTTTACTGTGGATTTATCCAATGTCAATGACTACTTTATTGTCCCCCGCCTCCTGGGTGATGAATATGTCCGTGACTACGCTCAAGGGGTTAGATGGTTCGCTTACTTCTTTCTTTAAGTACCCTAAACAGTAACCTGTAGTGATTTTAGAAACTAAACAAATGTAAATGGTATTTTTCCAATGTAAAATTGTCGCATAATTAAAAAAAATGCTGGTTTACACGGGAGAAAAAAAGCATTCAAATCATCATGGCTTTAAGGCCCCCCCATGTTCTTTTGCAAACAACCGCTTTGGCGGGAGGGCGTGGGGGGCGAAGCCCCCCCATGTCCTTTTTAAAACAACTGCTTTGGCTTGTAATTAGTTGCTGATAGTTTTGTAGAGCTAGGTTCATTTAATACTAATAGAAAAAACATTTAAACCATCATGGCTTTATAATTATAGGTAGAGGGTAGGGGGGATTTTGGGGGGCGAAGCCCCCCCATGACTCTTAGAATACAACTGCTTTGGCGTTTAACTGTTTTAAGTTGCTCATAATCTTGTAGAGCTAGATTTACACAGTAAAAAAAAGCTTTCAAACTAATAAGGCTTCTTAGTCATGGTCAGTGTAATGGCGAAGATGTGGGGGGATCAAAGGCCCCCCATGTCCTTTTGCCAACAACTGCTTTGGCGGGAGGGCGAAGCTCCTCCATGTCTTTCTACAAACCACTGCTCTCTTGTCTAATTATTCGCTGATATTATTTTAGAGGTTAGTTGATTTAATACTATTAGAGGAGATTATTTAAACCATCATGGCCAGTTTAAAGGGGGGGTGGGGGGGGGGCGAAGCCTCCCCATTTCCATTTGCAAATAACTGCTTCGACGTGTAACTGTTATTAGTCGCTCATAATCTTGTAGAGCTATAGATTTGCACAGTAGGAAAAAAGCATTCAAACTATCATGGCTTCTTAATCATGGGCAGTGTAAAGGGGAAGGTGTGGGGGGCGAAGCCCCCCCAAGTCCTTTTGCAAACAACCGCTTTGGCGGGAGGACGTAACGGGCGAAGCCCCCCCACTTTCTTTATACAAACAACTGCTTTGGCGTGTAATTAGTCGCTGATAGGTTTGTAGAGCTAGGTTTATTTAAATTCTATTATTAAAAAAGCATGTAAACCATCAGGGCCTTATAGTCATGGGCAGTCTAAAGGGGGGGTGTGGGGGGGCAAGCCCCCATGTCCTTTTTAAAACAACTGCTTTGGCGTGTAATTATTTGCTGATAGATTTGTAGAGCTAGGGTCATTTAATACTAATAAAAAAACATTTAAACCATCATGGCTTTATAAACAAGGGCAGTGCAAAGAGGGGTGTGAGGGGGCGAAACCTCCCCAAGTCCTTTTGCAAACACCTGCTTTGGCGGGAGGGCGTGGGGGGCGAAGATATTTAATACTATTAAAAAAACAATTAAACTATCATGGCTTTATAATTATGGGCAGTGTAATGAGGGGGTGTGGGGGGGCGAAGCCCCCTCATGTCCTTTTGCAAACAACCGCTTTGGCGTGTGGGCGTAGGGGGCGAAGCATGTTCTTCTTACAAACAACTGATTTGGCGTGTAATTAGTCGCTGATAGTTTTGTAGAGCTACGCTGAGAGAAATATCTTAGCGGAAAAGCAGAGTTTTTGCTCCAAGTCTAGAATCTGTACTCGCAATACGTAAATAAGGACTTGGCTCACGTACAGGAGTGTTGTGTCTGGACCCAGCTCAATGACTCAGCAGAGTTTTGGGCATTAGTACAGACGCAGGACTCGCAGTCCTTCTTTAAGATCTTTTTCTCTGCAATTACGCTCGAACTGCCGTATTTGCAAATAATCAGGGAATTTACCGTGATTTTAAGGGAAAATCATTAAAGTGACGTCATGGATGGTTTGTATACGTCACAAAACACGTCATAAGTTTATCCATGATTACTTTCTGGTTGCAGCCCACTGCATTTACGATAGGCGTATCAATGAGAACTTCAAATTATTTCCATGTGATTTGGTAAAAGCAGTTAGTCTTTATCTTGTTTTAGTTCGCACTATCATCAAATATTTTATTTCAATCGAATAAATATTTTTTAACCAAATCAGGATTGATTTTGAGTCCGTTGAGTTAGTTTTATATTTAAGATTGAAAATTTACAAATAAATGTGATACAAGTTTGAATAAAAACATTCTGTTCTATTTTTAAATAGTTGCAAGGACGCATTGATCAGTTTTAGACCTAAGATTAATTTTATCTGCCCAAAGTTTACACGAACAAATCACCAAAAAAAGTAATTGCACTGTTTAAATCCTGCTTCGATTTAATAACTCAGGTATTTTTATCGAAGTCTTAAATAAGATGAATTGTAAGAAATAGAATGCAGGTCGAGTATAACCTTGCATTGATTTTCTGCAAATAAATATATCAGGGCAAAAAATTATAAATATTAATGGTGTAAATACCTTGTACTGTCAAAGTGATCCTTTGTAGTCTCATATTAGGGGCTACGACAGTTTCAATCTCAGAGAGATCTCCCTTAGGCGATGGAAATCAAATTTCATTCAGTGGAAGTCGTCAAGAAGCATTAAAAACGATCACGACACATACCCACGTAACACAAACGGAAAGACGCACAAACAGCGAACAAACATCACTTTTTACAAAAATTCCGGTACCGGGAAACACGCACGACACGTATACGGAGGGCTAGTCTAGACTCAATTACGCAATAAATTGTCACTGTAGAGAAGTACCACTAAAAACTGCACTTATCACTTCTTCAGATCCTATTCAACAACTACATTCCTCAACAGGTAGCCGTAACGCAATGGATATAGCAGTCTTCACTTGAACATACAAGTCAAGAAACATCGGGCGTGGTTAGAACTTGGATGGGTGACCGCTAGGGGAGGGACCAGACATATTTTACTTATTTTAAGTCAAAAATACCGGTAAATGAAGAGACTCGGCAAGTCAGTGCATAGAAATCGGTTGTATTTTACGAGAGTAGGAATGTATATTCTGTGATGAAATGTGGTGAAGGCAAAATGAATCGCAGGATATTCTGAGAAAAGTCTCTGCAATTACGAGAGCCAACTCTGATCGGCAGGACTTGCAACCGATAGTAATGACGTCATAACTATGTAGACAAATCAAATCCTGATTTTCCGTGTGGCGGCCTCACTGCCGGAGCATTGAGCCGGGTCCAGATTGCAGTGGGTAACCCGCACACCCTTATTTACGTGTATTTTCCACGTATTTCAGGACTAAATTTTTCTCAGTGTAGGTTTATTTAATACAAGTAGAAAAAAACAGTTAAACCATAATGGCTTTTTAATCATGGGCAGTTAAAGGGGGGGGTGGGGGGGGCAAGCCCCCCCCCACGTCCATTTGCAAAGAACTGCAATGGCGTGTAACTGTCATTAGTTGCTCATAATCTCGTAGAGCTAGTTTTACACAGTAGAAAAAAAACATTCAAACTATCATGGATTCTTAATCACGGGCAGAGTAAGGGGGGGGGGGGGTCGTGGGGGGGCGAAGGCCCCCCCATGTCCATTTGCAAATAACTGCTTTGGCTTGTAACTGTTATTAGTCGCTCATAATCTTGTAGAGCTATAGATTTACTCAGTACGAAAAAAGCATTTAACTATCATGCCTTCTTAATCATGGGCAGTGTAAAGGGGAAGGTGTGGGGGGCGAAGCCCCTCCAATTCCTCTTGCAAACACCACTTTGGTGGGAGGGCGTGGGGGGTAAAGCTATGTTTATTTAATACTATTTAAAAAAAGGATTGAAACCTTCATGGCTTTATAATTATGGACAGTGTAAAGGAGAGTTGTGGAGGGCGAAGCCTCCCATGTCACTTTGTAAACAACTGCTGTGGCGTGTAACTCTTATTATTCGCTCATAATCTTGTAGAGCTAGATTTACACAGTAAAAAAGCATTCAAACTATCATGGATTCTTAATTTTGGGAAGTGTAAAGGCGAAGTTGTGGTGGGGCGAATCCCCCCCCACGTCCTTTTGGAACATCTGCTTTGCGGGAGGGCGTGGGGGACGAAGCCCCTCTTGTCCTTTTACATCCAACTGCTTTGCGGGAGGACGTGAGGAGCTAAGCCCCCCCACGTCCTTTTACAAACAACTGCTCTGCCGTGTAATTGGTCGCTTGTAGAGCCATCGATAGTTTTGTAGAGCTAAGTCTATTTAATACTATGAGAGAAAAAGCATGTAACCCATCATGGCAGCTCAAAAGGGGGGTGTGGGGGCGAAGCCCCCCATGTCCTTTTGCAAACAACCGCAAAATGAAGCCCCCTATTATCTTTTTACAAACAACTGCTTTGGCGTGTAATTAGTCGCTGATAGGTTTGTAGAGCTAGGTTTATTTAAATACTATTATTAAAAAAGCATGTAAACCATCATGGTTTTATAATCATGGGCCGTCTAAAGGGGGGGGGGGGGTGTGGGGGGGGCGAAGTCCCCCCATGTCCTTTTTAAAACAACTGCTTTGGCATGTAATTAGTTGCTTATAGTTTTGTAGAACTAGGTTCATTTAATACTAATAAAAAAAAACATTTAAACCATCATGGCTTTATAATCATGGTCAGTGTAATGAGGGAGTTGTGGGGGGAGCGAAGCCCCCCCGTGTCTTTTGCAAACAACCGCTTTGGCTTGAGGGCGTGGGGGGCGAAGCCCCCTCATGTTCTTCTTACAGACAACTGCTTTGGCGTGTAATTAGTCGCTGATAGTTTCGTAGGTTTATTTAGCTAGGTTTATTTAATACCATTAGTAGAAAAGCATGTTAACCATCATGGCTTTATAATCATGGCCAGTTAAAAGGGGGGCGAAGACCCCCCATGTCCTTTTTAAAACAACCGTTTTGGCGTTTAAATAGTTGCTAATAATTTTGTTGAGTTAAAACGGGTCGCCGGAATTGTATCCCCCGGATTTGTACCCCCAGAAAAAACGCTACGTCATTTTGACGTCACAGGACGGGGGGTACAATTCCGGCCGCGAACTTTTAGGACGGATAAATTATTATGTATTTTAATCAACTGACATTTCACGGTTGGCTTAACAGCTGCATACTTGATATAAATCCAATTAAACTTCTTAAGTCCGACCCCGGAATTGTCCCCCCGGATTTGTACCACCGTGGTCAAATTCTTAAGTCCTACCCCTTATTTGTACCCCCCGGATTTTTGCCCCCCGGATTTGTACCCCCGTCGCCAAATCTTCAAGCCCTACCCCGGATTTGTACCCCCCGGATTTTTGCCCCCCGGATTTGTACCCCCGTCGCCAAATCTTCAAGCCCTAACCCGGATTTGCACCCCCCCGTGGCCTTATACTTAAGTCTTATACCCCGGATTTGTACCCCCTGTGCTCAAATCCAGTTTGACCGACCATGGAAATATACCGGGTCAATATTCGTTCTTGATTTTGACTTTTTTAATTAAATTCTCGTAAATCAACGGCTGTTCGATAAATTATTGCCTAATATTATTCTACGAATATGTCTTATTATTATTATATTGTGTAGTCTTATTCATCATTAAGTAAGCCAGAAAATCTGTCAATAATACGCGATGAAAGTATTGGATAAAATATTGTTTTGAATATCTAAATTCATAAAAGATTTGTTAGTTGATTATATATGTTTCACGTTTATGGTCTCGTATTCCGTTGGACTGTTTGCCATGAAACTAGGTATAAATATGTAAAATGTCACGGAGGAGCTTTTTTAGCCATTCATTTCGTCCTATCTCAATCGGGGGTACAAATCCGGGGGGTAGAAATCCGGGGTAGTACTTGAAGATTTGGAGACGGGGGGTACAAATCCGGGTTAGTACTTGAAGATTTGGCGACGGGGGGGTACAAATCCGGGGGTACAATTCCGGGGTCTGACTTAAGATTCTGACCATGCACTGAGAAAAATATCTTAGCAGAAAAGCAGAGTTTTTGCCCCAAATCTAGAATCTGTACTCGCAATACGTAAATAAGGACTTGGATCACGTACAGGAGTGATGTGTCTGGACCCAGCTCAATGACTCGGCAGAGTTTTGGGCATTAGTACAGACGCAGGACTCGCAGTCCTTCATGAAGAACTTTTTCTCTGCAATCACGCTCGAACTACCGTATTTGCAAATAATCAGGGAATTTACCGTGATTTTAAAGGAAATACATTTAAGTGACGTCATGGTTGGTTTGTATACGTCACAAAACACGTCATAAGTTTATCCATGATTACTTTCTGGCTACAGCCCACTGCATTTACGATGGGTGTATGGATGAGAACTTCAAATTATTTCCATGTGATTTGGTAAAAGCAGTTAGTCTTTATCTTGTTTTAGTTCGCACTATCATCAAATATTTTATTTCAATCGAATAACTATTTTTTAACCAAATCATGATTGATTTTAAGTCCGTTGTGTTAGTTTTATATTTGGGATTGAAAATTTACAAATGTGATACAAGTTTGTATAAAAACATTCTGTTCTAGTTTAAATAGTTGCAAGAACGCATTGATCAGTTTTAGACCTAAGATTAATTTTATCTGCCCAAAGTTTTCACGAAAAAATTACCAAAAAAAGTAATTGCACTGTTTAAATCCTGCTTCGATTTTAAAAACTCAGGTATTTTTAGCGAAGTCTTAAATAAGATGAATTGTAAGAAATAGAATGCAGGTCGAGTATAACCTTGCATTGATTTTCTGCCACTTTTAAATAAATCAAATAAATAAATATGTAAGGGCAATAAATTATAACTATTAACGGTGTACCTTGGTGTGGTTGATACCTTGTACTGTCAAAGTGATCCTTTGTAGTCTCAGGGGCTACGACAGTTTCGATCTCAGAGAGATCTTCCTTAGACGATGGAAATCAAATTTCATTCAGTGAAAGTCGTCAAGAAGCATTAAAAACCATCATGACACATACCCACGTAACACAAACGGACAGGCGCACAAACAGCGAACAAAAATCACTT